>CM034148.1:364867483-365467483 GCA_019776745.2 Taxus chinensis
GAGGAAACATGCAAGTGAGGTAAGAAGACGCCCTATTCTCTCCTTGGATAATAAATTAGAATCTTTGTTTTTAGATTCTGGAGCTTCTTTTCATGTTATTCCTAATAAGGGTTATTTCAAGAATTATGTTTAGGGTGATTTTGGACAAGTTTATTTAGGAGATGATGAAGCCATGCAATATTACTGGTAAAAGTGATGTTTATCTAAAGTTGCAGGAATGGAAATCCATGGGTATTGAAAGATGTGAGGAATGTGCCAAGTCTCAAGAGAAATCTAATATCTGTAGGGTAACTTGGTGAATTTGGATGCATGGTTACATTCACATCTGATTCTTGGAAGGTTACCAAGGGATCTCTTGTTGTGGTAAGAGGTAAGAAGGTAGGAACTTCATATCTCTCTACCTGTGTAACTAACTCCTTTTTTGTGCTATCTACTATAGATTCAAATGCAACCATGTGGCATAATCGGCTAGGCTATATGAGTGAAAAAATAATGTAAATCTTAAAGGCTAAGGGTAAGTTATCAGATTTGAAATCTTAAAGGCTAAGGGTAAGAATGTAAATCTTAAGGCTAAGGGTAAGTTATATTGAATTTTGTGAGCAGTGGATACATTAAAATCAGAAGAGACTGATATTTCTCAAGGTTGGGTCAATAAAGAAGAGAAAAACTTGGATTTTGTACACTCAGATGTGTGGGCACCAGCTCAAGTAGCTTCTATTGGAGATTCCCAATATAATGTGACTTTCATTGATGATGTCACAAGGAAGGTATGGATTTATTATATTAAGTGTAAATATAATGTTTTTTAAAGACTTTTAAAAGGTGGAAATCCCTTGTAGAAAATGAAATAAAATTAAAATTGAAGTGCCTTAGATCTGACAATGGTGGTGAGTACTGCAACAAGGATTTTAATGATTATTTTCATTGAAGGGAATATGAAGAGAAAGAATGGTTCCTAGAACTCCATAGGGAAATGGAATTGTAAAAAGAATGAATAGAAAAATCATGGAACTGCTATAAGCATGAGGATACATGGTAGCTTGCCTTAAAATTTCTTGGAAGAAGCAGTTGAGTAAACCATGTACTTGATCAACCATGGGTCTAAAAAGCACTGGATGGTGGAATACCAGATGGAGCTTAGTTTGGGAAAGGAGGGTAGATTTTTTTCTTTTCTTATGTGATGCCTGTTAAAACAACCCACTTGAGACCCAAGAAACAACTAAGGTTAATCAGGAAAATTATGGAATAATTTTTTGATTACAGTGTCCACATCCGGTTGTAAGAAAACAATTGACACTAATAGGTTCGAGAACAAGTTAATCTACTAGAACATACTTTTATTTTATTAGCAATTATCAGAGGTCACAAGGTCTAGAATTTTAGGTTAGAAGTTTTAGTTAGTTCAGGGGGGTAATTACACCTACTATCACTCTCAAACAGGATTAGAGTTTCAACTTGATTTTTCTCACCCTTAACACATTAAAAAGTTCCCTTAATCACTCCCATTGGATAGGAAATTTTCTCACCTTTCCGATGATATAAAGAAGTCCTCCTAAATCGTTGTAAAACTCTAGTTATGGGCCGACAGGCCTTGAGTGAAAATTTTCCCAAAAGGGACACGTGTCAAGAAGGAAAGAAAGCCCATTTTCCGAGTTGGTGGGACGCGGGGTGGTGTTTGGAATTTTTCTTGCATGAGGGAGAAAATTCCTATTTGTACCCGTGCCTTCATTGTGCTACCAAGGACACGTGTCGGGCCTCTGAGCTCATGTGGGGAAGAAGGAGAGGGACAGGAGGAGCGATGGAGGAAGTTGGAAAGTTTTCCAAAGGGGAGGGGAAAGGGGATAATTTGACGTGCGGGTCCACGTGTCCATGGAGGAGATTTCCCCAAGGCAGGAGTGGGAGTGCGGGGGCCATGGGGATTTCTAACAAAATTTTCCAAAAAAAAAATAAAAAATCAAAAGTAAAAAGGTTGCAAGGGTTCTGTCCCCTCCGTTATCACCCCATGCTGCCACCTGGCAGTACCCAATGGATGTAGGATTACGAGCCGATGGGGAAAAAAAGGTAAAATTTTCTTAAAAAAATTAAAAGGCCCAAGGAGTAAAATGATGTCGCACCTCCAATGGCACCTCATGAGGACACATGGCAGCCTCTGATTGGCTGTCAACTGGTGGAGGAAATTTTAAAATTTTTCCCCAAGATATTTAAAGGGAATTTTTTGGGCCGTGTGCCCGTCAGGGAAATTTTTCTCAAATTTTCCCGCCAAGGAAGGAAAACATCAAAGGGCCATAAGTTTTGCTAGAAATCTCAGGTTTGGGAAAACGAGTACTTTCTGGAAAGATATCGATGCCCTCTTTCCACAAGATTCATAAATTTTACATTTTAATAAAGTTTGAGGGGTCATTTTTGAGAAAACATTCTGCAGGCTTTTTAAAAGTAAACTGGTAATTTTTAACTTATAGATTTGGTTTAATTTGATCTTCTCATTCACTCAACATGCCCAAAGACATGGATGATTATTCTAAGAAGGATTTAGAATGATTAGGAAGGTGAATTTACTTGATTGATTCAAATTTTGTATTTTTCCAACAATGGACAGAAAAAGGTTGCAAAATGACTTTGAAAGGTTTAGGCCTGATTTTTGTAAGGTTTTTAAATGATTTCCTTAAGTTTAATTGTCAAAATGACTTCTTTGATAATGTATCATGTTAAATTTTAATGTTTCCATGTTGATTATTGTGTGAAGGCCCGAACTGTGCATTTTAATTAAATTATTTGCCAGTTTTAAATTCAAGACAAAGATCACTTTCCTAAAGGATCTGGATATCAATTTCATCATCCATATATGAAATTTCATTTCTCATGTATTCTAACACATTAAATTATTTAAATCAACTATTCTAAACCCAAAATGCAACTCTGATTTCAATTTTATACACTTCTCAAATGATACAAATACTGTATTATTCCTACATACATTTCTTCCTTTCAAACAGAGATTTAATTATCTCTTTTACCATACAATGAAACATTTAATTAATCCTATGCTATACTTAAGTGTTTTACTTCTTCAATCAATCATTAAACAAGAATCCAATTTCTATCCTTCCCAAAATCATATATTTAAAACAAGGCAGAATAATACAATTTCATCTCTCGTGTTTCTTCCTTTTTTCCATTTTTTTCCAAACAGGGATTTAATTCACAATCTAATATTCTAATTTAAATCAAAAATTTATATGAAGAAGGTATATCAATCTTTTATTGACTTCAAAAATAAATACATCTTTACATTCTTCCATTCCTTGAAAGAAATTAGTAGATTTTACTCTCTTTCTTTCAAATGTACAGAACAAAATATAAATATATTTCACAATTCAAATATGCAACTTTCATAACCAATTACATACATCTTTTCTTCAAAAAATACATTACAATTTCATCCACTTCAAAGTGGGAAAGGTTACAATGAAATATATTTTACAAGGGACTGGCAAAAATATCTTCTCCTGCCCTAGAACAACAACATGCAAGTTTCCTTTTTCTTCCAATTTGATCACAACAAAAGTGGGGGAAATGCAACGCTCTCCACCAAACCAAGACATCCAATGAAAGGAGAATCCATCCTTCATCATTGGCCCCTAAGCCCCAACCACAATGCAACAAGAAATGTATAGCAACCCATGACAACAATAGGATTCCACAACACACAACATTCTTTCAACATACATAATAAAATTAAAACACAGTTCAACACAAGATCATCAGTTTCCAAATTCATTTGAAAACCATTCAAACAGAACTCAGGCTTGATTATGAAAGCCAAAGGAGAAAGGAATATGGGGAATCTATTTATGCCTCTCAATGGGAATTGGGCATCCACCTGTAACAAACCACCAATAAAATTCACTAAACATATCCTTATGCCCCCCATAATCCCTCCTTATGCCCCCCCACATATTTCCTTATGCCCCCCACAAAGTAATAAATGCAAGCTATTTCTTTTCCATGGTGGATCCTAAACCCAAACTCCCTCCATAAGAATTATGATGCCACTAGAATTCCATTATACCCCCCACATGAATTTCCCGTAGCCTTCTCATACACAATTCCTATGGCAGTCTACCCAAACAACCAACAAATAAACAAAACATACTCCATTCACACAAACACAAAAAGAATAAATAACATAAGAGAAGAGCTAAGCTCTTACGTCTCCATGGTAGCTTTTGTTTCTAAACAACAAGCTTTCAATTCTAAGAATACAATCCGAAAATCAGCAACCAACAAGCATAAAAAGTTCTCCAAATCTTCTCCAAGAAAGAGATCCCCAACAACAAGAAAAATGCACCCCAAAAGGAAGTATTCCAAGGTTCAACAACCCAAAACAAAGCAAAGAGTTTGAATTTTATAGAAGAGGGAAGAGAAGAGGATGATGTGGATCCATGTAGGATGTCACATCACACATCCTCAACTCCAACAAAAAATACAAATTTCATCCTCCAAGGAAAAATAAAGAGGTGGGTTAGACTATGAAAATTTACTTACACACTCCAAAAAGCCCACACCCCAAAGGACTGCAAATTTAAAACATGAAGAAAGTGCAATTAAAACATACAACATGATTAGTAAAAATGTATTAAAATGGGATAAAATCAACCCTCCAACCATAGGTATGGTTGGTAAATAAACTTAAGAGGTATGGGACAAGTTTTACTTGCCCCACAAGCCTCCAAAAAATAGCCTCCAAGGACAAATTCGAATTTCCAAGGAGGTGGAGTGTTTCATACTCCAAAATCTGACTTACACAACTCTTACACAAACATACACATCCCTTACATATTTAAGACAAAGATCCAGCAAATTCCATTATTACTTTCCCATATCCCAATTTGATTTATATAATTTTTAACCATATGTTTTCTCACATTAATCTACCACAATTTAATTAAACAAAAGAAAGGGACACATTACTAATAAAATACATACAAACAATAATAAAAAAAAAACCACATTAACAATTATACAAAACCCATGGTCACATTTAAAGGTGATCCCCCCCATGGGAATCCATAACAACAAACACAACACAATAAAACAAGTTTCCATGGTGACCTTGTCGAATTCACCTAGAATTTCATTATGTTTGGTCTCCAATCCCCCGATGTTTGTTGTGATATTTAACCTACAAAAACACAAATACTTACTTCAGCCTTATGGCCATATCAGAACATCCAACATGATATAAATAAAATCACATAATCATCTATACATATGAATCACAAAAATATCAAGGTAATTAACAATATCCAAAAATCACATGCCCGAACAACATTCACAATATATCCATGTCAAATAGTATATCATCATCCACATATGAGTGTCTATAATAATCAGCATGCATCATAACCAAATCAAGATCAACAATAATCCATGGTCCCACATCTAACATCATACTAAATCAAAGCATAATAATGTCCATAACATAATCAACAGTATCAAAATAAGTATCAAAAGGTGTCAAAGGGAAGTGGGCACTAAATCTTAGATTTTTTGGCTCATAAGCTTTTGTGCATGTTGATATAGAAAATAGGAGGAAGTTAGATGGTAAATCTAAGAGAATTAATTTCATTGGTTATGGCTCTGGTGATTTCAGATATAAATTTTAGGATTTATAATATTATAAGATTGTTAGGATTCGTGACGTTGATTGGAATGAAAAAAGAATGTACAGGGATAAGGTTTTGGTGCCTAAACATGAACATGTTGGGGATATTTTGAAGGAAAATCAAATTTCATACCTAAAGAAGACATCCACTATCACTGACATAAGTTCTATAGAAACTGATTTTAGTCATGCTAACCAACATCAGAAGACATGATCAGGTTTAGAGAAGATAGATATAGGAACCAACATCAGTACTCTTAGAATCGATGTCGGAAAGGAAAACATAGTCAATCAACAAATAGAGAAACAATGGTTGGTTAAAAAGACGTGGTCAGTTACATGTGACCGACATCAATCACTGATAGAGGTTGACATGAATGTGCAACAGGAACAGAATGAGCCCTAGACACCCTAGATCTCAGTAAGAAGGTCACAAAGAGTAAGTAGACCTCCATAGACATTTTTGTCTTCCTTTTCTTATTTATTATTGAATGATAGTGGTGAACTAGAAAGATTTATAGAATAAATACAGGTAGATATTCACGAGAAGTGGGAACATGACATGGATGAGGAGATGGAATCCTTGGAAAAAAATCAGACATGGGATTTGGTCAAGTTTCTAACAGGTAAGAAAAATCTACAGGAAAAATGAGTTTCCAAAATCAAGGAAGAAGAGGGTGGACTAAAAAGGTATAAGGAAAGGCTTGTGGTAAAGGTATTTACATAGAAAGTAGGTATTGAATTTGATGACATTTTTTCTCCTGTAGTTAAGATGAATTCTATTTGTACTATTCTAAGTTTAGTTGTAACAAAATATTTGTATTTAGAACAACTTGATGCTAAGAATAATTTTTTTCATGGTGTTTTGGAGGAATATGTTTATATACAACAACCACTGGGTTATGAAGTCAAGGGTAAGGATAAACTTGTGTGAAAATTGAAAAATAAGCTGCATGGGATAAAAAAAACTCCAAGGAAATAGTATTTGAGATTTTAAAGTTTTATTCATGAGCATGGTTATATGAGATGTGAATCTGACCATTGTGATTATTTTACGAAGATTGAAAATGGGATCTATGTTATTTTGTTACTATATGTTGATGATATGATGATTATAGGATCTAGTATGTAGGAAATTGGTAAAATTAAAGAAAGGTTAGCTCAAAAATTTGCAATGAAGGATTTGGGAGCTGCAAGAAAATCCTTGGAATAAAAATTCACCGAGACAAGAAAAACAAGAGGTTGTATTTGTCTCAAGAAGCTTATATCAATAAGGTGTTGGAAATGTTTAACATGTAGAATTCAAAACATGTTAGTACACCTATGGCTAGACACTTCAAATTGAGAAAATATCAATTTCCTTCATCACATGAGGAGGTTTACTACATGACACATGTTCCCTATGCTTCAGTGGTAGGAAGTATTATGTATGTCATGGTTTGTACTAGAACAAACATTACACAGGCATTGGGGGTTATCCAATGGATTCTCAGGTATTTGAGAGGAACATCTAGCATGGAGTTATGCTATAGAGGGTTAGGTACTTATTTACATGACTATGTTGATTCATATATGGCTAGATATTTTGATGGAAGGAGAAAAACCAATGGATATGTTTTCATAGTAGGTGGAATGACAGTTAGCTAGATTTTAAGATTGCAGAAGGTTATGGATTTCTTTACTATAAGGGGAAGAGAATGTTACAGCTATAGAAGATAACAAGGAGATGATATGGATGAGAAGGTTCATGAAAGAGTTTGGTAAGGAGTAAGAGGATTGCATATTATACAATGATAGTCAAAGCGTGACCCCTCTGAAAAATAATTCAGCATTTCATTCAGGAACGAAACACATTCAGTTGAAGTATCACTTCATATGGCAGGTTTTGGAGGATAGACATCTAAATTTAGAGAAAATCCATATAGATGAGAACCCTGTAGATATGCTAACAAAACCATTGGTAAGAGAGAAGTTGGAGATTCAATCCACTTCTATTGGTGTTCAAGTTTGGGACTTGAAGAGGAAGAAATGGGCCAAGGAAAAGGAACAAAGGATGGTGATGCACAATACAATGCAACAATTGATCTCCAAGTGGGAGATTATTGAGTGTGGAGCTTAATTGCTTCACAAGAATATTTTTTTACATGTTATTGGTTTTGACAGTGAGTGGCATCAGTCAGGTGAAAAACGACATCGGTCAGTAGGTAAATGACATTGGTTAAGAAGTGACCAACATCGGTCAGGTAGGAACCGACATCGGTCACATGTAAGATGGTGCTTTGTTCTTTCAACAAGAATTAGAATAAATGTCTTTATTTAAAGATGATTAATGATTGTAAAAACATAGTTAGTTGGCCATAATAGATATATATTTATGTATGCATTGTATGAGGGTATGTGAGAAGAAAATAACAATTTTTTTGCATGTTAGTTTTGTTGGTGAGCAAGAAAGAGTAGTTGAGTGAGGGAAAGGCATTGAACATCATGTGAGGTTTCAGAAGACAATATATATTCATTATATTTCCTATGTAAAGAACTGAATAATAATATTGGCCATTTCTTGGTGGATTTAGCCCACACTGGGTGAACCATGTTAAACCATGTGTTATGTTTCTCTTGTTTCATTTTATCTGAACTGTTTATTTCTGCATTCATTGTTTGCATGCTTTATCTGATTATAGATATGTGCAACACTTTATATGGTTTAACCCCAACAATGTTGAGTTTATTTTTCAAAATTATGTCCAAATTTTACATATTAACATGGTACTAATTGAGAATTGTACATATTTCACATTTTTGAAAATTATCTCAAGAAACTAATGGAAGTGGCTACACTTTTACCGATACACATAAGTCGTACTAAAATAAGTGTTAATTCTATGAAAATTCATTTATATAAAAACTGATTATGATGGAAAATATATATCATGACATCTATAAATTATAATATTTTTCCATATATTTCAATATAATTATATTTTAAAATCACGCATTAGTTACATTCATGATAATGATATCAATCAATTTATAGATCTGGACTATCACAACAATAAATATTTATCATTATACCCATAAAGTAAAATATTTTACATATATTTCGATGCAGTCCTAATTAAAAATCATAGTTAAGTTACTTTTTTTACTGTGATATCAATCAATTGATGGAATATTGTTCATGATGGTGAAGATATATCAATATACCTTCAAAGTATAATATTTTCTGCATCATTTCATGCATTCCTAATTTGAAATTTTTCATCAATGATATTTCTAACATTGATCTCAATCAATTGATGGAGTACTAATCACAAAAAATATATCTCATTTTGTTTGCAAAGTAAACCATTTTCTATTTAAATCCATGCAATATTAATTTAAAATCATGTATTAGTAACTAGTTTGAGAATGATAGTATACAGGCTGATATTGCTTCTCTCCAGAATCAACTTTCCCTGATCCATATAAGTAATCAAAACCTTAAGGATGAGCTCATTTGGAAAGATTCTTTCGATGGGGAATACAATGTTAAATCAGGATATAATTATTTCTTTGTATCCATGGAAAGCGAAATTAAGTGGCACAAGCTGTGGATGTCGGAGCTAACCCCTAGAGTGAACTTATTTTGGTGGCTAATTATTAATGGCGAGATCCTAACTAATGACAACCTCATCAAGAAGGGATTCATCATGCCGAATAGATGTTGGTGTCAAAAAGAGGCTGAAGATATAAAACATTTATTACTCCATTTTGATATTGCTTCCAAAATTTGGCAGCTAGTTTTTGCAAAATTAAATCTGAGATGGATTTTTCCCCTTACCTGTCTTCAGGCTTGGGAGCAATTGGGCTCTCCGTTTAAACATTGCATGGTGAAAAGACTGTGGCAACTTGTTCTGCCCCACACTATGTGGAGAATCTGGAAGGCTCGTAATGATAGTATTTTCAGAAACAATAGACAGGCTTGTAACAAATTCTATAAGGAAATTATCATTGCTATGCAATATAATATTGCTAGATTTAAACCCCCTAAAAATAGACTTTATCCAGAGAATGAAGAATACATCCTGACTGAATGGAATATTGCCACTGTCAATAGAAATAACAATGGTACTGATAGAAACACAGTCAGATGGATTACACCTCCCACTGATTGGCACAAGTTAAATTTTGATGGGGCCTCAAAAGGAAATCCGGGTGACTCTGAAGGAGGGGGAATCATTAGGGATCAAAGAGGTTGTTTTGTTGCTACTTTTTTTGGGAAAATGGGCAGACAGACTAATCATTATTCTGAAGCCATGGCGGCTCTTTGGGGTATAAGACTTGCTAGAGATTGCAAAATTCCAAATATTATAATTGAAGGTGATTCTCTAAATATTATCAATCTTTTGAATAAAAAGCAACACCCCAGCTAGTCTATCAGGGATTATATTGAGGAAGCTATTGACATATGCAAAATCTTTGAAAATGTCCAAATCACCCACACCTATCGAGAAGGAAATAGGGTCGCTGACAGTTTGGCTAACTTCGGTGTTAATAATTGCTTTCAAACTTAGCTTAAGGGGGACATTATGCCCGCTCATGTCAATAAAGCCATTATCATTGATCTACATGGCAGTGAAAATCATTACTAACTACTGTAATTTGGATGCTAATGTGCGGATCCTCAAGTACATGATGACGACATCATAAAAGATATGGATGACTGATGCGATCTGTGCGGGATGGACTGTCATCATTTTTTGGCATAGGAGGAAATCCGAGGAGTGGGGCAATAATAACAAGTGTAGCATAATAATTAACCCTGCTTTCATGGAAAGGAATGATTCAAATATCAAAATCAAAGCTCTGCCTATTGGTAGCCTTTTTACCGTTGAGAATAGGAAAAGAAGCAGAGGAAACATGGGGGGTCCGCCTTGCAAAACTGAACCAACCCACAATCCTGAATGGAAAGAGAACACGGAGCTTTGGGATTACCTGCAAATCAGGGGCCTGTCTAATTTCATTAAAAGGATTCAAGGCTTTGACCAAGACATTTCTATCAAATTCACCCAGGGTTGGAAGAATAGGATTGTTGAAAATATAGTAACATGGAGATGGAAATCACGGAAGAGCTCATCACTCAGATCACGGGCCTCAGCCTAGAAGGCACCAAATTCTTCAATAAGAAGGTGGACAGGGAGGTGGACACCAGGAAATTTCTAGAAGAGGGGGAGAATCTTGAGTTCGTGACCATTGTCATCAAGGTGGCGTCGATTCCTGAACCTTTTGCTGAGCTGGCTAAAATGGTAGTTAGGTATGTTACCCTTGAAGGAAGATTTGTGACTATACCTCAAAAGCATCTGAAATTTATAAATCACTTTCATAGAAATAACATTATTAGCTTTCCTCACTATTTGATTAACTCTCTGGAGAAATCTATAAGAAAAGTTCAGAGCCACTCTAGGGCTATCCCTTTGCACTAGGGACTTATCCTCTTGATCCAACGCCACTACTCCAGCTGCCCTCCCGTGAATTCTACCCCACCTCCCTCCTCCATACCTCCACCTGCCCACACTGCTTCCACTCCCCCCTGCTAAGAAGAAAGAATGAAGATGTTGTTTCCAGCAAGAAAAGCAAGAGCCTTAAAGCTAAAATCCCTGCTTCCCAACGGGTCCTAAGGAACCACAAAGACTTGGAACTTGCTGAAAACCTCTTGCATATTAGCAAGCCAGTGGAGGAGCCCAAGGAGGAGGAATTGCTGAACAGGGTGAAAAGACTTGAAAAGGAGATACAAGAGCTCAAAGGGGCTATAAAAAACATGGAAAGAGCTAAGGGTAAAAGAATCCTTCAAAGTGAGGAGGAAGAGGGGGTTATTGCTGAAGTCTTCAAGAAGCTTCAGTCCTTAGATGGCAGATTGGGGATTGCTAAAAGCCGCTATGACTGTATATTGTCTGCCCTCAAAAGCATTTATAATTTCATTGAACAACATGTCCATAGTGTCTGCAGTTTAAGTGGGGTTAATGAGGACATTTGGGGCCCTAAAGAGAAAAGGGATATTGCAATTGCCCAAGCGGATTTGCAAGACTCCTCTCAGGCCACTGCCATTTCCTTCTTCATGTCGCTGCAGGCTATCAAGACCAAGATTGACAGAGCCATCAAGTAACGGGTTGTTGTGATGTTATTTTTTGGCTGCCATGTGGCTGTCATTTGGTGGTTCTGGAGCTGTTTTTTGGCAAATCTCTATATGTTTTTTCTCTTTTGGTTTCTTTTTTATCTTTCCTTCTTATTTTTGGATCTTTGTACGTTTAGATCCTTTTTTCACTTATATTGTAATATTTGGCTGTTGATCCCTCCTTGGTTGACTGTTTTTCCCTTCTCTAGGCTGTTTCTCTCTTCTTTACTATCTGGCTTTTGAGCCCTTTTGTATATAGGGTATAGTCCCTTCAAAACTATTTGCCCTTAATTAAAAAAAAAACTAGTTTGAGAACAATTATCTTCATAAATTGGTGGGAGTGACTACATAGTGGAATTATGGTTTGGTTGGCACACACGACCTAATTGACCACCAATACACATCTAATTTTCATACTAGGTGTTTAGTCAGGTTCCGGTTGGTGTAGTTCATGTTTTCCTTTGACACTATTTAAACAAGATTATGTTGTTTATCTTATATTTTTATACTCATTTTTCTTATTATAATGCCATGATGTGTTATACTTATGTATTGATTTTAGTATCTCTTATATTTAACACCAATCATGTATTTATGTGGCATTGGGTTCAAAGACTTGATACATTGATGTTATTATGTCTATGCTAACAATGGATTATGTTAACTATTTTAGATATACATACTTTGATCATGATTTAGATAAATGTTGAGTAATTAATTATTGATGACACAATTAGATGATAAAATGTGATCAAAACATAAATACAACTAATTACGTGAATTGAAATGATTTTTTTTAACTACTTAATCTAATTTAAATAAGGGGCATATGGATGTATACATTCCTACATTAATATATTTATCTTTTTAAAATATAGTATTATCATTTTGGGTGGACATGACCTATTTGTGGGATGTGTAGGTTGAAACAAGTATTGACTGTGTATACATACATACCAATAAATATGAAGGGGAAAAACCCAATAGGGAACCACTCACAAACAAGGGTTCATCCAAAGCATGTGTATAGCATTAGGATTGTTAAATTACCACATGTATTAGCGTTTTGTTTCATTATTTCTTGATTTAAATTTCCATTTTTTGTGGAGTCACTCTATTCTTTTGGGACCCATGTTTTTCTTAATTTATTTTATTTAATCTTGTTTATAAGAGGTTAATTTTTTTATTAATTACTCAGGTGATTTTACCTTTTGGTATATGAAAGTGGCTTATTATATGGTTTTCAATTTTCATTTTTAGTAAATTTCATATTTTCACTTATGGAGAACTTTTGAGTGGAGCGTTGGACAAGAAAATATTGTACCACACTTTAAAAATTTCCCCAAAATTATACCCATTGGTTGGGTGGAATGTTTTAGACCCTTGGACAAATTTTGGGCTCAAAATGGGATTTCATTTATGAACAAGAAAATATTGAACAAATGAAATGGGTTACTTATAAAATTTATTTATAAGAGAGTTGATGTGAAGTGCATGGGTAATATTGAAGTGTGTAAGAGAGTGGTTTTAAGGAAATTGATCATGTGTTGAGATATTTAAGGATTCACTTTGTAGGTATTTTAGTTTTTATTGGTTAAGGGAGTACATGGTTGTAATAGAACATGTGACTTGTACTCACCTTTTTCAAGTATAATTGTTGGACCCTAAAATATTGGCTAAGTACCAAGAGGCACGTGTGCAGAGGACCAGTGAGAAGAAGGGTGCTTAGGGGAAATCATGAAGGACAAAGGGGTTTAAGAAGGGTTTTAGTAAAACTAGGGCATGTGCGGGAGGAAAAACAAGTGTTTACATGAATTAGCCATATTTGGCATTCTAGAGTCACTTGAGGACAAACATGAGAACTTGAATAGGCAAGATAACTGGATAAGGTACCATCTTGGAGCCTTGGAGGCCAATAAAAAGATATTCCATGTAGGGAATATTCCTAGAGACATCATTACAGAGAGTGGAGGGTTTATAAATGGATAAACATTAACCTATGGAGGACCATATTGACACTTGGCACATGATATTATTAGGAGATAAGCATGGCGATGGGTGTTGATCCTATAAAAAGAGATTCTTGGGTCAGGAGAAAACAAACAAAAACAAAAAGAAGTAGATTAATGTGTGAAGATTGGGCAAAGAATTACTACAGAAATGTTAGGGTTCACTAGGGATTAGGATTCAGGGTACTAGAGGGCAATAAAAAATGTCGTTAAGTATTGGTATTGATGTTAGGGTTTGTAAATGGGTTATAGTAAGAAGGGCATAGCTAGGAGCTCTATTCAGAGTTTTTTGTATAGGATGGACCTCTATCACTTACTTTATATGGTCTAAGATGACCCTTTTGACTATAATGTGGCTACCAAAACTCTTTTAAATCAATATATATATGGTTTCATTCTATATATATTGTTTATGGGTGCAAACCCTTATGATATTTAGCATGTTATAACTTAGATCAAGTTTATTATACCTATTATAGTGTCATTTAGCTTCTATGATGCATTAATGTGTAGATCTGTTAGTTTCATCTTCTACATTTTAAAATAAGTGAATGTAATTTTTTTTCTGCAACTAATCCTCCATTGATGGCGGAACCTTCTCACAAATCTCACATAGAAGATAGGCTTGACACCCGCACGTGCCTTGAGTGAGTTCCCAACACCCGCTGGGTCATAGGCTAGTGCGCTTGGGGTTAGAAAGAAGTATTAAGGGTAAAATAATGACTATAATAATTTGTTTTACTATGTTCGCACTAAGGAGGGAATGTTAGGAAATTATTTACTATAGCTCACATTACATGAATGGTTGCTTTATTATTATGAATGTAAATAATAAGTAATTAATAAATAACTTATTATAATATTATATTTTTGTGTGAAGATTATGTTGAGTTATATTAAAAAATTCATTAGATATATTTGTAAAGTGATTTGTAGTCATACCCCATGAAGCTAAAATTGTAAGATTTTTTAGGGATTGGTAGAGAGATTGAAGGATTTTTTTGAGAGATATAAGGGATCATAAATAGATGGATAGATTTATGGCATAGAAAGTGACTTATTTTTATAAAATATTAATACTCTATAGTTATTTGTATCTACCATATTGGTAATGTCTCACTTGAATTGAATAAAATGAATAGTATTGTGTTGAATCTATTTCTCAAAATAATGACCAAATTATACACATTCACATAGTCCTAGTTGAGAAATGTCCATCATTAACATTGTTGACAATTATCTCAATAAATTTATGGAAATGGCTACACTTTAGCTAATATACATAAGCTATAATTTCATTCTCTATAAATTAATGTATATAAAAATTGATTTTGATGGTGAAGATATATCAAAACATCTATAAAGTATAATATTTTCCATATATTTCCATGTAATTATATTTTAAAATCATGTATTAGTGACCTTGATGATAATTATATCAATCAATTTATGGAATACTTGTCATAATAATGAAAATTTATTAGTGTACCCATAAAATACAAGATTTTCCATATCAATCCATGCATTCCTAATAAAAAATTATGTATCAGTGACATTTTTGACTGTGATCTCAGTTAATTGATGAAATATTGATCATGCTGATGAAGATATATCAAATTATAATATCTTCCATATCTTTCCATGTAGTCCAAATTGAAAATTGTTCATTAATGACCTTTATAACACTTATCTCAATAAATTTATGGAGGAATGATCACGAGAACAAAGATATATCATTGTTCTTGAAAAGTACAATATTTTCCATTTCAATATATGAATTCCTATTCATAATCATGTATTGATGACTAGTTTCATGACAATTATCTTTATAAATTAATGGAAGTGACTACATAATGGCATTTTGGTTTGGATTTTGCAAACAGTCGAATTGAACACCAAGACACGTCTAATTTTAATAATAGGCGTATAATTAGGTTTTGGTTGGTGTAGTGCCTAATTTCATTTAACATATTTAGACTATATTATGTTTCCTATATTATTTTACTCTTTATTCCTATTATAATGGCATGAGGTTCTAGACTTATGTATTGATTTCAATAGCTCTTATATTTAGCACTACTCCTCTATTTTGGTGGCACTAGGTGCCAAGACTTGATACAATGATATTATTATTCCTATGTTGATAATGGATAATGTTAATTATTTTAGATATATATATAATTTGAAGATGATGTATATGAATGATCAATATTTATTGATTGATGATGTAGTTAGATGATAGAAAGCGATTGGGAATGAACTATTATTAATTATGTGAATTGGATTTTTTTTTTAATTTCTTAACCTAACTTAAATAAGTGGCATATTGATTTATGTGTTCCTACATTTATATATTGACAATTTGAGTATAATATTATCATTTTGGGTAGATGTGAACTATTTGTGGAGTTTAGAGGTGGAAACAGGCATTGAACTTGTTTATATACATACCAAAAGAGTATGAAGGGATCCTACCCATCAAGGAATCACTCACTAATAAGGGTTCCCCAAAATCATATGTCTATCCTTAGGATTTTTATGTGAGCACATGTAGTTATGTTTTATTTTATTATTTCTTGATTTAAATACAATGTAGCGAAATTTTAAACGATATACTGCAAATAATATGAAATCCAAAAGAAAATAAATCTCCTTATTCATTATTGAATCATGAATTACAATGTTTCCTAAATAGGAAAACAAATCCCAACTCTAGTTGCTAAGAAAAATCTAACTAACATTGACTAAATCTACTCTAGGTGGTGGAAATTACTATTTTTAGCAGTTTACTAGAACCTACTATTCTTAGTAAGTTCGCATGCTTATTCATACGGGCATGAAAAATTCCATGCATCTTCTACATTCCTAAATTATAGGAATTTCCAAATTTCCAACTCATAATGCAACTAATAGACTAAAATTAACTAATGCCCTAAAATAGGAAAAAACTGAACTACAACTTAAATCCTAAGTTTTGGCCTCAAGATGGCAGATTTTAGGCCCATAAATGTGGTTTAAAAAGAAAACAGACTCAAACAGACACCTGGAGCTCATGTTATGACCTTGTCAAGTTTAGAACCCAAGTGTTGCTTCAGCCCATAAATATCCATAAATATCCATGTTTTTGTGATTCAGCCCATTCTTTTAGGACCCAAGTCTTGCTTTATTAAGTTTAGTTAATATTGTTTTGAAGTGGTTTAAGTTTTTATTAAAAAATTGAGTGTTTTTCCCTTTTAGTATATGCAAGTGGCCTATTCTATGGTTTTCAAGTTTTATTTTTTAGTAAATTTCATATTTTCACTTGTGGACCTTTTTTGAGTGAATGCTAGACAAGAAAATCTTATACCGCACTCCAAAAATGGCCCCACACCCATACCCATTGGTTGGTGGAATTTTTAAAATCGTTGTACCACTTTTGGGATCAAAATTTGGTTTCATTTATGACTTATAAAGTCTTGAACAAACAAAATGGGTTACTTATAAAAGTGAGTTGTAAGAGGGTTGATTTGAAGTGCATGGGTTAGATTGAAGTGTGTAGAGAGTGGTTGTAAGGTGATTGATCGTATCTTGAAGTATTTTAGGATTCTATTTGTAGGAATCTTAGTTTTTATTTCTTGAGTTTATACATGGATGTAGGAGGCCATATGACTTGTACTCACATATTTTTAGAGATAGGTATTTCCATGTTTCAATACCCCATTAATATTTCTTTTGGATATTGGAGTCTACTTTAATGGATTTTTTTATCTTGTATTAGCGATTATTCTCTTTGGATTATGAAACTTGATTCTTGAGTTTGGAGTTATTGGATCTTGTTTGAGGTTTTTTTGTTCCTGGAGTGAAGAAAGCCTTTGAAAAATAAATTGAAGGTAATATCTATTCACTTTTATTTATATTTATAAGAAAACAATTGCTTTATCCCTCTCTTGATTATAGAAAATTGTTGTGTTTTGGATTTCTTATTTGAGAATGTAACAAAATCTTGATTGTGTTGTGTTCCTTAAATTTCACCCATTTTAGGGAATAAATTTAGTGTGTGAGTATGGGGAAGATATTGTGAACATAATGATTTAAGGGGAGGGATAACTATTAATTGTACTCAAGAGTAGCGATAATAGTTTAATTATTTTTAAATTTAAATGGAGGAAACAAGGAAATGCATGATTTCAATGCTTCCTTTGGGGGATAATGATTACATGTGATAGTATTTTTTCCCTTTATGAGTCTTTATTATTTTTCATAGTGTGTATTTTTTTAACATTTAGAGTAATATTCTTCTATCCTTTGTTGTTTTAAGAAAAATAGTATTAGTTGTATCTGTTTGTTTAGAATTCAAGAGTGTAAGTTTGTGTGTTTTCCTTCTCCATGCTTGGGTTTAGGATGAAATATTCCTTGTAAATTTTTCTCAAATTACACAGAACTTAATATTAAGTAATACACACAATAATATCACATTAATATATTATACGTTATGGTTTACATATTTGTACAAACATGATCTCCTAAAAAAAGAAGATATATACTAAACATATCACTAACATATTTCTTAAGATCCTATTATGTTTGAGTTATTATCACAAATCAGATACATATTAATAATGTAATTAACTAATGTACATGGCTCTATTTGATTTATATTGACAACTTATTGTATTATTCTCATACATTATAATTTTACTCACCTGGTCTACAGTATCAATCATAAATGTAAACACTAAAAAAATGTATTCCTAACATTTTTCCTCTTAGTGAAAACATGGGGGAAAAACACCACAATCTATAATTACAACATGCAAATACAGATCTTTCTCATGATCTCGAACTATGTGTAACACATGAATTTGTGCACAACTCAAAAAAAATTATATTCTCACATGTGGCTATCATGAATGGATAAAAAATTTCCTAGGTATGAATAGGTACCCAAAAACTTTGATTCATCCTCAACACCTATATTTTGATGGTTTTATGCAATAATTACCAACAAACCACATATCTATATGGTTTTACAAGGAAAAAAAAAAATTACACACAAGTGTTATGATGCTACAATATTGTAGTTCATTTTTCCTCATTATTTTAGATAAGACAAAAATATAGTAACCTCTCACTCGTAAGTTTTATTTTTCACACCACATACCATAACACATTAGAATAAAACACATTTTTTGAGGAAAATTTACTTATAATATTATGTTACCTATGTCCTTTATTTTTTTTCGCTCGGATGTGAACACCATAGGTGAGAACCATTGCCACTAGAAGTCACCCTTGACATTAGATATTTATGTGTACAATCATATGCCACTATTACATTGTGAAGCCTCCTCAATAGATACTGATAAGAGGTCACTAATTGACTTCCTTCCTTTGATACCTACTTGCTCTAGTAAGTTGTTACTTTCTCTATTAATATATAATTGAAGCTTAACTATTAACATTGTATTTAATTTTATTATATTCCCCCATCGCATTATGTAAAACATTTTGGATTTCGGTTTAATATATTAACTATGTGCAAATGAATACATTAAAAAACTAAAATATTACAATTATGACCTCTTATAGGAATTTCCAATGTTAGAAAATAATTGGGGCCCACCTATGAAAAGTATAATACTATCCAAAAATATGAATTTTTTAATTCTCCGCTATAATTTACCACACTTTGTTTTAACACCATATCATGTTATATTCCACTCAGGGTTTGACCCATTGGATTATGGATTTGTAGGTTATAACAAGAATAGTCATTAACAATCATGTCATCCATGGTTTCAAATTTTAGAATTCAAAAAATGATACCAAAATATAATTTTGTGTGTGTTGTATTTAGAATCAAATACAAATTATGCATGTAAATTGTGAATTTCATGTACAAATTGGAGATATTGAAACTACACGAGGCTTCGAGTTTGTGATTTATGAGGAATCAAGGTCAACCAATTCTAAATAAAATTTTTTGATTGCACAATTATAGACAGGGAGTTGAATCCAAACACAAAATAAATAAATAAATATAGAGATATAATGTGTAAAGGATGGATGAAAATATAATATTGATTTATTTTGTACATGTACATACTTCCTAGACAATTAGTAATATATATTTTGATAGAATACCCAAATGTGTATATTATTCTAATGAATACCTTGATATATACACATATATGAAGGGAAAAGTTGTTTGAGGTTTTCGGTGCATGGAAATAATATCTCAAAGGATTTTTGATGTGATAGATAATATGCATGGGTCGTTGATAAATGAAAATGAAATATTTTTTTATAAATACGACCTCACATATCTATTGATTGATGGAAATAGATAACAATTATAGAAGATATATATATATATATATATATATATATATATATATATATATATATATATATATATATATAGAAAAGTGTAAAATGGTCAATAAAATGTATAAATAGTTGGATGAATACATATAATTATATTAGCTTGGTGACAATGCATGTGTTTTAATAAATATCTAATGTGTACTACACAAGACAATAATTGGAATAAATTTCTATAAATGGGATGATTTAATCCTCATGAGTTACTTTTTTGTCTTAAAATATCATGCAATATTAATAACTCCTAATTCTATGTAATATTTCCTTCATACTAGTATTGATGCATCATGTGTTATTTATGTGGATGAATCATCATCACATGTCATAGTTAAATGTAAATCTACATGGATAGATATTTAACCTTAAATCATCGATTGATGTCATTGAAGGGGACTAGTATCATGTTTCACACCATAGATATGAGTTGACTTGCCTATATGTTTCATGATATCTCCTTACCAACCTCATACGTAATGTATAAGAAAAAAACTATGCCTATATTATTTTTTAGAACCTCTCTCATTTTAATTATTAATAGACATAAAATTTTTCTAAAATAAACTTTAATTATTTAGAGGTACCAGTAATATATATGCACAAAAGACCATTAAAATATATCATCATTACCCATATATTTGGAAATACATCTCGAGATTTAATAGACCGTCATACATTTACACAGAATTTTCTCTAATACCAAATTTAAATTTGGTTCATATTGTACAAAACTTAATATTCAATAATATCATTTCGATATATTCAACAATATGATTACATATTTATTAAGACATGATCTCCTAAAAATAAGGAGATATATCTTAACCCTATCCATAACATCTCTCTTAAGCTCATATTATATGTGATTTATTATCACATTTTGGGTACATAATAATGTAATTAACTAACCAACACAACTCTAATGAGTTGTATTAATAACTTACTTTATTATGTTCATACATTATAATTTTACTTTCCTAGTCTTAAGCCTCACTCAAATATGCGAGCACTAAATAAATTAATTCCTAACAATGCCCTCATTATAAAGGATGGGAGGTGAACATCACGAGATTCCTTTTTTGGGTGTAGTTATAATATTGCAAAGTGTTAAAGGGGGAGAATATTGTAAATAAACATTGTGTTGAAATAATTGTAAAGTGTAGGGAAACATTATATATATGTTTAATTTATGTGGGTGTTAAAAAGATAAGCATTTTGTATTCATTATTGTTGTAAGACATTAAAAAGTTGGAGTTTTACTTATGGAAAGAAATTATTGTTAAAATATTTTATTGCATTTAAAAGTATTGGGAATGTTAAGTAAGTTGTGATTTTGATATAAAAATTGTTGTTGGAAATGAAACTACAAGTCTTATTATTAATTTATCTTCCTTTCCACCCCTACTATCAAATTAAGGAGTTAAAAAAAATATAAATGGAAATTTACTTGTATAGATTCTTGTGTGTGCATGCACACACACATGTATGTATGTATGTATGTATGTATGTATGTAGGTATGTATGTATGTATGTTTAATGTTCATATATAAACTAGATATATTATTTATGTGTGTGTGGGTGTGTATGTGGGTGTGTGGGAGTGTGTGGGTATGGGACTATGTAGGTGTGTGTGTGTGCACATGTGTGTGTGTGTGTGTGTGTGTGTGTGTGTGTGTGTGTGTGTGTGTGTGTGTGTGTGTGTGTGTGTGTGTGGTGTGTGTGTGTGTGTGTGTGTGTGTGTGTGTGTGTGTGTGTGTGTGTGTGTGTGTGTGTGTGTGTGTGTGTGTGTGTGTGTGTGTGTGTGTGTGTGTGTGTGTGTGTGTGTGTGTGTGTGTGTGTGTGTGTGTGTGTGTGAGGTTTAACTAAAATAAACATTATTATATAATTTAGTTGTATTTAAGCTATTCAAATAGAATATTTGTTTTAAAATTTGTATGTTTATCTATCAATTTGAGTAGGTCGTAAATCTTGTTATGAAAATATGAATTTTATACAAATTTAAAGGGTATGTAAATAATTGTGTTAAGAATAATAAATCAAAAATTCAACATAACCTAGATTATTAAGTATGATAAATTGTGATTTTAAAATTAGGTTATGCATAAATATAGTTTTTTTAAATATAGATACAATCATGAAATAGGTCATAAAATTTGTTGTAAAATATGGATTCTAAAAAAATTAAATGGTAATTAAATGAATGTGTTATTAACGATCTGTCAAAATGTCAACATAACACCATTATTTCATTAAATTTGGACTAACCTCCACTTTTCTAGACTTCTAATGACGTGATTCTTGGTTTTATAAACATGACATTTGGTTTCCAATTATGTGATTATCAGTTTCTAGTTGTGATAATATTACTTTTTCAATTGTGTGATCATCGGTTTCCAGTTGTGTTATTATCATTTTCCAAGCCTATGAATGTTGGCGACCAATAGTGTTATTATCAATTTCCAAACATGTGAATGTTTGTGACTAATTTTTTTATTGTTGAGTTTTGTCACTTTAAGGGAGAATGAGAGGAGTCTGATTCTCTCCCTTATTTTTTTAACTTCCCACTCTATCTATTGAGTTTTTCTCTTCCATTTTCCCTCTTGAATATTTATCACTTGTTCATTCTACCTTTTTCTTTTTGTAACTTTGAGGGTGAAGGGAATGCCTAATTTTCCCTTCTTTTTTTTGAGATATAATAAAAGGCCTCCGATTCTCCCTATTCATTTCTCTTATTCTTCCTCTATTTTTACTTTATGATATTTTCTTTATTAGTCCTCTTCCAACTCTATAGAAGTAAAAAATGTATCATTTATTCTTCCTTTATATTTAATGTTTGAGAATGAGCATTTTTTAATTCTATAAAAAATAGGAATGCAACCTATATTAAGTAATCTTTCTCTATTAATTAAAATATAAAATGAGGTCACTCGTATGATGATTCGATTCATCTCCTTAGAAGGCAGGTTTGTCACTGTCCCTACTAAACATCTAATCTTTTTAAACCACTTCCGTAGGAATCGATTGGTTTGCTTCCCCCATTATTTGCTGAACTCCCTTGAAAACTCCATTTTGGAGTTTCAGAAGCACACCCGGGCGATTCCCTTGCATCAAGGTCCTTATTTTGTTGATCCATAAATGCTGCCTACTGAAGTACCTTGGTCTTCCTTCCTCTCCTAGCCCGGCTCCCCCTTTGATGGGCTCTGCTGCTGCCAGCCCTACTTCTCCTGCTGCCCCTGCTGCTGCCCCCTCCACTGTTTCTACCACCCCCATGTCGGCTGCTCTAACTTCTCCTTCCATTCCCCCTGCTGCTACTCCCATCACCCACCTCGCCTCTACCTCTAAGAGACCAGTCACCAGGGCTTCCAGGAGGCTCAACCTTGAGACTCTTTCTGTGGAGAAGGAGCCTTTGGACCTTGAGATTACTCATGACCTACTGAACATCAGTAGTGCTAGTCCCCGGGAGGTGCAGATGGATAGCTCTTCTAAGAGGTTGGAGGCCTTAGAAGCTAAGATGAATTTGCTGAAGGATGAGGTCAAGAACCTTGCCAAGCAGAAAGGCAAGAAAAGCATGGAGGAGGAGGGGAACATTGATAGTAGTCAGATTGAGGACATATACAAGAAGCTGACCTCCTTAGACTTCCTCTTAGGGAAGGCCAAGACTAGACATGATTACAACATTGTATCCTTTAGGGCGATTGAGGAGTTCATCCAGGGCCATGCCAAAAGTGTTTCCAACCTCAGCGGTGTCCTGGCTGCACTTTGGGGCAACGAAAAAGAAAGCGAAAGAACCATTGAGGAGCTTGATAAGACTGATGCTGCCCATATGACTGCTTTGGGTATGTTTCATGCCTGGAAGAAAATCAAGATCAGTATCGATAAAGCTACCAATAAGTAGCTCCGGGAGCTTCTGCTAATTTTTGCTGTTTTTCTACTGTTTCTTTGCGGTCGGTTTGATGTTTTTTTGCTATTTTTTTGTTGTTTTGTCTCGATTGAGTAGCTGTTTCTGAGCTACTTGGAGCTTCATTGTAACACTTGGATCTTGATCCATTCACTCTGTTTCTCACTCTTATTCCGGCTCTCAGGCCTTCTTTTGTATTCAAGGGTATAGTCCCTTTCAAAAAACTATTTGCCAATAATAATAAAAAAAATAAAATAAAATGATGATTAAAATTGAAAATGGGATAAGTAAAAGGTTTGCACACTTAAGAACTACAAGGAAGGTAAGAATTATAAGAGGGAGTGTGAAAAAGGGAACACTTGTGAGGTGTGATTCCTCACACTTGCAAAGTGCGGGTTCTCACACTTACAAAGTGTGAGTCACCGTACTTGTAAAGTGTGAGTCCTCGCACTTGCAAAGTGTGAGAAAGATGGAAATAAAATTAGTCGAACTGTTGAAAAGAAAGATATAATTTTTTACTATTTCACAAATTTTCAATTCTAAACCTCCAATGAACCATATTATAATTTTAAACTTCCCAATGTTTATAGTATTTAACCTCTCACAAACCATATTATACATGATAGTTATTACAAAAACTCTGTAAGTTTTTTACAGATAAAATCATGAAAAAGTGTAAAATGATCATGAAGTTAATAAAGTATGATTGAGATGAACTTAAAATGCATTTGAAAAACCCTAAAACTTTACATTTTGAAAAACCTAAAATTTATAAATTCAGGTGGACGCCACCAATGAGAGAAAAATGGTGACAGGTGAATAAGTGCTGAGAAGGAAACAATTTTTCAGGTACGTAAAATTTACTTTTTCTTTTTGGTTTATGTTTACATTTATTGTTCTCACACCAAAAGGAAACATTTTTCCTAGATTTGTGGGAAAAAAAATCCACAAGTGTGAATAAGTGCTGAGAAGGAAACCTATAAAATTTTTCAGGTACGTAAAATTTACTTTTTCTTTTTGGTCCTACATAGTTCTATTAAATTTTCTTATTACTTAAAAATGCGTTCCACCTAGTTCTATTGCAATTTTTGTTACATGAAAATCCACAAGTCTGTGTCCTACACTAGTTCACATGTAAATTGGTTCTTATTACTTAAAATGCGTTCCACCTAGTTCTATTGCAATATTTTGATGGTACATGGTATGAATTTCTTTCATCTCAAACTATCATCCATGTATTGTATAAAATAAACAATATTTTGATGGTGTAAGGCACCAATGAAGTGTAGTTATTGGTAAAGAAATAATCAAAATATTATCCATTATATAAAATAAACAAAATTTTATGGCGTAAGGCACCAACAAGTGTAGATTGTATTGGTAATTAGATTACCTATAAAGTTTCTCATTAGATATTGCAGTGTATAACTAAACTCTTGTTACAAAAAAATTTAGTGATTTATCCTAATCACGCTTTCACCTATAAAGTTTCTCATTAGATAATAAATGGTCCAGTGTATAAAACTAAACTTATCTTTGTCACATTACCATGAAAAATTTAGTGATTATAATCCTAATCACGCTTTAAAGTACTTCACACTAATACAATGGAATGACCTCTATAAAATTCTTATCTTGTCACATTACCATTGAAAATTTACGTTACTATTATCCATATTGGAATAAATAACTGTCAAGAGGTATAATGGGTTTTTTTACCATTCTCCTTAATACAAGAATGACCCTAACTTCATCATCTCAAGCGATTATATTTCAAATTTACGTTACTATTATCCATATTGGAATAAATAACTTAACAGGTATAATGGGTTTTTTTAATTTATTTGGCCATTCTCCTTAATTAAATGATTATACTTCATATCTGAAAGCGAATATTATCATGATGATTGTCATAACACATGATATTTCCATCATCTTAAGATTAAAGAAAAAAATAATATTTATTATGAAACCCAATAACTTTAGACTAGATAAAATATCACATATTTTCTTTGCCATAACACATATATTTCCATCATCTTAAGTAAAGAAAAAATAGTATTTTTTATAAAACCCATAACTTTAGACTAGATAAAATATCACATATTTTCTTTGACATATTTTTTGTTATCTATAGCAAACCATTAGACGTCATTATCCATTTTTCTATCCTCAATTTTTTGAAGTTTTGCAACCAATTTACCGAACAATTAATTGGAGGGAGATTTAGGATTTCAAGGTCTTCATTACACTTTTTGAGAATTAAACAATGGGTATAATTTTCTAGCCAAATACTTATAGGAACTCTTATTTCATCCCGGTTTATAGAACAAGTCAAACGATGAGATATATATGAATTTTTATAAACTATGTTTTTAATACTAGTTTGGCCTTGGTTTATAGTAAACAAGTCCAAACAATGAGACTTCCCTAATATGACCATTTTTATAAACTATTTCTTATATCATTTTGTATTTAATGACTAGCTTGGCTTCTAGGTTTATGCCAAACCAGAATTACCATTCACTTCCCTAATATCACCATTTACATACATCAAGGGAGTATCATACTTGTATGGAATGAATAGCTTCTTTTAGGTATTTCTATGTCATTTATCTTTATCACCATTTAAAAAGTATTTCTTGATTAAACCAAAAAAAATTACATACATCAAGGGTGTCATACTTCATGGAAAGAATACTTTTTTATTTTTCTATGTCATTTATCTTTATCGATCCATTTTCTCTTAATACGTTCAATACAATTTATCTTCTTAAATCCTCGCTCATGTATCTAAACTTGTGCCAACCACTAGTTATCGATCAACTAGGTATTATTGAGATAAGACATTTATTTTTCCAACAAATCATCTTTCTTAATTTATATAAGAAATATAATTCATATTCATCTTTAATAGATGTTTAATTTCATGATTTGACTATTGATGCAGTGGGCCTCAAACATTTTTGATGTCCATATGGCCTACTTTCTAAAGGTTGTGGACAAGTGTAATTCAAGACATCGATAGGAATTGGACATGTTAATTGAGGAAGTGATTCTTATAATGCACTCCACATACTGACTTTTATCTCCTTGGAACTTCTTTTATTTTCACATCCATCAATGAACTTCTAAGGTATTCTAGTTGATTTGTAGGCCATTATATGAGAGAAACTTATTATATGGTGCATGTGAAATAACGATGGATGGATACAGTTTTAACAAGAATAACAAAATTTATTTCCATCTAACAATTTAAAATGACACATATCTCCTTCAAGTATATTTTCAATTGTCCCCTCTATAACATATTTGTTCTCCTTTGAACAAAGAAGGATTAACTTTTCCTAAATTCCTCAAAATTTCAAGTTGTGAACATATGCATTTGCTGATATTAAACATTCTATTGTATCACTCCTCTTGACATTCAATGCACAATCTCCATTTTGATTCACCAATTTCTCTATTGGCCATGTTATTATCATGTTTGGTTTCAATAATGATGAAAAAATATCTCAAGAAATGAATATATTCTCCACCATCACACCAAACATTAGAGGACCCAACTTCTCACATTGAACATTGTGGTCCTTAATGACATTTGATATAAAATCCATGCCTATATTGTCTCCATGTGCATAACAATGTTATTTAAGTATGCCATTATCTGCAATAAATTGGATTCAATTTTTTTCATATGTGCCATTATTTTTCTCATTGTATTCAATTTCAAAATCATATGAATTAATTACATCAATTGAATTACAATTCAATGTTTCATCTATATAGTTGATATAGGGTATTGATGAATCATCATGTGTTACCATTTTATTCTCATCTCATGAAATAGAGTATCCTTTGTTTCCTATGTCTACAAATGTTTTTTCTTCATCAACCAAATAAGCTGACCAAGATTTCCTATCTAATACTTTATCTCCACTAATGGAAACTAAACCTTATCCCATTACACTCTAATGTAGGGTTTTTAATCCTTGTGAAAATAAATAAACATGTTGTGATTATTAAAACATATGATGCATTGTGGGAAATCTACAAGTTTTTTTTTTTAAAATTATATCCTAATACACATAAACATAATATACAGAAAAAGAGGCAACTATAAATCAAATAAAAATGTAGGAGAGAAAGTAGAGATATTTGTTAGTATAATTTATAATTCCAAAAAACATGAAATTTTATATGAAAATGTAATAAATACCAAATTGTTGAATACAAATTATAAATTAGGTCTATATGTTGCTTATTTAACAATGTTTTATGGTGCTTACATGTGTTTTTTATTGGAACATAATTTAAATTTTAAAAACATAATAGGGAAAATAACAGGCCACACATTCTCTATCTTTCTTTATTTTCATTTTGAGAAGCCTCCCATTCTACATCCTAAGTGTTTCTTCAATTTGATGTAGAATGGAATAGATTTAATTTTCATTCTTGAATATTTTTCTTTTGAAGGTAGAATGGGATATATCTCATTCTAACTCTTGATTGTTTCTACATATTTGGTGTTTCTTCACTTTGATGTAAAATGGAAGAGACATTATTTTTCCTTCTTGACTATTTTTTCATTTGAATTTAGAATGGGAAGCCTCCCATTATAACTATTGATTTATTTTAATAAGAATGATAATATAAGGTACCACATTCTCCTTGTATGTAACACCTGTTAAAACAACCCACTTGAGACCAAAAAAAAAACCTAGGATTAGTTAGGAAAATTATGGAATATTTTTTTTAACTAAAAGAATCTAAAACCAGGTTACAAGGTAACATCTGCCACTAACAAGTTCCAAAATAATTCAAATCCACTAGAACATACTTTTATTTTATTAATATTTATTACAGGTCATAAGGTCCAAAAATAAGGGTTAGAAGGTTCAATAAGGTTCATAGGGTAAATCCTCACCATTCGCACTCTCTAATAGGATTAAATATTCAAATTTATTTTTCTCACACTTAATGCATTCAAAAATTTTATAATTACTCCCATTAGATAGGAAATTTCCTCACCTTTCCAATGATATAAAGAAGTCCTCCTAACTCCTCATAAAACTCAAGTTATGGGCCGATGGACCTTGGGAGGAAACTTTTCCCCAAGGGCGGGCCTAGGTAAGAAAATATTCCCTTGCACGGGTCGGCGGAGCGGGGAAGATTTTTAGCACTTTTTCCCCCTTCAGGGAAAAATAACAATTTACCTCCATGCTCCAGCGAGCCTAAGGAGGACACATGTCAATCTCAGAATGATGAAGGGAAAACCGGACATGTGGGGAAACATACAAATTTTAAACTTTTACTTCAAAAGGTGCAAGCGGTTAGATTCTACGTGCACCTCCGCCAACGCCTAAGGCTTCCACGTGTTATCCTTTCATTAGCTACAGGATAGTGTTTCGGTCGAGAGATTTAAGAAAAATTGCCAAAGGGGGGAAAAAGGTTAAGTTTCAAATACTCATGCGCCTCTGCCGAGCCACGTGGAAGCACCCTATTGGCTGCGGGTAGGTGGGGCTACGGGGAAAATTATAGAAATTTTCCAATTTTTTTTTTTGAAAATATTAAGTTACAAGGGTTTCTCCCCTCCACTATCACCTCATGGTGCCACGTGGTAGCCTCTGATTGGCTGCAGGCTAGTGGAGAAAATTTTGAAAATTTTCCCAAAAATTTTCCTAGGTGTTTTTAGGGAAAAATTCGGGCCGTGGGCCCGGAAGGGAAATTTTTCCCAAAACTTTTCACCAAGGAAAAATTACGAGGGCCATAAATTTTGATAGAGATCTTAGTTTCGGGTAAAAAAGGACTTTCTGGAAATCTCTCGACGCCCACTTTGAACTATGATCATCAATTTAAGATTTGGATAAACTTTAAGGGGTCAATTTTAAGAAAACGGCCTACATGATTTTTAAAAGCAAACTGGTAAATTTTAAGTTATAAAAATTTGTTCAATCTAATATTCCTCCTCTCTCAACACGTCAAATAGACATGGAGGATTGTTCAAAGAAGAATTTAGGATACATTTGGAAGGTAGCCTTGCTTAATTAATTTCCAATTCAAATTTTTACAACTTCTGACAACAAAAAGAATGTGAAAGGTTTGGGCCCAATTTTGCAATGTTTGAAGGATTTTTCCTTAAGTATTTTAGCCCAATTAAGTTCATTTTTATCATAGCATGATAGATTTTAATGTTTTAATGTTGATTATTGTTTGCAGGCTCGAACTCTGCATTTTAGAGAAGTATTTGCCATTTTTAAATTTTAAAATAGAGATAAGATTAAAAGGGATCTATCTATATTTTTCATCATTCAAGTATGGGAGATTCATTTCTATTCTAGTCTAATACATTTAGTGGATTCAAATCAGACTATTCTAAACCCAAAATGTAATTCTAATTTCTAATTTTACACATTTCCAAAAGAGACAAAATACTGTATTTTTCTCACACACGTTTCTTTCTTTTAAAATAGAGATTCCAAAACATTGATATATTTAGTTTCAATTTAACAATGCAATTTGGGAAAAGCATTTCATTCATTCATTGATTTCCAAAGGTAATTTTTACAATTTTTTTCTTTTATTCCTTCCCAAAATTCATCATACACATTACATTTCGTTGACATTCTTTCAAAGCAAAAACAAAGTCTATTTATTTTTCATTTCAATTTACAAATTCCAAAATCCATACAATATCCTCCCATTTCAAACATTTACAAATTCATCCAATTCAAAGCGGGAAGGGTTACAATGAGATTTTATTTCACATGGAATTGTAAAACAGTCTTTCTCCTCTCCTCCAGAACAACATAAATTTCTTCTCATTCATTCAATTTGATCACAACAGGAGTAGGGGAAAGGCCACGCTCTCCAACCAACAAAGACATCCAATGAAAAGGAGAATCCATCCTTCTTCATTGGCCCCTGAGCCCCAACCACAATGCAATAATAAATGTATTTCAACTCATGGAAACAACAGGATAACACATCACAAAGCAATATTTCAACATGCACATTTCAAATTAAAAACATAGTACAAAACAAAATAGTAGTTTTGCAACCACATCAAAGACATCACATAAGACTCAGGCTTCACCATGTAAGCCAAAGGAGCAAGAACTATGGGGGAAGCTACTTATGCCTCCCAATGGGAATTGGGTATCGATATGTAACAAACTGCCAATATAAAACATCTCACATATCCTTATGCCCCCCACAATCCCTGCTTATTCCCCCCAAAAAGTAAGAAATGCAAGCTATTTATTTTCCATGGTGGATTCTAATCCCAAACTCCTTCCATAATAAATCTGATGCCACTGGCATTCCCTTATGCCCCCCACCTCAATGATTCCCCATAACCTTCTCCTACACCATTCCTAGGAAGTCTACCCAACCAGACAACAAAAAAACAAAACATTCACCATTCAAAAAAACATAAAAATAAATAAAAGCATATATGAACAGCTAAGCTCCTACCTCTCCATGGCAGATTTTGCTCCAATAAAACAAGCTTTCAATGTCAAAATACAGTCCCAAAATCAACAATTCCTAGGTATGAAATGCTCTCCAGTCTCCTCCAAAATCAACATGAACTCCAAACAGCCAAGGAAAATTCACCCCCAAGGAAGCATTCCAAAAGTTCAACAACCCAAAACAAATCAAACAAATTCAAATTTAAGGAAGAGAGAAGAGAAGAGGATGAGGTGGATCCATGTAGGATGCCACATCACACATCCTCAACTCCAACACAAAATTCAAATTCATTCCCCCAAGCATAATAAATAGGTGGGTGAAAATATGACAAATTACTTACACACTCCAACTAAGCCCACACCCCATAAGGACTTAAAATTTAAAACATGAAGAAGGTGCAATTAAAACATGCAACTTGACTTTAAAAAAATGCATTAAAAGGGTCTAAAATCAACCCTCCAACCATAGGTATGGTTAGTAAAAAAAATTAAGAGGTATGGGACAAGTTTTACTTGTCCCACAAGCCTCCAAAATCATCCTCCAAGGAAAAATTCGAATTTCTAAGGGGGTGAAGTGTTTCATACTCTAAAATGTAACTTACACAACTCTTACACATACTTTTTCATCACTTACTGCATTTAATACAAGAGCCAACAAATTCTATAACTACTTTCTTATATCCCAAATTTTATTGATTGATTTATTTTAACAATATGATTACTCACATTACTTCTCCACAATTAAAAGAATAATGAAAGGGGTAAATGCATCACAAAAGAAAAACATGCAAACAATAATAAAAGGGACCACATTAATAAAATACACAAAGCCCCTTTGTCACATTAAAAGGTTATCCCCCCATGGGAATCCCTAACAAAAAAAAAAAAACACACACACACAAAACATGTTCCCATGGTGACCTTGTTGAATTCATCTAGAATTCCAATGTGGTTGGTCTCCAATCCCTCGATGTTTGTTGTGATATTTTAACCTGTAAAACATAAATACCTCCTTCAGCCTTGTGGCCATATCAGAACATCCAACATGATATAATTATAATCACAAAATCATCAAGGCAATCAACAATATCACTTATAATTTATATCAACAACTATATCATCATCATATAATGTCCATTTTCTAGGTCTACTGACAATATCCAAAAATTACATGTCTGAACAACATTCATAATATATCCATGTCAAATAGTATATCATCATCCACATATGAAGTGTTTCTAATAATCATCATGTATCAAAACTAAATCAAGATCATCAATAATCCATGGTCCAACATCTAACATCATGCTAAATAAAAACTATAATAATATCCATAATATAGTCAACAATGTCATGCTCAGTATCAAAAGGTGTCAAAAGGAAGTGGACACTACATCCCCCTCCCCTTAGACTTGACGTCCTCTTGGAATTCACAAAAAAAAATTTAGAAACTGAACTCGTAATAAGGTAGCATCCTCCCATGTAGCTACAGTCTCATCATATTTGTCCTACTGCACCCGAACTTGATCAACCTCTCTACCTTGAAGGCCCAGGGTCCTGCCATCTAGGATGTGAACAGGATCCACCATCACCTGCCCCTGATCTTGCACCTACAATTATGTCCAATATAACACATGAGAAGGATTTGTAATATATATCCAAAGAACTAAAACATGAAACATATCATGTATGCGAGACAAGATAGGTGGCAATGCTAGACAGAAGGGCAAAGGGCCGATACGCTCCAAGATCTCAAAAGGAACAACGAATCTAGGAGCTAACTTAGAACCTTTTCCATAATAGATAGGGATATTATGTGGCCTGACACGAAGGAATACCTTCATGCCCACATCAAAACTATGGTTGGTCCTATGCTGACCTGCATACTTCTTCTACCTGTCTTGTGCCTCCTACAGTCTCTGTCTGATCAATACCACCTACTGCGCAATGTTCAGCAACAAAGCTGGTCTAAAAGAAACCCTGTCCTCTAGCCTATCCTAACTAATAGGTGTCTTGCACTCTCTACCATACAAATCCTAAAAATGAGACATGCCTATAGAACTCTGAAAGCTATTATTGTAGGCAAACTCCACTAAGTACAGGTACTCCTCCCATATAGACTGTTGATCCATCACATACATCCTAAGCATGTCCTCTAAAATTTAATTCACTTGCTTAATCTGTCCATCTATCTCAAGGTGATATGTTGTGCTAAAGTTGATCTTCGTCCCAAGGGCATGCTGCATGGTAGTCCAAAAATGGGAAGTTTACAAAGGATCGTGGTCACTAATGATCTTCTATAGAATCCCGTGTAACTTGACAATATCATCCAAATATATCCATGTCACTGCTCTAGCTGTATAAGTGGTATAAACTGGAGAAAAGTGAGCCACTTTTGTCAATTTATCAACCGTGACCATGATGGCATCATGGTGATAACTTGAAATCAATAGCCCAATAATGAAATCCATAAAAAAGGTGTCCCACTTCCATTCTGGTATAACATGAGGAAAAATAAGGCTAGCTGGATGTTGATGCTCAACCTTTACTTTCTGGAGCTCTAAACATTGTGACATGAACTGGGCCACGTCTCTCCAAATTCCTCTCTAATGATATAACTATCTCAAGGTGGCATGCATATTTTTTACCCTAGGATGGGCTGAATAGGGTGCTCGGTGTGCCTCTGCCAAGATGTCCTACCTCAAGCCTCCATCTCTAGGAACATAAATCTGGCCTCTGTGCTTGAGAAGACCATTTTCCTCTAAAGAAAAGCCATCAAAATTCCCCTTGAGGGGTCTCTGAGACTTGATTTCTGCTTGAACTGCAATGTAGAAGTTGTCAAGAGGAAGCTGCTGAAGAATCTTGCTCCATAAATTTGTGCTCACTGAGGTTTCCATAGTCACATGTCTTAGTCTACTGAGAGCATCTACAACCACATTCTCCGTCCCTTTCACATGCTCTATCTCCATATCATACTCACATAGCAACTCCATCCAACGCCACTGACAAGCTTTGATATTGGGATGCATGAAGATATGGTGAAGAATCAGGTGATCTATCCTAAGTGTGAATCTCTAACCAAGAAGAAATAATCTCTATTAAACCAAGGCATAAACAACTTCCATAAGCTCAAGATCATGAGTTGGATAATCAAGCTCATAATATTTGAGTTTGTGAGACTCAAAAGGCACTACTCTTCCCTCCTGCATCAACACACCTCCAAGCCCTACTAAAGAAGCATCCGTGCAAATAAAGAACTCACCATGTGGATGTGGTACTGTAAGGATAGGTGCTATAGTGAGACATTCCTTTAGTTTCCTAAAGGCTTGCTCACATCTGTTTGACCAAACATACTTCTTCCCTTTCTGCTGAAGGGAAGTGATAGGGTGCATAATCCAAGAGAAGTCCTGAACAAATATCTTATAGTAACCTGTTAATCCCATGAAGCTGTGAACCTTTGTCATAGAAGTGGGTGCTGGCCAATCCATAATAGCTCTAATCTTGGAAGGATCGATGGTGATACCTTCCCTACAAATGATATGACCTAATTACTGTACCTCCGTCTAAAAGAAATCACACTTCTCCAAGTTCCTAAAAAGTTTCTGCCCACGAAGACACTGAAGAACTTGGTGAAGGTGCCCCTTGTGCTCCTCATGCATACGTAAGTAGATCAGAATGTCATCAAGTAAGATGAGCATGAAGTGATCTAAGAAGGTCCTGAATACCCCATTCATCAAACTCATAAACATTGTGGGGGCATTAGTCAAACCAAAAGGCACCACTGTGAACTCATAGTGCCCATATATCGTACCGAAGGTGGTCTTATGAATATCCACCTCTGTAATCCTCAAATGATGGTAGCTTGACTTAGGATTAGAGAAAAATTTGGATCCCTTCATCTAATCAAACAAGTCATCAATGTGAGGAAGGGGATGCTTATTCTTGATTGTTACTTTGTTCAGCTAGAAGTAATCAATACACAACTGTAAGGATCCATTCTTCTTCTTCACAAAGATCACTGGTGTACCCCAAGGGGATACACTAGGATGGATAAGGCCTTTCTCCAAAAGGCCCTCAAGCTACAACTTGATCTCACAAAGCTCTGGGGTGGTCATTCGATAAGGTGCTCATGAGATATGCTCTACTCCCATAACCAGGTCTATATGAAAATCAATCTCACATGGGGGTGGTAACCCCAGTAGCTACCCAAGAAATACATTTGTAAACTCTCTCAAAATAAGGTGATCATCTAGCAATGGTCCACTAGACCCATCCTATAATTTGTCACTGACTGTAACAACATACATCTGGCAACCCCCTTGAACACACCACTTAAGCTGCATAGCAGAGATGGTGCAAATTGAAATGGGTCTGCTAACCCTTGAAATCACTGACTCCACTCCCAGATCATCTACACAAGATATATTCTTATGGTAATAATCCATCTTGGCCCGGTGTGTAGATAACCAATCCATACCCAAAATGACTCCATACAATCCCAAAGGAAAGATACAAAGATCTGAGGTAGTGGTGAAAGGTCCCAAATCCACTACACACTCCTTAACTAAGGAGTCTACAAAGATCTTGGCCCCAAAATCCATCTCAATGTCCCAACTTTGACCCTACCTAACTACCACTTGCCTGTTTTGCTCTACTAAAGATGGTGCAATGAAAGAATCAAAAGAACAAGAATCAAACAATATAGAGGGAGGAATACCCCCAATGCTACCTATAGTCTCAATGACTTTACTCTGATGCTCAGCCTGACAGTTCTAAACCATTGCATAAATCATGTGGCTATGTCCCATGTCACCAACAATCAGCTCTGAGGTCTGTGTCTTACCCTTGTTATTAGGGTTCTGTGGGCAGTCTCTCCAAAAAACATTTGTAACTCCACAACCAAAACAACCACCTAATCCTCCCTAATGAGTAGCACCTCTAGTAGGTTATCTGGAAGTCTATGTTGTGGATCATGATGATCCAGTGGTGGTCTATTACGGCCTCTACTAACGAGCTCACACTAACTGAGCTCTAGGTCCACCATGTGTCCTAATGGGACCCCTAGGAGGAGGCCCCATACTCTGACCTCTATGTGCATCAACTATCTGTGGAGGTCTATAAGGTGGGCGGGACTATTGCTGCTACTAATGGGTTCTAAAGGATGACTGTGAAGAACTCCAACCACCATAAGAAGGAGGTACTAACCCCCACTATCCTACATCTGCTATATGTAGCTTCGGACTTAGTCTCTAGCTTATTGGGTCTTTCCCCGAGTCTCCTGTACTATATAGGCCTTCTCGACATCCTCAGCTAATGTCTGTGGACAATGGATCCACAGTGCACCTCTAATGTCTAGATTCAGGCCCTAGATGAACCTGTGGATTTGCACTTGCTCATCTTGCATGTACTCAACATACTGGAGTAGATCTAAAAATCTACTCTCATACTCTGCTACTGAAAGAGATGCCTATCGAAGGTCATGGAACTCATCGATCCTATACTGTATGAACCTCCATGAAAAATATCTGCTCTAAAAATGCTCCTACTCCTTGATCCTCTGTTGTATGAACGTTCGTGACAAATATCAACATGGAGCTTCTACTCCTCTATCCTCCACCATACTCCTACTCCATCACTTAGTAGATGGATCACAACATGAGCTTTCATGTTTCTAGAACAAGGAAAAATATTGAAGCAACCGCTCAAGCTAACTAGCAAGGCCTCTACCTGAAATCCACCTGTCACTAGAATAATGTGAGTGTTAAAGCTTCAGGATCTCCCTGATGTGATCTACAACTATGGTCTGACAACCTCTAGGTCTCTTTGCATGCTCATCCCTAATCCTAAGGCCCCGAGACCTCTCTCTATACTCTGAAACTCAGTCACCCTAACCCCTCTATGGTGACTCAGCCATGGCTGACTCTACATGGGAGTTCTCTCCTCTATGCTCCTCATTGGGTCGAGGAGATACCTGACCCTCAATGGAAATGTCCATATCATGTCTAACTGCACGTCCTCCTACTAATCCTTCGCGTAGAGCGGCATTAACATCATGAAGAGTCTAAAAAATTTGGGGTAGGATGGCTGCTATAGCCTGATCTAGTGGTGGTAAGTCTGGTTCTATGTGAAAAGTCCCCTCATCCTGTCTGCACCTCCTGCACAGACCAAGGTGAGAGTTAGTTCATTTTTCTAAGTTTTATTCAATTTCCATGTTTACTAAAATATGCAATTTCTAACTAAGTTGTTTTCTAGATTTAAAAGTGTGATAGGTTTATGTTTCATGTCTTAAGTTTTCTAGTGTTCCCAATGGTCCAAGATTTTCAACCACTACTGTGATACCAAGTGTAAGGCCCATTAAAACAACACACTTGAGACCCAAGAAACAACCTAGGACTAGTTAGGAAAATTATGGAATAAATTTTTTTATTAAAAGAATCTACAACTAGGTTATAATGTAACAACTACCACTAACAAGTTCTAGAACAATTCAAATCCACTAGAACATACTTTTATTTTATTAATATTTATTAGAGTTCATAAGATAAAAAACTAAGGGTTAGAAGGTTCAATAAATTTCAGAGGATAATTCCTCATCGTACCCACTCTCTAAAAGAATTAAAGATTCAAATTCATTTTTCTCATAATTATCACATTAATTGTTTTTCTAAATTACTCCCATTGGATAGAAAATTTCCTCACCTTTCCAATGATATAAAGAAGTCCTCCTAACTACTAATAAAACTCAAGTTATGGGACGGTAGACCTTGGGAGGAAAATTTTCCCCTAGGGTGGGCCTGCAGGCCTAGGGAAGAAAATTTTCTTTTGCACGGGTCGGCGGAGTGGGGAAGAGTTTTAGCACTTTTTACCCCTTTAGGAAATAATTTTGATTTTCCTCCATGTGCCCGAAATCCTGAGGATGACACGCATCAATCTCATAATGGCGCGGGGAAAATCAGACATGCGGGGAAACATACAAATTTAATACTTTTGCTTAAAAAGGTGCAAGGGGTTAGATTCTACGCGCGCCTCTGCTGATGCCTAAGGCTGTCATGTGTTAGCCTTTCATTGGGTATGGGCTATTAGGTCAGTGGAGAGATTAAAGAAAAATTTCCAAAGGGGGGAAAAAGGTTAAGATCCAAATACTCCCACGCCTCTGCCGAGCCACGTGGCAGCACCCTATTGGCTGCGGGTTGGCGGGGATACAGGGGAAATTATAAAAAAGTTCCATTTTTTTTTTAAAATATTAAGTTGTAAGTGTTCCACTCCTTCATTTTCACCTCATGGTGCCATGTGGTAGCTTCTGATTAGATGTGGGCCGGTGGGGTGGCAAAGAAAATTTTGAAAATTTTCCCAAAAATTTTCCTAAGTGTTTTAAGGGAAAAATTTGGGCAATGCGCCTACCAGGAAATTTTTTCCCAAAATTTTCTGCCAACGAAGGAAAATTTTAGAGGGCAATAACTTTTAATAGAGAGCTCAATTTTTGGCAAGCAATACTTTCTGAAAAGCTCTCAATGCCCTCTTTGCACTGAGATCATCAATTTTAGATTTTGATAAATTTTAAGGTTAATTTTAAGAAAACGGCCTACAAGCATTTTAAAAGCAAATTAGTAAATTTTAACTTATAAAAATTTGTTCAATCTGATATTCCTCCTCTCTCAACATGTCAAATAGACATGGAGGATTATTATAAGAAAAATTTAGGATGCATTTGGAAGGTAACTTTGCTTAATTGATTTCCAATTCAAATTTTTACGACTTTTGACAACAAAAGACTGTGAAAGGTTTGGGCCCCATTTTGTAATGTTTGAAGGATTTTTCCTTAAGTATTTTATCCCAATTGAGTTCATTGTTATCATAGCATGCTATATTTTAATGTTTCAATGTTGATTATTGTTTGCAGGCTTGAACTATGCATTTTAGAGAAGTATTTGCTAGTTTTAAATTTTAAAACAGAGATAAGATTAAAAAGGGTCTATCTATCTTTTTCATCATTCAAGTATGGGAGATTCATTTCTATTCTAGTCTAGTACATTTAGTGGATTCAAATCAAAATATTTTAAACCCAAAATGCAATTTTGATTTCCAATTTTACACATTTCCAAAAGAGACAAAATACTGTATTTTTCTCATGCACATTTCTTCCTTTCAAACAGATATTTCAAAACATCAATATATTCAATTTCAATTTAACAATGGAATTTTGGAAAATCATTTCATTCATTCATTTATTTCCAAAGGCAATTTTTACAACTTCTTTATTTTATTCCTTCCCAAAATTCATCATACAGATTACATTTCCTTCACATTATTTTAAAGAAAAAACATAGTCTATTTCTTTTTCATTTCTCTTTACAAATTTCACAATCCATACAACATCCTTCCATTTCAAACATTTACAAATTTATCCACTTCAAAGTGGGAAGGGTTAAAATGAGATTTTATTTCACATGGAATTTTCAAACAGTCTTTCTCTTCTGCTCTAGAAAAACAACATAAATTTCTTCTCATTCATCCAATTTGATCACAATAGAGTAGGGGAAAGGCAATGCTCTCTACCCAACCAAGAAATCCAATGAAAAGGAGAATCCATCCTTCTGCATTGGCCCCGAGCCCCATCCACAATGTAATAAGAAATTTATTTCAACTCATGGCAACAAAAAGCTTCCACATCACAAAGAAATATTTCAACATGCACATTTCAAATTAAAAACACAGTCCAAAATAAAATAGAAAATTTGCAACCACATCAAAGACATCACACAAGACTCGGGCTTCACCATGCAAGCCAAAGGAGTAAGAACTATGGGGGAAGTTACTTATGCCTCCTAATGGGAATTGGGTATCCACCTTTAAGAAACTGCCAATATAAAACATCTCACATATCCTTATGCCCCCCACAAATTTTCCTTATGCCCCCCACAAAGTAAGAAATGGAAGATATTTTTTTCGATGGTGGATCCCAATCCCAAACTCCCTACACAATATATGTGATGACACTAGCATTCCCTTATGCACCCCTCCCCATTCCACCCCCTTAATGATTTTGCAAAGCCTTCTCCTACACCATTCCTAGGTAGTCTACCCAACCAGCCAATAAACACACAAAACATACACCATTCACACAAACATAAAAAGAAATAAAAGCATATATGAAGAGCTAAGCTCTTACCTCTCCATGGTAGATTTTGTTCCAATACAACAAGCTTTCAATGTCAAAATGCAGTCCCAAAATTAGTAATTCCCAAGTATGAAATGCTCTCCAATCTCCTCCAAAATCAACAAGAGCTCCAAACAGCCAAGGAAAATTCACCCCCAAGGAAGGATTCCAAAAGTTCAACAACCCAAAACAAGTCAAGAAAATTTGAATTTAAGGAAGAGGGAAGAGAAGAGGATGAGGTGGATCCATGTAGGATGCCACGTCACACATCCTTAACTCCAACACAAAATTCAAATTCATTCCCCCAAGCATAATAAATAGGTGGGTGAAAATATGACAAATTACTTACACACTCCAACCAAGCCCACACCCCATAAGGACTACAAATTTAAAACATGAATAAGGTGCAATTAAAACATGCAACTTGACTTTAAAAAAATTCATTAAAAAGGTATAAAATCAACCCTCCAACCATAGTTATGGTTGGTAAATAAAATTAGGATGCATGGGACAAGTTTTACTTGTCCCACAAGCCTCCAAAATCAGCCTCCAAGGACAAATTCGAATTTCCAAGGAGGTGGAGTGTTTCATACTCCAAAATCTAACTTATTCAACTCTTACACATACTTACACATCATTTACCACATTTAATACAAGAGCGAACAACTTCTATAATTACTTTCTTATATCCCAAATTTGATTGATTTATTTATTTTAACATTATGATTACTCACATTAATTTTCCACAAGTAAAAGAATAATGAAAGGTGTAAATGCATCACAAAATAAAAAAATGCAAACAATAATAAAAGGGACCACATTAATAACATACACAAATCCCCTTGGTCACATTCAAAGGTAATCCCCCCATGGGAATTCCTAACCAAAAAAATAACACACACACAAAACATGTTTGCGAGGTTACTTTCTTGAATTCATCTAGAATTCCAATGTGGTTTGTCTCCAATCCCCTGATGTTTTTTGTGATATTTTAATCTGTAAAACACAAATACCTCCTTCGACCTCGTGGCAATATCATAACATCCAACATTATATAAATATAATCACAAAATCATCTATACATATGAATCAAAAAAACATTAAGGCAATTAACAATATCACTTACAATCTATATCAACAACTATATCATCATCATATAATGTCCATTTTCTAGGTCTACTCACAATATCAACAAATCACATGTCCAAATAACATTCATAATATATCCATGTCAAATAGTATATCATCATCCACATATGAAGGGTCTCTAATAATCATAATACATAATAAATAAATCAAGATCAACAATAATCCATGGTCCAACATATAACATCATACTAAATCAAAACTATATTAATGTCCATAATATAGTCAACAGTGTCATGGTCAGTATCAAAATGTGTCAAATGGAAGTGAGCACTACATTGTATATTTTTGTTTACTTTGAGAGAATGATGTCTCTCTGTATCAATTTTGAATGATTGTTTGAACTATTTTTTCACTCTAAGTGTGTATGAGAGGCCTCCAAATGTAATTTTTAATATTTTTTTACTTTTAGGGAGAATTGGAGGCCTCCCATTCTCAATCTTGATTTTTCTTTTAACTTTTAGGGATGATAAGAGGCCTTAAAATGAGAGGCCACCAATATCCCTTATAATAATTAATCAAATTTAAGGAGAAAGGGAGGCTTCCCATTCTCCATACTTGTCACATCTCGCAATTTCGTTATGGTTGTAAGGATAGATTGTAGTATGAAGAGTGGCTTACAAAGGCACGAAGAAAGGTGTTTTTACTCAATTGAGGTTACATCTATATGTATATATTTATACCCTAAAAAAGGATATACATACTTACACATAGTTACAAGCCAAACCACATAAAAAATATTTTCGCAAAGCATTCATTGATTACTTGACATTTATAACTAGTTTTTTTATTTTCTAGGCTCTATGAGTTTACTTTACCTTGTTGTGTGTGATAGTTCTTATGCATTGATGTAGTATTCAGTTTTTATACCTATTGACATGATGTTAGTTCATCTTGCTTGTTGGAAATAATGACTTGCTGAATTTGATAAATCTATACCTGGTTGTAATGTATTATTTTGGTAATTAGAAATAAGTATGAATGTTTAAATGATACGAATATTATTTTGACATTACGATGGTCAAAAATCGTAAAAGCATTATGATGGTCTTTACCAAGGGACATGTAAATTTCAGAATCATCAAGGTAAAATTTTTAAGGTTAACTTCGTGATAATCTGTAATGTAAATGTAATGTTTAGTATAACAAGGTAAAATTATATTAATTTATTGATCTTCAATAATATACTTGGTATATTTAAAATTGTTTAAATGGTTTGACCATAACACATACAATTTATTATTGAAGTTCAGACTAATCACACTACGCATTAGATTGAAACCTGTTTGGTTTATATTGCTTTCGACCGATTGTGTGTCAATGATAAGTTGTTATTATTTGTGATTGATTATGCTGGTCTAATACCTAAATGCAAATTAAAATATTGTTACTTGTTTTAAAGGCCATTGGCCATGGAAAAAAGAGTTAATCATTATCCTATGACTAATGGTCTAAGACTGTAGAGAATGTCATTTTATATTTGGTTAGTAGTATGGTCTTCGATCATATAAGATTAAATTTCATTGTTTCGATAGTAATATGGTATTTCACCATAATAAATGGCATTTTATGTTTTAGTAATTAAATTGGTTGTTAAACGAACCATGCAAAGGTTTAAGGTTTTGATATGTATTGGACCACGTGTTTAAAACTCCACTAAGATATTTTGGAGGGAATTGGATGTCGGTGGTAAGTATTTGATCCAGCCACTATGTGGCACCTAGAAATCTTGAGAAGCTTCTAGGGGAAGCTACCTTGCATGCATTGGAAAATTCATGTTATTGTGTTTGGTTATTTTGCATCTCCTTCTTTGGCCACTCAAACTCCATTCTGGTGCAAACTGTGCATGCGGTTTTGATAAATATTTTGTTGATATTTTTTTGAAAGTTATTAATTATATACTTTGCATTAGTTATATGTTGTTTTATATGGATTTATGGGTTGGTATTTTTCGAAAATATGCCATGTTATTCGATGGGTTGTTGGAGAAATAATTTGAGATAGTATTTCTTGATCTATTGGAAACTTTTAGAGAAAATATTAAAGGAAACCGTGAAGAGGAATAGCTGAAATAATAACCCTTATAGGCATTGATTATTCTTGACTATATCTAGTTATTTCATTTCAAAAATGGTTGAATAATTTCTGGTTTTTTTTAGAAAATAAGTTTTTCATTCTCAATACTATATTAGTTATAAATACATAGAATATTTTGGAATGTATCAAATAAACTTGATTATGAGAATTAATTTTTGATGGATTATGGGTTTGGAAAATATGACTATATTTATTTGATTTACAAACCCATATGTGTGAAAATATGATATGGGTATGGGTTATTCCTTTGACTCAAATCTGTGTATGGTTTGTCAATCCATCAAGGTGATAGACAAGTTACTAGTCATGTGAGAAAATTATACCTTGTGGGTATGTCTTATTTTTCTACCTACATCTATGTTGTTGATTCAAACTATTTTTGGGCCTGTGGTAATTTAAAAAGTTTGAATTTTTTAGTGTGCAAAGCTAACTAGTTTGGTGTTTCGAGTTGGTTGTGATAAGTTAGAAAAATCAGTTACAAAATGGATTTTATGTTAAAAATGAACTTAGTTATGAAGTTTAGTTTTTAAATATTACTATGCATGTATAAACGTTATGTAGGATTCTCTTCACATTTGTTGTCATTACACTTTGATGTTGAGGCTTGATAATCTATTATTGTAAAGGTTATTGTGACTTCAAAGTCATTTTTCTTGGTCTTTTTACTTACGATTATGTTAACCGAAACTTTGCCAAAATTTCTATGGAATTGAGAATGTTTTTAGAAAGTAACAAGTCTTGCTTATATTATTAATTGATGATGGTTTTTTGAGTGACTTAGAATGATGGGAATGGTAATATATTTTAATAATTTGGTTTCCTTGTAAAAAACCATACTTATCAATATATTCATTTTAGGGAGGATGAATGTTGAGATAATATACTGCAACTAAGATAGAATAATTGATATTCTAGGTTTGTGTATTAAACCCTTGAATATGCATTATATTTGATTAGAAACAAAAGGATAAATGATGTTGTATCTAACTATGAAATTAATTATTCCATTTTGTTAATCAAAACAAAGAAGTTGATGAATCTTTAATATGGTTGAGTGAAAACTTAATTATAAGATATTATTATGATTATAAGGGATGTTGCGAATGTTGAATTTTCAAAGTTTTGAAATGAGGGAAACTTTGTAGAAGCATAAAGATATTCTTGAATGTTACAAGTTATTGTTGCAGCCTTGTATACATTATTAGATTAATTCATTAAAAATAATATAATTATTTAATTTCACAATTTTTTAATTTACGTTGTATTTTAATTAAAACCATAGATGCTCAATTATTTCATGATGAAACTAGTTAGAGAGTTGTTAATCTATGCCAGATCGATGAACTTACCATGTATATTATCTTATTATATCCTACATATTTCAGGATGGAATGATTATTATGATGTTATAATTGGATTGATTCCGCACATGATTTTCATGTGATGATTGTATCTATATAATTTTAGATATAGACTTTGAATGAATATCTAGGTTTTGTATTATTTTATGTATTCATCAATGAAACATGATTTTGTTGAATTTCATAAGGCAATTGACATATTTGTATTAAACTGAAATTATTGTATTACTTTATGAAATAAGGATCTATCCTTAATAAGTTAAATAAATACATTTACTATTTGAATACCTCTTATGAGTTGTAATAATGATTTATGTTGATTGTAACAATGCTATGTAATTTGAAATTGATTATAAAACTTTTACGTGATTTACATTATCTTTGTGATAGTTACTATCCTAATTATATTGAATGGAATTTATTACAACTATAACAATGACATCACCATTTATATGTTTAATTTAATGAGTTAAATAGTTAACTTTTTTTATGGAAAGATACGGAGAGTTATAGAATAATGATATTTCCTTAAATTTATCGTAAAAAGATTAATTAAATAATTATCTCATTACGTAGTGCAACTCTAAAAGTACATTTTTTACAACAGTTGTACCTTTACGATAAAAACTCATTTAATGACATTAATATTTCATAAATGTATAATTACAATAAATTAAATAAGATAGTAATATGAAATGTGAATGATACATTTATGGTTATCGTTAATAATGAATCTTGTCCTATTACTTAAAAATATTATATATCTTCCTTAAGAGGTACTTGACTATAATGAATAATATGGTTGGATTATGATAAAATATAAATGGGATAAGATTGTTATCAAAGTAGAATGATATAGATAAAATAAACCTAGTCCTAATAACAAAAGTTGTAAAAGATACACTTCAAGATTAAGACACTTCCTCTATTAGTAACTAGAAAGTTACTAAGATCTCATCGTTAAACGTATAACTTTCCTTAGTATCTTAATAATTAATTTTACCTTGCAATAAGATAACTATATTATAAAATTGTTGACTCTAAATCCAACCTATCTTCTTAATTGAACTCTATTTTTACTATCTTATGAACGCTACGGGAATGGTAATAATTACTTATTGAAAAAATTTCTTAATTAATCAATATCTTTCCCATTGGTGTCATAAGTTGGGAATGATAGTGTACTCTCAAGTTGAGAGGTGAGATCTATATTATAGGCCATCTTCATAAAAGAAATTGAACATTTAATTAACAAGATGTGATCTAGATAAATTTATAGACATGATTTTGCGGTGATGGGACAAGTTTTACTTGGCTTATGTGCAGTCACAAAACTAAACATACAAAGCATAGCTTGATAAATTTGGCCTAAGTAGTGTACTACTTTAATACACTGTAAGTTCACCGAGTTCCTGTATAATGGTGTGACATGCTAGATGAAACTCAGTAATATGATTTTCAGGTAGACACTTGGAACTGCATTATTTCTTAAATCTAATTTTTTTTAATAGGTTAACCAAATGAATACAAGTTATGAGCAATTGGATAGAGTTATAATAAAGGGGATCAAGTGGATCTAATTGTCCTTTACAACTACCCATGGTTAGGTTTTTATAAGATGGATTGTAAAGTACATTTATTATTGGATTAGAATTGTTATTAGTTAAAATAATTAAAGCTATGAAATAGGGTTAGGGGTTTTGTTTTTAAAGAAAATATTTTCTTAATTTGGATTTATAACCTGGGTGTTACATTTTGGTATCAAAGTTGACCATTTACAACATTTGGACATAGTGGATCCTTACGGTAACACTAAGTTTTATTGTTGTCTAACCAAAAAAATAGTTAGGATAAGAGGTAATATTGCAAACAACCAACCTATTGGGGATGAGGAAGAAACAACATAGAAATTGGATGAGATACTTGTTGTCATGGAAGAAACTCACAATCATATAGTTATCCTTAAACAACATATTTTTCCTGAAGATAGTAGTACTGATAGTAGTAGTAGTGCCCAATCTTAGGGTCAGTGTGATGCTGCAAATTAGAACAAAAATTATCCAAATCAAAATGTAAATGTTTTGTATCAAAATTCTAATGTCGTTAATGCCGAATTTTTTTTCCTAATGTTTTTAATCCTAACCAACTTAAAAATAAAAGAGATCATTTGGTGTCATAACTATAAAATGATATTAAACGTATCATTTCACGTAAATTTTATGAGGCAACACTGGGTGATTAAGCTTATAATTGGCTCAGTGAGATGGAAAATTATTTCACAATTAGGAACTAATTGGAAGAAACTAAGGTGGTTTGGGGTGCTTATCATCTCTCAAATGAGTATTTCTCATAATGGGATATCTGAAAGGTAGAATTGGGGGTTATTGTAGCCAACATAGCCTATGATCAGTTTAAATTATATTTCATACATCGCTAGTTGCCACAACTATATTATGACCAAAATATGAATGAATTCCAAACCTTAGTGCAAGGAAAGATGACTATAACAGAGTACTGCGAAAAGTTTAGAAAAATGCTAAAATATGTTCCACAGTACCAGACTGATGAGAATTTTTGTCTATGAAATTTCATCATGGGACTTAATCACACCATTGTTGGGGAAGTGGATGTACACAGTCCTTCAACCATGGAATTTGTAGCTCCTACCCATGCGGGACCTAAACACAAGACCAAAATATACCAGGATAATTTTTTTTTTAATCTCATTAATTTTTACAAGACAATAAACATATTACTCACCAAAATCCGCACAACATGTGATGCTAACACAAACATGAACCCAACCACAAAGAATGCAAGTTATGTAAATAAAAAGACAACATAAAAAGTATTTCAAAGACATATGTTTATAATGAATGGGTACAAAACCATGACCGAACAAAGAAATGCACATCACCTATGGCCACCTTCCACATTACCACAATTTGTAGGTTACATCTTTATTATATTCATATTTCTTTATTTAAACTCAATGCAATATGGATTACTTAATGTGAAAGCATGAATTTTCCTTTTTGGAGATCACATCCCTCTTGCTTTTCTTATCACTTAGTTTATGTTGGTTTCATCCAATTTAGTTTATTTATATAATTGTGAATACATGATATAACCTGATTTCTTTCAATAAGTTTCTTAACATTTACACATTAAGTTTTGATTACCAAAAATGAGAAACTAATCCTTCTCAAGTATTTGTTTATGAGAGGGTAAAAACACATCTACCTTCATATCACAAGAAATATTTAATAAGATGCAAAATAATCTCCATGGTGCTTATAATTATGAATCCCAACATCACAAGGGTACATTCTCAAAAAAAAAATTAAGTTACAAACTCCCTTTATGAAAAGTGCCTTTTTGCGAATATCCTATTAAAGTGTACACTGATTATTTCATATTTCAATTTCCATTAATTTACATAACCCATAGTAAGTTCTAACATTTTGAACACATATACGTTACCCAACACTCCTTAGACTATGGGTTCATCTTTTATAGGGAATGGTTACTTGTCATTTTACAATAATTCATGTGAGGGAAAAGATCACAAGATGATAAAAGGAGAAAACTTAAGCTAATCGTATGTCTGTGGTACATCTTGGAGATAGAGATGTTTGGAAGAAATTTATAATATACAAAAAATTCATATGTGGCTAGTGTTCAAGTAAAGATTTAATGTTCTAGAATATCATTTCCTTGAAGCATATGGCTCATATTATCTTTAATGACAAAAATGGAGACTTAACATGGAGTAAGGGAATCAAGTCACAATCTTTGACTTTAAGAAAGGTCAACATTCCACTGATAACAATCCCATTTGTTAAGGTTTAGATACAAAATTATGTCCACATATTAACCTCAAAAAGGTATTAGGAATATTTTTAACATTTATTTACAAATACCCCAAGGGATTTATGAGGCATTTAACATTAATCCCTCAAGACCTCCGAAACTCAAGGGTGACCCTAAAACAAAGGCTAAGAAAAAAACTTGCATTCCTAGGTACAGTGATGTCCCTAGAGATGTTTGGTTACACTAAAGAACCAAGGAACGAGGTTAAGCTTAGGATGACCATTCCATCCCAAAAGGGTTGATATTTTAGACTATAAGTTTGGTTGATATTTTTTGCCCAAAATAGAAACACGAACATGAAAATTATATTTTACATTGAAGGATAAGAGAGTTCCTAGGTCAAAACATTACTATCAGGTAAGTGAACTACGTAATTACGCCATTACTACCATCAATTTTATGGGTAGAATCACATCCAAAAATGTGATGGTACCATCATTTTTAAATAACAGGATTTCAATTTCATTCTCTTGAAGATGATTATGATAATAACAAAATGGATCCTCTTACATCACTTTCCAATGCAACATGATACATTATACTTAATCTACTTAACCAAATATATTGAAATATGACTAAGTGTGGAACTAGTCAAACATGAAAAACTACAACTATATAGGAGATAGTGCATTTCACAAATATGCAACAATATTGTATACATCATGGAAATAATGAATAAAGTATTCTATTCATAAAATATTGTTAATATACTCTATAAAATTATATTGCTTTTAGATAGAATACTAATAAAAAAACATGTGTCATTGTACTTCTCCTATTGTCTGAGTACATGAAACCACCATAGATTAAGTGCTAGAATTGGTATGGAAGTCCCCTAAAATCAATCATAAATCCACACATTCATCATTTTTAATAATTTCAAATAAAGAGTAGAGATATGTAGAGACAGGGAGAGAATAAGAGAGAGTTAATTTCTAACGCATTCATATTTTCACATTCATTCACAGTTTACATTTTTGGTTCTAGAGAGAGAGAATATGAATGAGAGAGAAGGTTAAGAGAAATTTTAATTTCCATTTACAATTTCATAACCATTTATATTTCATGTCCTTTTTCAATTTAAACCAATTCACCCTTTTTAATTCATTTACGTTTATAAAATCAAGCAAAGTATCATATTCATTTTTGGAGAGAGAATAGGGAGGAGAGAGAGAAAACATCATACATTTAAAGATCCATTCACACAAGATAAATATTGAAAAATAATATACATAACATTGTGATAGTATTAAAATGGTCACATGCATGGCTAGAAGTTAAATGAAACCCACAGAAAGAGTTTCTAGCTAAAGTATCAAGTTGAGAAAACTGATCAAAACAACAAAAGTGCCTCTAAAAAGGGTCACTAAAACACTCATATTGAGTCCAATCACAAATTTTGAAGATCCCTACTTATTACCTAACATACAGAGACTTCATAACATTCGACGGAAGTAAAAAAATACAGTTATAATTGTAATCATAACTAAACTTTCATGTCACCCAACGGCTAGAGGGCCTCATAAAATACTCAAAATAATAATCCTCAATAGTGTTTTTACATAAAAAAATAGTTGGTTCCAATTCTCTTATTGACAATTTAGAGGTATGTGGAGGTAGTTTTCAGTTTCATTCAAATGAAGAGGCATCTACAAGCCAGATCTGATCACATTTTATCAAATTATACATGCCACCATAAGTGGCTAAAATACTAAAAGGAATTCAGAAGTCTACCCATAAAGGCATTAAAAAGGTTTTTAAAAATTAGTTAAATTTCCTCATAGTGTCCTACCTTACCAGCAATAAAAAATTGAAATTCTAAATTTATGGTATTTAGGGTGTGGTACTCTATGCGTGTGATTTTTGAGGACAATTCTTCTATCCTTAGAAGGTTTTAGGCAAGGTACAAATTGTAACATTCATTCTAGATGAATTTTTAATGATATAAATTTATTGAATCCCAATAAAAAAGGACAGGATAAAATGCTTAAATTAAATTCAAGAAGAAGGGGAAAACCATACATATTTCATGGAATTCATCATCTTTGCATTCAATGAGACCAAAATCTCTTGGACCATTTCATCAAAAAATATCTTGCCCCTTCCATCCAACCCATATTTGACAAAACACACCAAACATGAATCTTCTTTAAACCAACATTTTACGGGTTTCTATACTCTAATACAACACCTTACAATAAGCTAATTTTGTGCACACCCAACACCTCGTTGGCTTGAGAGCCAAAAATTTCACAAAGGCATTTATTCAAATAGTTTTACTACCCATTATAGGCTTCCCTGGCTTCCAAACATGCACGTATGGGAATATGCAAAAAAAAGCTAAAGGTGTATGACTTTCTTATGCCCACAACATTTGCTTAAAAGTTTTTAATCCTTTTCAACAAAACTATGATCTTGTAATACTCATTGATGTCCATAAGCCCACATATTTTCCTAGGAAATTTTATCAAACAGGTCAAAAAACTTGAGAATTTTTTAATCCTATTTTAACTGCTGCAAAATTGGGAAGCTTCTCAAAATATAGAAATAACAGGATTTACAATCGACAAATTGTAATTGTGTGAAGGGATATGAATCTATTTAACTAAAATTTATGGAACAAAAATACCTTAGCCTTGCACATGGCCTAAACATATATTCCAAAACTCCAATAGTAGTCCTTGCACATCCCATCTCACTAAAAAAACACTTCCTAGAAAAAAATAACCCCAAAGATTTTTAAACACCTCTATTTGTGCATACCCTGCCACGCACTTCATGAGATGACATCTGGGTGATGCATTTATTTTTAGATTCAAAACATCTAATACACATGCCCTAAACATGCTTTCAAATCTTACACATAAATTTTAGAAGGGGCAAGGAAAACAAGACAAAATTTAACTTTTCACAATGCTGAAAGTAAATAAAAACAAACAATTATTCCTCAATCTCCCATTTCAATGCAGGTAGGAAAGAATAAAATGTTTTAGTGTTTGTATTTTCATCTAAAAAAATCACGAGCATAAAATTTATACCTCTCTATCTATCCAAAACATAGTCACGCTCGCTAGGAATCTCCAATTCAAAACCATGGACTTGCAAAAGATAATCTTTGGCCAAGTATTTTCAAAATTTCCTCCCGTAAGAAAACTCACAAGCCTCAAGAAAAAAACATCATAATCTACTTGGGGGAAACTGAATTTCAAAACCTTAGGTACATTAATTCTTCTTTAAATGAGCTTTTTTTCAAGCTCCAAACTATATTTCGAGATCTTTAAGAATAATAAGGAATTATTCATTTATCTATTTATTTATTTGTTAAAAAGGAAGACTCTTTTCTTGTGCTCATGTATTGTTTTATTGAATTATTTTAAAATTTTATTTAATCCAAACCTTCATCCATTCCTGACAGGCCACTTACCACGAAATAATATTCATTTGAAAAATTAAGCAGATTCCAATTATTGATAATGAAATATGCTTGAGTTAGATCAACGTTTAAAATTATTAAAAAATTATAAATATTTAAAACTTCAATGGTTCATGAATGATCATGAGTTGGATGAGTCATGAGAATAATGAATTTTCCTCACAAAATGATGACACAAGGACAATCTAAGGGTTTCAAAAAGGTTGGCCGAGAAAAGACGCTTCAAAACTGCCCTTATTACTTTATTGGCATAAATGTTTAATTTAAATGCCACAACTTTTACAAATTATTCATAATGTTAACATGATGATAGAATAATGAACCCACTCAAACTAAGATTGACTCGAGCCCAACTAAGATCAAGAGGTGGTAATATGAGGGACACTACAGAAGTAATATTTAAAAAGGCCATCTTCCAAGAGCAGAAGCTACATGATATATCTGTTTTTTAGGATGATAAAAGAAAATAAAAAATTTAGCTCACCATCACCACTGTCATGAAATAAAACTTGGTGTAAAAAGGTTAGAAGTAAATCCAAAATTGGAAATAAAAATACAATAGAAAAACCTACTACCAATTTAAAATAAGACTAGACATAACAATATAACAATAAATGAAAATAAATTTCTGGATGCCTGAGTAATCAATCTGATTTTAACTGGAACAAGGTCTGGATGCCTGCGTTAACCCCCAAAATAAATTCTTTCTTTGGCTGGCCATCAGAGGTAGAATTCTCACCATTGACAATTTGATGAGAAGAGGATTTATAATTCCTAATTGGTGCCACCTTTGTAGGAATGACTATGAAGACATTAGTCATCTGTTCATACATTGTGATTTATGCCAATAGAATTTGGAACTTTGTCCTTTCTAAATTCGAAGCTCTTTGGGTGTTTCCGAAGGATCTTAATCAGCTATGGAATCAATGGAACCCACCATTCAGACATTGTGTTATCAAAAGAATCTGGAAATTAGCCATCCCACATTTAATATGGAGGATTTGGAAGGATAGAAATAATATCATTTTCAGAAATAAGAAGCAAAATTATAAACTCAGTATTGGAAAAATTTCTCAAGGTCTCAAAGAGGACATGGCCAGATTTAAACCTCCCAAGAACAAGTGTTATCCTGAGAATGAAGAACACATCTTATCCAATTGGCAGATTGGAAATTGGAGCAACCCTGGGAATAGTGTAGATAGATCTTCGATTAAATGGCATCCTCCTGACTCTAATTGGTACAAGCTAAACTTTGATGGCGCCTCTAAGTGATGTGAATCCAGCTGCAAGAGGTTGAAATACCTCCAAAAACACACATAAACACCTTTACAAATAAAACCAGGAGTTTCACAATAGCTTACTTCTCATTCTGGAATTCACACTGATCTATTACATCATTACCATTCTCCTTTTATTTCAAGACTACTCTAAAACCCTAAAATGCCAAAAACCCTAAAATGCAAAAAAACCCTAAAAAGCCAAAAAAAACCCTAAAATACTAAAAATTACCTACAAGTAAAACATTTCGGATGGACCCTAAATTTTATGTGCCAAATATGCCTTCATAAACTAAGTCTCACAAATAATCTCAGCTTATTCTATAAAGCATATAAAAAGTTATTAAAACTCTAAGTCTTAGTCAAAAGCAAATAAAATAATTTGAGCCAATTTTAGACCACTTAATAAAGGAATTTGACACCAAAAATATGCCAAAATGACCTCATCATTTCACCAATTTTTTCCACATCATAATAATGATGATTATCTTCCACCCTAGAAAAATACAAGACGATCCAATGGTTAGATCAAAAGTTTTGGCCTTCACAAGTTATGCTCCCACATCATTCTCCCTTGGTTGAAAAGAATTCAGTTGACGAAATTCATATGATTTTATAATTTCAATATTCTTTATCTCCCACTCAAGAATCCAAGTATTTTCTTCCTACTGTAAACCTTCCGACTGCACCAAATATTTGTTGTAGCTCCCATGTCTAGTCGTGACTGTCTTTTGGTCCAAGACACACATTGCCCTTTCCTTTTTCTTCTTCAACATCTTTTGCTCCTAGTTTATTTCTTCCTCCATGAAATTTTACTCATGACCAAGAAACTTAAATAAGTCATAAACATTAAGAACTTGTGAGATAGAAAAGTTGTTAGGTAGCTCCACCTTGTAGGCATTATCACTCATTTTCTTCATAATCCCACATGGTTGAATCTTCTTATACTTTAGTTTATTATATGTCCCTTTTGGAAACATATCCTTCATAAGATGAACCATCACCATATATCATTCTTTAAATATATTTAATATTTTACTGGCATCTACAACTGTTTTATATTGTGCATTACTAACTTTGAGCTCTTCCGTCACTTCTTCCTGCAATTGTAGGATGTGTTCTGCAAATGCTTGTGCATCACTAATTTTATCTTCACCAGGAAGTAAAATCAGATCTAGAAATCCCTTTGGATTCCTACCATAGATAATTTGGAAAGGAAACCTCTTTGCTGACCTGTTTACTGGCATGTTATGATAAAACTGAGCTTGTGGTAAAGCCAAGTCCCATTGTTTTGGCTTTTCTCCAACTATACAACGTATGAGATATCCAAAAATTATGTTCGTTGCTTCTTTCTACCCATCAGTATGGGGTGATATGCACTAATGAACTATAGTTGTGTCCCCATTTTCCTTCATCGATTCTTCCAAAATTTACTCAAAAACTTTTTGTCCCGATTTGAAATGATCGTTCTTGGAACTCTATGCAACCTAACCACTTCTGGAAAAAAACAAATATGCAACTATGGAAGCATCATTAGCTGTTTAAAAGAAATTAAATGTGCCATATTAGAGAATATATCAACCACAAAAAATATATAATCATTCCCTTGTTGAGTGTTAGGAATTCCTAACACAAAATCCATACTAAAATCAACCCATGACCATGTCTGGATAGGTAATGGCATATAAAGCCCAGTATTCTGTGCATGGCCCATAGCCATTTGGCACACTCTACATCTTGCTACAATCCTAATTATGTCCCTCTTTACCTTTGGCCAATAATACTTTTCTATAACAAGATCAATTGTCTTACTTATACCAAAGTGTCCAACCAATCCCCCACTATGCAATTCTCTTATAATATTTTCTCTCATTGAACCAATAGGGATGTACAAATATTTTCCCTTGAATAAATAACCATCTTGTATCAAATAATTATAAGAACCAATACCTATTGTAGGTTCGTTACATTGTCTCACAACAACACCAAAATATGAATCACCTTCATACAATTCCTTAACATCCTCAAATTGTACTACTTCATTTTCCATTGTTGTCAAAAGTGCTACATGCTAACTCAATGCATCAAAAAATTGATTCTACTTACCTGAATTATGATTTAAGACAAAATTATATTCTTACAAAAATGAAACCCACTTTGCATGCCTATTATTTAGTTTCTTTTGTGTGTTTACATATCTCAAGGCTTCGTGATTAGTAAAGAGTAAAAATTCCTTAGCTACCCAGTAATGTCTCCAATGCCTTAACCCCTGAACAATAGCATAAAATTCCACATCATAAGTAGAATATTTCCTCCTTACTTAATTTATCTTTTCACTAAATAATGCCACAAGTCATCCTTCTTGACTCAATACAACTCTAATCCTGACATGTGAGGCATCACAATCAGCCTCAAAGACCTTTCTAAAATATGACAACACCAAAACAGGTGCCTTTAACACTTTTTAATTTAATAATTCAAAACTATATGTTGCTACCTTGGTCCATACAAAACTCCTTCCCCTTCGTACACTCTTTTATGGGTACAACAATGCTACTAAAATTCCTGATGAAGTTCCTATAGAAATTTACCAATCCATGAAAACTACGAACCTCTATCACATTCCTTGGAATAGGCCATTCCAAAATCGCCTTTTCCTCATCCATCCTTACCCCATCCCCTAAGATGAAAAAAACCCATAAAACTAGAGTTTTCTGAAGAAATTTACACTTCTTTTAGTTTGCATACAGACTTTCTTTAAATAAAAATTCTAACACCAATTTGAAATGTAACAAGTGTTCTTCCACAATCTTACTGAATATTAGAATATAATTAAAATATACAACAAAAAACTTACCATTTTATTCTCAGAATACTTTTTTCATCAACCCCATGAATGTACTGGGCACATTAGATAGTCCAAATGGCATCACCATCCACTCATAAAATCCATCTTTTGTTTTGAAAGTTGTCTTCCATTCAACCCCTTCACAGATTTAGATCTGGTAGTAGCACACTCCGTAGGTCAATCTTGCTAAAATATTTGGCTCCGGCTAGCATGTCCATCATATCATCCAATATTGGAATTGAGAAACCGATACTTAACTATTAATCTTATTTATGGCCCTACTGTCCACACACATTCTCCAATCTCCATATCTTTTGGTAGTCAATAACGCTAGAGTTGCACATGGACTCATGCTTTATCTCACTAACCCTTTTTGTATTAGATCTATCACTTGTCCTATTCAACTCCTTCAGTTTGTGTCAGACTCATCTAGATAGGCTGCCTGATTTGGAAGGGCTGGTCCTGGGATTAAATCAATATGGTGTTGCATATCCTGCTTCAAAGGTAACCCATTTGGTAGCTCATATGGTATGACATACTTATATTCTTTTAGTACCTTTGTCTGCCTGCAACAGGTATATTAAATTCCTTCTGTTCTCTACCTTCTTTAACAATAATGCATAACACACAGCCAACTTCTTCCATTTCTATAACAAACTCTTTTGTATCCAACAAGCCCTCACTCTTATCTTCTTCCCTGAAGGGTAACAAGACTACCTTTACTCCATCCTTACAAAAATTATATGTATTTCTCCCTCCATCATGTGTAATGTTTCTATCATATTGCCAAGGCCTACCCTAGTAATATATGAAATGCATCCATTGGGATAATATCACACCACACTTCATCCTTGTAGGTATTTCCAATTGAAAAATTTATAAGGAATTTTTTTATATATGGTTTCCTTCATTCCCTTTCTTGAACCATGATATATGATAGGGATATGGGTTCTTCTCACATTTTAGATTCGAGTTTATCAACCATCACATTTGAGACCATATTTTCACAACTACCAACATCAATAATAATTTTACATACCTTTCATCTAGAGGTGCATCTTGTTCAAAAGATATTTGTTCTGCAGTTAGGATTCAACACCAACACCATCTTACGTTCTTTCTCCTTCCTTGGGACAATCATCGTCCTCCTTATCATGAGGGTTTCACCCAAGTCTGTAGCAACCTCCATTTCTTCTTCCTATTCATTTTCAACTAGGTTTACTTGTGGTTATTCTCCTTGCAATCTATCTTGTGTAGGATAGTGCGGACACTCAAAAGCCCTGTGCCCCTCTTCACCACATCTGTAACATGTATATTGCCTTTGGGGGCTATTCCAACCCCGTCCTCCATTATAACCTCTTCCCCTCTGAAATCCCCTACCTCTTTGGTAGTTACCATGGCTTTGACCAGAATCTTCATGCCCTTCTGTATTAGAGGATTCACCTTTTGTAGATTCAAATCTACCCCTACCCCTCATTGGAGATGATGATGGACCTCTCTTCACACCTCTTCTAAAATTACTCCTCTTGTTCTTTTCCTCTGCTTTTAATGCAAGTTGATAAGCATCATCTAGGCTATGGATCCGGAGCATACTCAGCTCATCTTGTATGGTGTAACTCAACCCATTTATGTACCGTGTAGCCTTTTGTTCTTCAGACTCTCCCTGTTCCACCCTGATTGATAACTTGTAAAATTCATTAGTATACTCCTCAATGCTGAGATCCTTCTGCCTTAGGTTTTGGAACCTTCGAAAGAGTGTCTGAGCATAATCTACAGGAAGAAAACTTTTCTTTCAACTTCTTTACCATTTTATTCCAGTTTCGGATCTTGCCCTTTCCATTCCTTTGTCTTTCATTTTGTAGGTGATCCCACCAGATCAATGCATGTCCAGCTAACTTAGTGCATGCAAACTTAACCTTCTTCTCCTCTGAAATGGTTTTCCACTCAAAGAATTTTTCCATGTGATTTAACCAGTCAATCAACTCCTCTGGTCGTAACCCTCCACCATAATCAGGAACATTAATCTTGATGTCGTCATTCTTTCCCTCTAAAGCCTTGATCAATCTCTCCTCAAATGGTCTCTCATTCAAGGTTTCTTCGTCTCTCTCATTTTCTTCTTCATCTCCTCCTTCATTCATTAATGGAGTCTCTTCTTCAATATCACTATCTGGGTTTGCATCCCCATTTGCATGTCTCCTTCTAAGGCGGGTAACTTCCCCTGTGAGCTCAGCAATTTGTCTCTGTAGCTCCTGCATATGCCTATTCATCTGGGCATAACCTCCCCTCCCGCGTCTAGCCATGGTTATATAAAACAGAGGTAAAAACTACACATAAAAATGTAATATGTTACCTTAATTATTTCCGCAAGATCAAAATCCTGCTCTGATACCAATTGATGTGAATCCAGCTGCAAGAGGTTGAAATACCTCCAAAAACAGACATAAACACCTTTACAAATAAAACCAGGAGTTTCACAATAGCTTACTTCTCATTCTGGAATTCACACTGATCTATTACATCATTACCATTCTCCTTTTATTTCAAGACTACTCTAAAACCCTAAAATGCCAAAAACCCTAAAATGCCAAAAAACCCTAAAATGCAAAACAACTCGGATTGACCCCAAAATTTGCGTGCCAAATATGCATTCATAAATTAGGGCTCACGCGAAATTTGGACTTATTCTGAAAAGCACAACAAAAGTTATTAAAGTTCTAAGACCTAGAGAAAAGCAGAAAAAAACATTCGGAGCCATTTTTAGACCACTAGATGACGGAATCCGGGCCCGGAAAACGTGCCAAAATGAGCACAACCTTGCAAGCAAAGTTGTCCCCAGCATAGTACTAATGTATATCTACCACCCTGTAAAATTTCAGGACGATCCAACGGTCGGATCAAAAGTTATGGCCTCTGCAAGTTATGCTCCCGCATCACTAAGGGAAACCCTGGGACAGCAGCAGGAGGAGGAGCAATACGGGACCACAAAGGTAATTTGATTGCTGCATATGCTGGAAAAATGGGAAGTCAAACCAATCATTTTGCCAAAGCATTATCTGCTCTCTGGGGCTTGAGAGTTGCACGGGATCAAAATATTCAGAACCTTGTTGTTGAAGGGGACTCCCCTAATATCATCAAACTTCTTAATCAGTCCTCATCTCCCAGTTGGAGTATTAAAGATTTTATCTTTGAATCCATAAGCATTAGTCACACCTTCAATAGCATCAGAATCATACATACTTACAGGGAGGGCAATAAATTGGCGGATGCACTGGCCAATTATGGCATTAATATAAATTTCACCGTCTGGGATAATGATAGTATCCCTAATCAGCTTCACAACAGCATCCATGCGGACCTTCATAAGCAAGAAATCCCTAGAGATGAGTCTTAAGCCCTGGAGGAAGATCAGAATCATTAATACTTTCACACGTGCTACTTTAATGAATATGGCGAGGCAAATAATATCAATTTCAAATGATAGCAAGAATTATTTAGGGAACTTCAAGTGGAGTTATCTAGATTTGAAAATCACGCACGCGGGAGGTACAACAGCTGTTGATATCTGGATGCTAAGCTCCATGAAAACCAATGATAAATGCAATGTGATTGTTGACAGGGAAAGGGTTATCACATGCGACTTCCCGCAGGCTCAGCTCAGCAGTTACGCAGCCGTTCGTGAGAAGACCAACGGCTATAGTTCCCAGTCTTATGCAACCTTCAACAACAAGAAACGGACTGCTTTTCAAGCTCAGAGGCATTCAAGAAATTGTTGTAACTAGTATACCACAGAGAAGATGGGAGGGCCTCCCTGTCAAGTTGAGCCGTGCGCGGACCCCGACTAGAAGGAAAACACTGAGCTTTGGAACATTCTCAGCATAGGCAGCTTCACCAACTTCATTGATAGGGTGCAGGGACATGATCAAAGCATTTATGTACGCTTTGCTAAGGAGTGGAAAGAGAGGACTGTCGACTATGGGGGACAGAAGATACCTGTCAATGAAGATCTCATTGCTGAAGCGACCGGCCTCAGCTTAAAAGGGTACCGCTTCTTCAACAAAAGGGTTATCAAAGAAGATGAAGAAAGAAGATTTGTGGAGGATGATGAGAATCTCATATTTAGCACAGCGGGTCTGCTTGTCAACTCAATTCCATCACCCTATGATGAAGTCACTCGCATGATGATTCGATTCATCTCCTTGGAAGGTAGGTTTGTCACGGTCCTTGCTAAGCATCTCATCTTTTTAAACCACTTCCGTAGGAATAGATTGGTTTGCTTCCCTCATTATCTGTTAAAATCCCTTGAGCACTCCATTTTGGAGTTCCAGAAGCACACTCAGGCAGTTCCCTTGCATCAAGGGCTTATATTGTTAATTCACAAATGCTACCTTCTTAAGTACCCTAGTCTTCCTTCCTCTCCTAGCCCGACTCCCCCTTTGATGGGCTCTGTTGCTGCCAAGCCTGTTTCCCCTGCTGCCCTTGCTGCTGCCCCCACCACCGGTGCTGCTACCCCCATGCCAGCTACACAAGCTTCTCCTTCAATTCCTCCTGTTGCTGCTCCTGTCACCCACCTCGCCTCTACCTCTAAAAGACCAATCACCAGGGCTTCCAGGAGACTCAACCTTGAGACTCTTGCTGTGGGGAAGGAGCCTATTGAACTTGACATTGCACGTGACCTGCTGAACATTAGGAGTGCCAGTCCCCGAGAAGTATAGATGGATAGCTCTTCCAAGAGGCTGGAGGCCTTAGAGGCTGAGATAAATCTGCTGAAGGATGAGGTCAAAAACCTAGCTAAGCAAAAAGGTAAGAAAAGCATGGAGGGGGAAGGGAGCATTGAGAACAGTCAGATTGAAGACATATACAAGAAGCTGACCTCCTTAGACTCTCGCCTAGGGAAGGCTAAGACTAGACACAATTACAACATTGCCACCTTTAGGGCCATCGAGGAGTTCATCGAGGGTCATGCCAAAAGTGTTTCCAACCTCAGCGGTGTCCCGGCTGCACTTTGGGGCAATGAAAAAGAGAGCAAAAGAACCATCGAGGAGCTCGATAAGATGGATGCTGCCCACATGACTGCATTGGGTATGTTTCATGCCTGGAAAAGAGTCAAGATCAGTATCGATAAAGCTGCCAAGAAGTAGTCCTGGATACTTCTGCTGCTTTTAGTTGTTATTTTTGTTGTTTCTTGGCAGTCGTCTTACTATTTTTTTGCTGTTGTTTTGCTGTTATGTCTCATTTGTGTAGCTATTTCTGGGCTACGTAGAACTTCATTGTAATGCTTGGACTTTGTTCCATCAGCTATGTTTCTCACTCTTATTTCGGCTTTCAGGTCTTCTTTTGTATTCAAGGGTATAGTCCCTTTCAAAAAACTATTTGCCAATATTTAAAAAAACAATAAATGAAAATAAAACGTAAAGGAAATGGGCATTTTTTAGATGCTTTAAGTGTGGTGGTGATCACTACGTAAATAATTTTACTTTTAAAAAAAGAGAACAACCCACAATAGAGAATTCATGTTACTGTAGAAAATAGACTAGCTGAAAAGCAAGCCACACCTATTAAAGTACCAGGTAAGTTATATAGAATACCTTTAACTATTACTTTTGATATTGGTGCTATTGAATGTTTCAATTCAAATATGTTAGCTGAAAATTTAAAAATAAAGGCTAGTTATATGAAGAAATCATGGACTATGTAATATAGGAACAATGTTGTCCACACGGTAAAAGAATGTATTTGGTGCAATATTGGATCTACCTAGTTTTACCACAAAATTAGACTTGTACATAGATCCGTTACGTTCTTATGATGTTATTATAGGTTTTTAATGGATTTCATAACATAAAGAAACTATGAACTATTCTAAAAAATAGATAAAATACTTGAATGATCTGAAGAAAATAGTAGGCATACAAGGCATAAAAAGCTAAATGGAAGTAAGGAATATTTGTGCAATGCAGCTCAAAAATGATAAGGATAAAGGTTGCATGCTTTACACAATAAAAATATCATATTTCAGTGAGGAAGGTAATATTTCCTTGAAATACTATCCACTGATACAAGAGCACAATGATATATTTCAGAAGGAGTTATTTGGACATCCTCTAAGATGTGAATTTGATTTCATAATAGTTATCAAGCTTGAAACATAACCTATTTCTATGGCTCCTTACCGAATGAATAAAAATAAAATCATGGAACTTAAGGAAAAAAATCATTATTTTTTATCCAAAGGATTGATAAGACCGAGAATGTATATTTTGGGAGCACCACTCACTTTTTCAAAAAGAAATATGGCATGTTAAGATTATGTATTGACTATCTCATGCTTAACAAAGCCACAATCAAGAATTGATATTCTTTACTAAGGATGTATGATATCTTTAATCATATACGAGATGCATCATTCAATTTCAAGGTCAATTTAAGATCAAGTTACCATCAATTAAGAATAAAATATGAGGACATAGATAAAAATACCTTTAGAACAAGTTATGGTCAATATGAGTTCACAATATTACTATTTGGAATCATGAATGCACTTGCTGAATTCATGAATTTAATGAATAATTTCTTTCTATAATACTCAGACAAGTTTGTGTTGGTATTCTCAGATGACATTCTAATCTATTCCAAAAACATGGAAGAATATAATGAGCACTTGAGAATAGTGCTAAACATATTTAGAAACAGGAAATTATATGGAAAATTTTCTAAGTTTTATTTCTATCAAAATGAGGTACAATACCTCATTAATATCTTAAATAAATAATTAATATCTATAGATCCTTCTAAAATCAAGGCTATAATAGAATATCCATCTCCAAAGAATGTTCATGAAGTTAGAAGCTTGATGGGGTTTGTTGGTTACTAAAGGAAATATGTAAAAGACTTCTCTCGAGTTGTTGCTCCAATAACTTCACTACAAAAAAAGGATAATAATTTTTTTTGGTATCATAAATGTGATAATACATTTAATTTTTTGAAATATAAATTAACTACAAAACCTATTTTGATGGTTCCAGATCCCAACAGAAGCTTCACCATGCTAAAAGATGCCTCTGGTGAAGGTATGCTTGTAATACTTGTGCAAAATGACCATGTGATTGCATACGAGAGAGGAATACTTAAAGTTACATGAGTTTAACTATGTTCCCTATGATCTATAGGTTATTTCCATGGTGCATGCATTTTAAGTTTGGATCATTACATATTAGGAAAGCTTTTTGCAGTAAAAACAAACCACTTGGGCATGAAGTATATCTTCATGCATCCCAATTTGAATACATGATAGTGTTGGTGGCTTGAAATATTATCACAATATTATTTTGATATAAGTTACATAAAAGGAAAAGATAATAGATTGGAAGATGCACCAAGTTTTTGGAAGCATGTTTCCATGATTGTGACCCTTACGACTCAATTGAAGAATGAGGTAAAGAAAAAATGTTAATTGAATCATACTATCAACATGTTAAAGATGTGTTAACAAAAAATCCCGATGATAAAAGGTATGCAGGATTTAAATTTGAAAATTAAGGAATCTTGAAATATGAAAGTAGATTCTACGTACCTTTGGGAAATGACTTAGGATAAAATTCATGAAAGAATTCCATGATGCTCCTTACTCACAAAATCTAGGAGTGACAAATATGCTTGCTGATATAAATTAGCATTAATTCTAGAAGGGGATAAAAAATACATGACAAACTACATTTCCTTTTGTCTTAAATATCAGTACGTAAAAGCAAAGAACATGTATCTTGTTGGTCTGTTGTATCCTCATAACATTTCACACTATAAATGACAAGTTATTAGCATAAATTTTTATAGAGGCTGTCATTTTCGAAAAATAAACATGACATGATTCTTATAATTTTTGAAAAGTTAACAGAAGTATCTCACTTCATACTGGGTAATCTGAAATATGATTCACCCATGCTTGTAAAATGGTTTGTGGATGAAATTTTCAGATTGCACAAATTTCTAGAGTTAATAATTTTGGATAGGCATCCAAGGATGACATCTAGATTCTAGAAAACTTTAAATTCAGCCTTGGGAACAAAACTAAATTTTAATTCATCATACCATCTAGAAAGTGATGGTAAAAGTAAACGAGTAAATAAAGTGATGGAAGATATGCTCAAGATGTAGTGGATGGATCAACAATACAAGTGGGAAGAATATCTTACATTGGGAGAATTTTCCTATAACAACACTTTTCATTCATCACTAAAAAATTCACTATTTGAAGCGTTGTATGGGAGAAAATGTAAAACTCACATCAGTTGGTATAGTACAGAATATAAAGTTTTAGTGGGCCCTAAAATGTCATCAGAAATGAAAAATCAATTTAAGCTCATTCATGAGAAATTAAAAGAAGTTGTCGATAGGTAGAAGAGCTATGGAGATCTAAAATGAATTAACAAAAAAATGAACTTGGAAATAAAGTTTTCTTAAGGGTTATGCCCAAAAAGAGTTCAATAACATTTGGAAATCCTACCAAGCTATCTCCAAGATATGTTGGACTATTTTGAAATTTTGGAAATCATAAGTCTGGTAGCATATACGTTGGCGTTACCTCCCACATTTTCTAAGATGCATGATGTTTTTCATTGTTTCCTTGCTTAAGAAATATGTTTTAGATGTATCTTATGTACTTAATTGGAACTCTTTACATGTTTAGGATATGGTAATCTAGGTAGGTAAACCTATCAGAGTGTTGGAAACTCACGGGATAGACCTGAGAAAAAGAGAAATTATGCAATACAAGGTCCAATGGGACTAATATACAGAATAAAGTGTAACATGGGAGAATATGGTCAGAATAAAAATTACAATCCCTTATTTTTTTTAGTGAAAAATATGATATTTGACAAGTTATTATTATATACATGATATTATTTTATATTCTAGATGATGAAATGACAAAAAATTGTCATATTTCCACCTATTTGGCAAAACTGGATGATTTGAAGGTTGTAATAGCTAATAAATTTGATTGCAGATAAACTAAAATCTTGAAAAATTTCAATTTTTGGATGAAAATGATTGACATTTTTCCCTAGTTATATGATATAAATTTGTGTGTGGCTTATTTTGTTGCTATTAATGAGTAAAGTTATTGGGACAATGATTCATTAAGGGGGGATGTATGTCACATCCTGCTATTTCATTATGGTTGTTACAAGGATAATTTGTAATATGAAGAGTGGTTTATGAAGGCAGGGAGAAAGGTTTTGTTACTCAACTGAGGTTGCATATATACGTATGTATGTATACCATGAAAATGATATACACACTTATGCGTAGTTGTAAGCCCAACCACGTACCACCACTTGTCTCTAAGAATTTGTGGAGTACTTGACATTTATAATTTATTTTTTCCTTGCTTGGTTGTATGAGTTTACTTTACCTTGTTTTGTTTGATGATTTCGATGCATTGATGTATTATTCGGTTGTTTTACCTTTTGATGTGCTTTTGGTTCATCTTTCTTATCGAAAATAACGCTTTTCTGAATATGATAAATGTGTACATGGTTGTAATGTATTATTTTCATAATGAGAAAAAAAATATGAATGTTTAAATGATATTAATCTTATTTTTACATTATAGTGGTCAAATACCATAAAATCATTATGATGTTATTCAGAAAGGGATATGTAAATTTTAGAATCATCAAGGTAAAAGTTAAAACGTTCATTTAATGATGTTTTTATCTGTATTGTAAATATAATGCTTAGTATAAAAAGGTAAAATTATATTAATTTTATTGATCTTCAATCATATAATTGCAATAATTTTAAACTATTTAAATTATTTGGCCATAGCGCATATAATGTTTTATTGATGTTCGGATTTATCACACCATGCATTATATTGAAACTTGTTTGATTCGATATCGTTTTCGATTGATTATGTCTCCATGTTAATTGGTTACTGTTTCTGATTGATTATTTTGGTCTAAGACCTCAATACAAATTAAAACATTGTTAGTTGTTTTAAAGGCCATTGGCCATGTAAAAAAGAGTTAATCATTAATTTATGATTAATGTTCTAATACCATAGTCTTTTAGCATACACCATTGAATTTTATTGTTTTGATTAGTAATATGGCCTTCGATCATACTCAATGGAATTTGATAGTTTAAGAATTAAATTGGTTGTTAAATGACCAATGTAAAGGTTTAAGGTTTTGATTTTTCTTGGACTGCTTGTTTAAAACTCCACAAACCTATTTTGGAGGGGATTGGATGGTGGTGGTAAGAAATTGATCTGGCCACTATGTGGCACCTACAAAAATTAAATAACATTAAATTTTCTTGAGAAAATCAAGAAGCTTCAAGGGGAAGATAACTTGCATGCATTGGGAAATTCATTTTATTATGTTTAGTTAGTTTGCATCTCCTTATTTGGCCACTCGAGCTCCATTCTGGTCAAAACTGTGCATGACGTTTTGATAATATTTTTTGTTGAGATTTTTGTGGAAGTTTTTAATGCAAGACTTCAAAATATTTATGTGTTATTTATTTGGAATTTTACATTGGTATTTTTTAATGCCTTTCATGTTATTCGGTGGGTTGTTGGAGAAATACTTTGAGAAAATATTTATCGAACTACCGGAAATTTTAAGAGAAAATAGAGAAGGAAACTGCAAAGAGGAATAGGTAGAATAATAACCCTTATAAGAATGGATTATTCTTGACTATCTTCAGTTATTTCATTTCGAAAATGGTTGAATAATTTTGGGTTTTGTTTATAAAATGATTTGTTGGTTTTCAATACTATATTAGTTGTAAATACATAGAATTTTTTTGGGTGCTTTAAATAAACTTGATAAGGAGTATTATTTTTTTTATGGATTTTGAGTTTGGAAAATATGAGTATGTTTTTTTTATTTAAAAACCCACATGTGTGAAAATATGATATGGGTATGGGTTATTCCTTTTACTTGAATCTAGGTTTGATTTGTCAATCTGTCAAGCTAATAGACTGGGTAATGGTCTTGTGAGGAAAATATTCCTTGTGGGTATGTTTTATTTTGCAACCTACACATGTGTTGTTAATTTGAACTATTTCTAGGTATGACGAAATGAGATTTTAGATTTTATTTTAAACTTTATGAAATTAAAGTAACTATACAATAAAATATAATGGGTTCAAATCATACAATATTGATTGAAGTCCGTGGTATTTAAAAAAAAGTTGATGATTTGTGTATGCAAAGTTAACTAGTTTTGGTGTTTTGAGTTGGTTGTGATAAGTTAGAAAAATAAAATACAAAATGGCTTTTATGTTCAAAATGAACTCAGTTGTGATGTTTAGTTTTTAACTATTATTATGTGTGTATAATCGTTATGTGGGATTCTCTCCCCATTTTTTGTCGTTACAAGTTGATGTTGAGGCTTGATAATGGAATATTGCAAAGGTTACTATGACTTCACAGTCATTTTTATTTGTCTTTATAATCATGATTCTCTTAACCAAAACTCTACCCAAAATTCTATGGACTTGAGAATGTTTTTGGAAAGTAATAAGTATTTCTTATCTTCTTGATTGATGATGGTTGTTGGAGTAAGTTAGAATGATGGGAATGGTAAGATATTTTAATCAAGTTGTTTCCTTTTCAAAAACCATACTTTGGGAAGGCAAATTTTAAGATATTCTACTACAACTAAGATATAATATCTAGTAGTGTAGCGTTGTGTATTAAACCCTTGAATATGCATTATATTTTATTGGAAACAAAAAGGATGAATGGTGTTGTAGTTAACTATGAAATAAGTTATTCCATTTTTTTAATCATGAATTTTTTTTTGATGAAAGGTGAATATCATTGAGTGAAAAATGAATTATAAGATAGTATCATGATTATAAAGGTTGTTGCAGATGTTGAATTATCAAAGTTTTGAAATGGGGGAAACTTAATAGAAGCATAAATAACTTCTTCGATGTTGCAAGTTATTGTAGGAACCTTGTATACATTATTAGATTACTTCATTACAAATGATATAACTATTTGATTTAATAATTTTTTTATTTAAGTTGTATTTTAATTAAAAACATAGATGTTCAATTCTTTCATAATGAAACAACTAGTTAGAGATTTGTTAATTCATGCTTGTTCGATAAACTAACCATGTATATTATATTATTTTATCTTACATATTTCAGGATGTAATGATTATTATGATGTAAAAATTGGATTGATTCCACACATGATTTTCATGTGATGATTATATCTATCAGATTTCTTTAGACTTTGTATGAATATATAGATTTTGGATTATTGTATTTATTGAAAATAGAAACATGATTTCAAAAATATTGTAAGGACATTGGCCTATTTGTCTTAAACTAAAATTAATATATTACTTCGTGAAATAAGGATTTATCCTTAATAATTTAAATAAATAAATTTATTATTTGAATACCTCTAATGATTTATAATAATGATTTATGTTGTTTGTAAGAATGGTATGTACTTTGAATATGATTATAAAAATTATACTTGATTTACAAGATTTTTACGATAGTTACTATCCTAATTATATTGAATGGAATTTATTACAAATATATCAATGACATCACCATTTATACATTTAATTTAATGAGTTAAACAATTAACGTTGTTATGGACAATGATGTAGAGTTAATAATGATATTTCCTTAACTCGATCATAAAGAGATTAATTAAATAATTATCTCATTACGTAGTGCAACTCTAAAAGTACATTATTTACAACAATTGTACCTTTACGATAATAACTTATTTAATGACATTAAGATGTCATAAATGGATAATTTCTATAAATTAAATAAGATAGTAATATGAAATGTGAATGATACATTTATGGTTATTTTCAATAATGAATCTTGTCTTATTACTTTAAAAGATTATATCTCTTCCTTAAGAGGTACTTGACGATAAAGAATAATATGGTTGGATTATGATACATTCTAAATGGGATTGGATCATTATCAAAGTAAAATGACATGGATAAACTAAACCTAGTCCTAATAACGAAAGTTGTAAAAGTGACACTTCAATATTAAGACACTTCGTATGTTTGTAACTAGAAAGTTATTATGGATCTTTTCGTTAAACATATAACTTGACTTAGCATCTGTTGTCAAAATTTCACCCCCCCTGGGTAATTTTGATAACATGCATCAGAATATTCAAGTCCCAGGAAAATTGATTGATTCGGGGCCAAAAATCATGTTGCTAGAGTCCCCTCAAATATTTTCTAAGTTCCCTGTCTGAGAGGAAAAGAGCAAGCTCTGAGAAAATGTGAAAAAAGGTTGCAGAAGGCAAGTAGGTTGATCCAGGAAAAAGTGTGAAAATTGGCTAAGTCCTACTCAAGGGAGCAATTGGGACATTTGGGACGTCAAGGCGCGGATCAGCCGAAAAGCCTCTAGGTAGCCCAAATTGCATTTGGGACAATCGGGCCAGAAGTACGCGGAGGACGCGAAAAGCCGATCCGGCCGAAGGAGGAAGAAAAATTGGCTAAGTGTTGCTTGGGACAATCAGGACAAAAAGACCCGAACCGGCCGGATCGGCCGAAATGAGCACAGGCAGTAAAAAAGTGATTGGGACATCTGGGCCGCGAGGGCGCGAACCGGCCGAACCGGCCGAAAAAGAGTCAAGTCAGTCCGAAGCAAAGTGGGACAAGCGGGCCAAAAATGCCCGAACCGGACGAATCGGCCGAAATGAGTCCAGAGGGTCCAAAGTCAAATGGGACATCTGGGACAAATGGACGCGAAATACCCGAACCGGCCGAAATGAGCACAAGGGGCCCAAAATCAAATGGGACATCCGGGACAAATGGAAGCGAAGTAGCCGAAGGAGCCGAAGACCAATCAGAAGCTGCCACGTGTCCTCACAGGAGGAAAAGTCAAAAGGTCAAAGGGACGAGTTATCAAGCGCTGAACCGAACCAATGAAATGGCGCCACGTGTCCAAGCTGGGGCCCACAAGGAAATTTCAAAAAAGACAGCCCGCCGAAAGATGGAGGAGAGAGAATTAATCGTCCAATCAGAGCGTGCCACGTGTCATCCAAGTGGCAGAGCGCGGGAAAGATTTCAAAACATGTTTTCGCCTATGTTGTGCCCTAAATCTTCAGATCGCCATAACTTTTGATCCAGAGCTCGGATTTACGCGCTCTTTATATCAACGGAAAGCTGGTAAAATTATCTACACGTTTCCAAGGTCAATCTTGCATTTTGGTTCAGTTTGGAGGATGAAAATCAAGAAACACCTCCAGCACGAATAACCAAACAGAAGTGATGCGTCAACAAACAATTTTAATGCAGCAGACAGTTCGCCGCTCTTGTTAGGCAGCCCACCGTTTTGCTAGGATCTGCCGCTTCTGCCGTGATGAGATGAGTTAAATGCATTCAGGAGGTGGTTGGGGTAGATTTCGAATTCCTCTCTCTTTTCTCTCATTCTTCCTATAAATTGTAAGGAGGGGCTTCTTTCTAATGGTTGGACATTCTTGTTTTGCAATTCCTCCCTTCTCTCCTGCTTGCAAGAGAATTCGTGGAGTTTTCAAGCCTCCCACATGGACTGTAATGCCACTGTTGCCTCTTAGCCACTGCAATGTATTGAATCGATTCTCTGAGCAATATATATGTCTGTGATTAAATTTAAATCCTCTCATGTATTCATTGTTGTCATTTTGATCTCTCATTACATTTCGGTTACCTGTGCGTGGTGTGGTATTGCGTCTATATGGTCTGTGTTTATTTTTGCAAAACTTATGTTCTTCATTCCTCGGTGCATCACCTCCCTAGCTTAGGTTTATTTTTATGCATTTCTCTCTCCCTGTCTCCTTGGTAGTTAGATTAGTTTTTGGGGTAAACCTCTGTGTTTCATTGGTGCATCTGAACAGAGGAATAGGAACCAGCCTTTCTCTGGAGAATCCTTCTCATTTTCAAGTCCCACACTTGGAGAAGGATTCGATGTTATGCAATCACACTGGATGCCTAAGAGATCAACCTAGAAACTTGATCTGTAACCAGGGGTGCTGTGATTTTTCATCAACAGTTTTGGCACGCCCGGTGGGACCTTAGAGGTCTTTCACTTCATCTTTTACAGGTTGGTGTGTTCCTGTGAAGATTTCAGCCTTTGGAGGCACTTGCAAACACATCTGGCGACTCCATCTGATTAGCAACCCATTTCTCTGAGCTTGCAGACCCATTTCCATCCATTTTCATCCATCTTTCTTTCCATCCCTTCCATTCTTTTCCATTCCATGAAGTTGTGCAACCATGAATTCATTTCCATCATGGGATTCACATCAACAACATCAGTATATTCCACCTCCAACACATTTTACAAATATTCCAGATCAGCATGCATACTCATATGAGCAGCAATGCCAAAGTCAGTATGGCTATGGAGCTTTCCAAGAGCAAGAGTGTGCATACAATGAAGACCATCAGATCCGAGATGCTGGTCTGTTGGAGAAAATCCAAAAGATGGAGGTGGGGATGGTGCAGTCTAGGGCTCAGGCACAGATGAAAGCTTTTGGAATCGGTTATGGAGCACCCTATCCATGGGTGGGACCTTTTCCAAGGCATTATAGCCCTCAGGAGAAGCTTGACTTCATGATTGCAACGCTGCCTTTTCTTGCAAAGTGGATTGAAGAAATAGAGGTGTATGAGAGAAGTATTCAGCAACCTTGTCAACGGGTAAGCACACCATCTCATGCCTTTCCTTTTCCTCTTTCCCAATCTGTTTCATTTCAGCAGTGTCAAGTTTCAAAGCCTCCATCTGCTGTCCTAAGTGTTGAATCCATCCCTCCATCCCCTAGTCTTCCACCCCATCTCGATTCTTCTTTCCTTTTCCCTTCCAAACAGTCATCCCCTCCACAAGAGCTAACAGAAATACCCCCTCCTCCAAAGAAACAAGAGGTTTCACTGCCTCCACCACCACACAAAATTGTCAAATCAGTTGAGTTTCAACCTATCCCTCCTCTTGCATCCCCAATTCCATGTGGGAAAGAAGAAATTGAAAAAATCAGTCATCAAGGACAACAAGAGGAAGAGCCAAAAAGAAAAGAAGTGACAGACAGTCTGAAGAGTTGGGCTCTTAAATTTGGGATGACAAATATCCCCTTGATGGTTAAGCCTACAGAAGAGGCTAAGGTTGAACAAATGGTGGTTAGGACTGATTTGGTTACAGCAGAAGAAGAAGATCTTGCAGTCCCAACTTGTCCTCTAGAGCAGCAAATTGAAGAGTTTGACTTGACAAACTTCATGCTGGAGAAGGAGTTCAATCAAGAGCAAGATTGCCTTCAAACATTAGAGGAAGGAGAAGCTGCTCCAAATCCAAAAGAAGAGGAGCACATTCTAGCTGTGGAGGAGAAAAGTGCAGATCCAAGGGCTTTGAGCACAAAGCAGGCTACAGGAGAACCTTCAGTTCTTCTTTCTACTTCACCTCTCTCAAGTTCTAGTAATGAAGAGGAGTTTGATCTCTCAAACTCAATATTGGAGAGTGAAGCAAACCATGGTGGTCAGGTTGCACATCAAGAGGACACCATGGAGGAAGTTGAATACGAGCAGCAGCACAGCAATGAGGCAGTTTACCTGTCAGATTTGGAGGACTGTTTTGATGGAGAAGAGCCGGTTGAGTTTTCACCATTCTCTCTTTCATCATCCACATTCCAAACACCAGAGCCTGCTGTCATGGAGGACAGCATTCATTTGCAGCAGCCTGCATCTTATAGCAGCCCTTTGGAATCAAAATTGGAAGACTTTAATCTTCCATGTTCTTCATCGGAGGAAGAGAAAGGGCAGAAGGGTTCTACCATTGCTTCCACATCATCCATTCAGGTGGGTCTGCAAGAAAACTCCATTCTTGGAGTTGAAAATCAGAGCTATGGGCATATCAAACTGATCAGACCTTTCCCAATCAGGTATTTGGCTTCATTGGAGCCAAAGGAGAAGCCACAACCAGTCATGCTTGCTTCTGAGCATGAGGATGAGCTACAAAGTACCAAGGATCAGCTGCCATACCTCTCCAATCCAAATGCAGAGCAACTAAAAGAGGTATTGGATTTTTCAGTTGATACCTTGATGATATGGATAGAAGACCAGCTTCTTGTCGATTTTCCATCCATCCAAACAGCCATGATCAGTGCCAAATCATTTGCATGGCTGCCAATTTTGAAGAAAGGAAGCTATTTCTCACAACCAGTTGCAGGGTTTGTTTAGCTTGCCTTTGCTTCCAGTTAGAGTAGAGTAGCTAGGTTTGCTTTCAGCAGAAGAAGTGCTTGTGCACACTCTGCATGTTCCATTTGGGGCATGTATGATTTTCAGTTTTGTACATAGTTTTTGGTGTTGCTGGTTTTGCTCTTGCACAGTTCGTTTCAGTGGCATTTTGGTAAGAACAACTACATGCCCGGGTGGGTTTCCAAGTGGCTCAGAGGGGAGATTTTCAAGGTTCAGATCAGTTTTCAGGCTTGCTTATGACTCCATGCCCAATAGATGCTTCAGGTTACTGATCATTCATCTAGCAGGCAGATGACCCCGCTGAGTCGCCAAACTGTTGTCAAAATTTCACCCCCCCTGGGTAATTTTGATAACATGCATCAGAATATTCAAGTCCCAGGAAAATTGATTGATTCAGGGCCAAAAATCATGTTGCTAGAGTCCCCTCAAATATTTTCTAAGTTCCCTGTCTGAGAGGAAAAGAGCAAGCTCTGAGAAAATGTGAAAAAAGGTTGTAGAAGGCAAGCAGGTTGATCCAGGAAAAAGTGTGAAAATTGGCTAAGTCATACTCAAGGGAGCAATTGGGACATTTGGGACATCAAGGCGCGGATCGGCCGAAAAGCCTCCAGGCGGCCCACAATTGCATTTGGGACAAAGGCCAGAAGTACATCGGAGGACGCAAAAGCCGATCCGGCCGAAGGAGGAAGAAAAATTGGCTAAGTGTTGCTCGGGACAATCGAGACAAAAATTGACCCGAACGGATCGGCCGAAATGAGCACAGGCAGTAAAAAAGTGATTGGGACAATCTGGGCCGCGAGGGCGCGAACCGGCCGAACCGGCCGAAAAAGAGTCAAGTCAGTCCGAAGCAAAGTGGGACAAGCGGGCCAAAAATGCCCGAACCGGCTGAATCGGCCGAAATGAGTCCAGAGGGTCCAAAGTCAAATGGAACATCTGGGACAAATGGACGCGAAATACCTGAACCGGCCGAAATGAGCACAAGGGGCCCAAAATCAAATGGGACATCCGGGACAAATGGAAGCGAAGTAGCCGAAGGAGCCGAAGACCAATCAGAAACTGCCACGTGTCCTCACAGGAGGAAAAGTCAAAAGGTCAAAGGGACGAGTTATCGAGCGCTGAACCGAACCAATGAAATGGCGCCACGTGTCCAAGCTGGGGCCCACAAGGAAATTTCAAAAAAGACAGCCCACCAAAAGACGGAGGAGAGAGAATTGCTCGTCCAATCAGAGCGTGCCATGTGTCATCCAAGTGGCAGAGCGTGGGAAAGATTTCAAAACACGTTTTCGCCTATGTTGTGCCCTAAATCTTCAGATCGCCATAACTTTTGATCCAAAGCTCGGATTTGTGCGACCTTTATATCAACAGAAAGTTGGTAAAATTCTCTACACGTTTCCAAGGTCAATCTTGCATTTTGGTTCAGTTTAGAGGATGAAAATCAAGAAACACCTCCAGTGCGAATAACCAAATAGAATTGATGCGTCAACAAACAATTTTAATGCAGCAGACAGTTCGCCGCTCTTGTTAGGCAGCCCGCCGTTTCGCCAGGATCCGCCGCTTCTGCCATGATGAGATGAGTTAAATGCATTCAGGAGGTGGTTGGGGTAGATTTCGAATTCCTCTCTCTTTTCTCTCATTCTTCCTATAAATTGTAAGGAGGGGCTTCTTTCTAACGGTTGGACATTCTTGTTTTGCAATTCCTCCCTTCTCTCCTGCTTGCAAGAGAATTCGTGGAGTTTTTAAGCCTCCCACATGGACTGTAATGCCACTGTTGCCTCTTAGCCACTGCAATGTATTGAATCGATTCTCTGAGCAATATATATGTCTGTGATTAAATTTAAATCCTCTCATGTATTCATTGTTGTCATTTTGATCTCTCATTACATTTCGGTTACCTGTGCGTGGTGTGGTATTGCGTCTATATGGTCTGTGTTTATTTTTGCAAAACTTATGTTCTTCATTCCTCGGTGCATCACCTCCCTAGCTTAGGTTTATTTTTATGCATTTCTCTCTCCCTGTCTCCTTGGTAGTTAGATTAGTTTTTGGGGTAAACCTCTGCGTTTCATTGGTGCATCTGAACAGAGGAATAGGAACCAGCCTTTCTCTGGAGAATCCTTCTCATTTTCAAGTCCCACACTTGGAGAAGGATTCGATGTTATGCAATCACACTGGATGCCTAAGAGATCAACCTAGAAACTTGATCTGCAACCAGGGGTGCTGTGATTTTGCATCAACAGCATCTTAACGATGAATTCTACATTGAAATAAGATAAATGTATTATGAAAGAGTGGACTCTAAGTCCCACCTATGTACTTTATTAAACTCTATCTATACCATCTTATGATGGCTACAGGAAGGGTAATACTTACTTGATGATGGAAGTCATTAAGTAATCATTATATTTCCCATATGTTTCCTAAGATGGCACTGATAGCATACTCTCAAGTCAATAGGTGAGATCTAGTTTCTAAGACATCTCTATACAAGAACTTAAACATTTAATTAATGGGATGTGATCCAGATAAATGTGTAGAGATGATTGTGTGGTGATGGGACAAGTTTCATTTTTCTTATGTGAGGTCATGAAACTAAGCATGCAGATCATAGCTTGATTTTTTTTTCCTTAGTGTTGTATTACCTGAATACATTGTCATTTCAATGATTTCTTATATAATGGTGTGAGATGTCAAATGAAACACAGTAAACTAATTTTCAAGTAGACACTTGGAACCGCATTACTTCTCAAACCTAAATGAATAGGTTAACCAAATGCATATAAGTTATTCACACTCGAATAGAGTGACGATAAAGGGGATCATGCAGATCTAATTGACCTTTATAGATGCACATGGTTTTATTGTTATTAGATGGATTGTAAACTATATTTTTTGTTGGATTATAATTGTTGCTAGTTAAAATCATTAAAGGCATAAAATGCAGTTACAGGGTTTATTTTTTTTAAAAATTATTCCCTTAATTTGGATTTGTTATAACATGGGTGTTACAATATTGATTATTTTTATAGTTTGAGGAATAATGAGAGAAATTCCATTTTTCTCAAGTTTATTTTCCACTTTGAGTGAAAATGAACCACCCATTCTAAATCTTGATTTTTTTTAAAGTGAAGGAGAACGTAAGGTCTCTCATTCTAATTGTTGTTGTTTTTTTCTTTGAGAGAATGATATCTCTAGGTTTATCTATTGAATGATTACTTGAATTATTTTTTCAATTAATGGGAATGAGAGGGCCCTAAATATACCATTTAATAATGGTTCACTTTTAAGGAGAATCAAAGGAATCACAGTCTCAATATTGATTTTTTTTAATTTGAGGGATATTGAGAGGTATTACAATGAGAGGCCTCCACTATCCCTATTAATAATTTTTCACTTTTAAGGAGAATTGGATGGCCCCCATTCTCCATATTTATTCTAGAGATGCCAAATTATTGAGCTTAGTGGTCACTATGTATACCTCAACATGCTATTTATTTTAAAATCATATTTCCCTATGTATTCCATGAATACCAATTTTTAGAGCTTAACGGTTGCTAGCTAATACCTCAACAATAGAATTTATTTTAAAATCATATTTTCCTATACATTCTGTGGATGCCATTTTTTCGAGCCTAGTAGTCATTAGCTAATGCCTCAATAAAAAAATTTGTAATTTACTTTTTATAATCATATTTTCCTATGCATTATAGGGATACAAATTTTTAGAGCTTAGCATTCACTAGCTAAGGTCTCAATATGAGGACTAAGTCTTGATCACCTCCCATATCCTCTACACATTATACCTTTTACTCAATATTTCACAACATAGATATTTTCCATTGGTTACCATCCTTATCTTTCTTTGTTTCTGTGCAATTTATTTTCCGCTAATCAATTATGTGGCCCTGTCACTAGAATATTGCAAGAGGAAGATAGTTTTTCTCTAGCCTTCAATGCATCCATACTATAGTATGTGTTTTATTATATTAGATATATATAACATAAATATTAATTACATACAATACCCCCATACTTCATATATTGGATTCCAGCGATAATGTGTCCGTTTACAAATAGGGAATTTTTTTATTTTTGAAATTTTTGATGACACAAAATGAGTATTGATAGAAAAATATGGGTTTGAACACTGTTTGATGAATTTCACATTGAAAATAACAAAAATTAATAATTTTTGACAATTTAAAGATTAAATTTAACAACACTTGTAAAATCATAAACAAGACTAGTAAAACTTCTTTTTATTATGAATCACAAATCGACAATAGGAACTAAACTAGATGAAACTGAAAACCACATCTACTAGAGTAATACCTAATGATGATTAATTAAAAATAAAAAATAATTTTGATTGACACATATTATATACTAACTCTTATAATTAATGAAAATGCTATCAAATAATATAAGTCAAGGACAAAGATAAAAAAATTGACTACACAACTATAATCCTAAAAAATACCTAAACATTGTGCATAAAACAATATTTATACTCTATTAAAAAAGAGATGACTCAAAATAAAAATAAATTTATAATTAAAAGAACATTGCACATGCTTTTTGATATACATCATTCCATTTTTCATGCATAATGCATATCAAATTAAATCCTTAGACATATGGATGCAACTTACAATTCATAAACACTAACACTAATGTTTGAGTTACATATTACATTAATCTAGAAGAGTAATAGTGAAAAATACATTTAGATGCATATAACACAAACACTATGAATATTACATATCAATGAATTAATGTAAATGAGTTTGAGGTAATTAGAAAACACACAATAGATCGATCATTGAGACAAACCATGAAGTTATATCAATGAATCTCTATTTGAATCCCAAGAATTCAATTGAGAAAGATACATGTATGTGGAGGACTTTCAAAGATTATGTGGATGTAGATCGAAAATTAGAGAATATAATTCTAATATTTTTTTCTAATCTGCATGTAGATATTGTGAAGACAAGGTTTTCCTGTCAGTTGATCCAAATTTTGGGTTAAAAATTTGATGTTTGGTTATTTAACTAATCAAGTGACATAATCAATGTTATCAATATATATATATATATATATATATATATATATATATATATATATTGATTAAATTTCAACAAGATAAAATATATGCACTATGTAACATACTCTAAAAATGTGTATATTTATCTTGGAATTTTTAATCTCATACATGTGGAGAAAAGTCCTAAAGCACAAAATTAAGGAAAGGATGAATCCAAGACAATGGTGAATGGATGATAACAATGAACATGTGAGATGTTTTATACAATCAATATCAATCATGATAATGAATGACTATTTTTCGAGACTCTGATATGAATATGAATTGGCTTTAGGACTTTTGGTGATGTCCTAACAAATGACTTTGTAATGAGCCTTGAGGAAACCATAAACAAGAATGGTTCTATTCCATACAAAATATTATGACTCAACAACTTATTTGATACCAAATGTAATAATTGGATATATTTTTGAAAAATAAAGTCAACACAATACTATTCAATTTCTTCAATTCAAGAGGGACATTAACAATATGATATATACAATAATTGATAGAGTAGTGATATCCTAATAACAAGGAGTCAATTTTTATCCCATAAATCTCTCCATCTATAAATAATGCCTTATATCTCTCAAACAAATCATTCAATATCTCTAACAATCCCCAAAGACTCTAGAAAACCTAGCTACATGAGTTATGACTACAACTTTTTAGAGCCCAAAATTGTCATGCCAAAGCAAAATAAAAAATTAATGGATTACTGGTAATTCAAAGGATAAAGCATCTTTTTTTCACTTGAAATTCAACATATTTAATTTTTTATTGCTGTAAACCCATCAAATTTACAAATATGTGCAAGGTTTAAACTACGCCATCTGAAATTCACTAGATCTCCCTCATTCAGAAAATATTTTGAGCTTGCTTTAAGTTCATTGTTTCCATTTTCTATGATGGATCTTCAACACATATATCTTATTGGTGCCTTAGTTAGATGGGTGATTGAAAAATGCATTCATAAAATTATTTTTTGACAAATGGAAGTCATCAAAATTTTGTTTACACATAGAAGTATAAACTCATTATCATGATGGATCTTTGATAATTGGAAAGCATAAATATCTTGCACATCTGGGAGATTAGGTCTTGAGTTTATGTTTTAGTATAATGCTAATTGAAGAATCGTGGTGGGAATAATTATAATATATTTTATTAATCCTTGGTTCATGTCCTCCATCACCTATATAGTGTCAATAGAAGACTCGTGGTGGGAATTAGTTTCCTGAGCTGCCTCAAAGTTTCAAACCTTATAGAGTGATTATTGCAAGCACATGACAACAATTAGGTTTCTGCAATATCTTGGACTCAGGAATAATAGGAAAATAGGGTATTACTTCCATGTGGAATTTGAGAGTTTCATAGTACTGGAAAATGAAGGAATGTGGACATTAGAGATAAAAAAAAAACACATAGAAATAGATTTTGCTTTCTTATTCTAACTTCTGATTAGGAGCTCAATTTGGATAGTGGTTGGTACCTTTCAAAATATTATTAAGAGAAATACATATTGGTATAATTTTTGAGACAATTTTTTTGAAATATTTGTGATAGAATTTTATCAACATTTTATGTGCACCCACTGCCATCTATCAATCTATTTATCCAAATTTCTCTCTTCTACACATGTATGGGGACTCTTAGATGCTTTACAAGAACTTTTGGATTCTCTATGGATTTAATTGGGGCACTTTGATTTGTAATATAATATTATTGGTCTCATTTTTCATTTAATATTTGGTCAAGCAGCTTAAATAATTTGTGCCTTTTCATTTCTCCTCTCTCATTAGTTCTTCGCAATTATGAAACCTTCCATTTCCAAATTTTGAAATTTCTATAATGTGATACAATGGCAGCTTCATAAAACATCTTACATTTTGAATATTTTTTGTTGGCTCTCTAATCCCTTCACTTGTTTAGTTTTTACGTGTTTAGTTTATATTCGTTTTAGTTGTTTAGATAACAAAAAATTGTGATCAATTCAAAGGTATTGTAATTCAAATATGGGAGATTACATCGATCTATTTTATTGAGTTGTAAATGAGATGGTGGATTTAGTAGGAATCAACCATTAGAGTCTAAAGTGTATTCACTCTTATTATTAGGATTCCCATTTGTTAATTAGATGTGAAAGTTTAATGTGTAATAAATGAAATTGGTTATAAATCCTCATGAGTTTTATTTCATTTTCACTCAATAAACTTGTCTAATGTTATATTTTAGATGTTAAGTTATGGTGGTCTTATAATTAGTTAAATATTGATCTAGATGGTTTAATAGTTTTCTAAGTTTTAGGGAGATGCATTAATTAGGTTTATTGGTGTTGTTTTTATGTTGTTTTGACTCCATATTAAGGTTTGAAAAACTAGTTTAATGAACAAGGAGCATATTCATATTAGAATGATAAACCCATTTATTTCCACATTTCCATCAATTTTTATGCATTACACGTGTTTGAAATTAGTAAATCTTAAATACCATACATAAAATTGATGTAACATGGATGTTAGAGCTAAAACAAAAGTAAACAGACAAAGCTAAGTTTTTTTCCAATAACTTTTGATTATGAGATCCATTTTGAGAATGGTTAATAATACTATAGAGATTATTTGGAGAGCTAAAAATTGGTAAGTTTGAGAAGATTTTTTGAAATATTTGCAATTATTTTATGATAGAATTTTTTCAACATTTTATGTGGACCCACCACCTTATGTCATTCTCTTTCTCTAGATTTCCCACTTATGCAGTTGTGCGGGCCCTCTTAGATGCTTCTAAAGTGATTTATACTTCTCAATGGATTTAATTGGGTCCCTTATATATTTAATATACTACTATTGGAATCCATTTGTCCCTTGAACAATTAATGCATACTCATTCCTCCTCTCTCGTTGGTTCTTCAAAATTCTAAATTCCCTCCATTTCCAAATCTATAAATTTGTATAATGTGGTGAAGTATTGGATTCATAAATAATATTATATATTGGATGTTTTTTGTTTAATCTTTTATCGCTTCATTTTTTTAGTCTATAGATGTTTCTATTTAAGACCTATTTTAGGTGTTTAGAAAATAGATACTTGTGATCGATCCAAGGATATTGTAATTCAAATATGGGAGAATAATTATATGTGTTTTATTGAGTCATAAATGAGATGGTATATTTATAATAAATATTTCATTAGAGTTTTAAGTGTATTAAAACTTTTTATTATGATTTCTACTTGGTTAATAGATGTCAATGTTTGATGTGTAATCACTGAAATAACTAGTTATAAAATCCTTATAGAGTATTAATTTTATTTACATACTTCTTGATCAATGTCCCATACAAACCAATTAAAAATTATCAAAAAGGGAGAAAAGTATTAGATATCTCACTCCCACTGATTTCAGAACCCTAGATGGACCCACAGATTCAGGGTACAAATTACCCTAGGATGTATAACTTTAGTTGGGATACATCTAGCCTAGTGTCATCCTGTGGATGAACTAGTATGTCTTGGAAGATGACCTATTATGATTATGATTTTAGATCTTGATTATCTAGATGGGAATTCAATTTATTGTAGTCTATACTTGAAATTATTGATTTGCAATGAGGTTCAACCTATTGGTATTTATAATGGTTCTAAATGATGTGGATCTTCATAAAAACTCAAAATGAAGGAAAGGTATGGTAGAAAAGAATAGAAGACTCTCCTTCAAATTATAAATTTTGTATACACCTTTTACCTCAGTAAAAAACAATTAGAAATAGAGAAAAATAGAAATAGAAAACACAAGAGGAATAATAATTCTAAATCATCTAAGTAAATAAAATACCTCATCTATAGATCATATATAATAGGTTAATCAACTTAATAGTTGTCTAAGATAATCAAATTCCTGAAAACAACTTGACTAAAAATTTAAGTGCCAACTATACTCAATAAATCAAAAGATATTACTATTTAGGTGCTTAAGACATGAAGCAAAAATTAAGAAATAAATTAAAAAACTCAAAACATACAAAGATTAAAAGTTTCTCTCTCTATACTGAATTCACCTTTAGATGATTTTACAATGAAATTTCACAAATTTATAGAGAAAAAAATCTCTTCATACTAGTAACATGTTTTGGAAATCCCAGAGCATACAATCTTTTCCTAAAACAACTAAATGTATAACTACTAACTAACTAAAGACGAAACAAACTAAAAAATATCAACATGGGAACATGCTCTCACTTTGCATTGATTTTATCCCCAAAATAAATCAATTAAATCCCATAATATCTCATCTCCATTGAGCACCTGATTTAAAATTATGTTGATTAATTTAGAATTCATAATAATCTTCAGAAATAACTTCAATTTTTTTATGAATTTTTTAAACTTTAAAATTGTTATTCTATATCTATTTTTTTGGGTTGTATGTATGTCAAAATTAGAGCTCTTAATGTTTTTAAATTAATGTAAAATTAACTTATTTTACCTTAGATTTTTTAATTCCAAAATTAGACTCAAAAATTATCTTTGATTTTGTCTTAAATATATTCGTGAGCTATTTTTTCAGTTCTCGAGCTATCTTTGTCTCATTCCTTTTAAGCGGTCCATTGGTAAATTATTTGTGTATTAATATTTTTCCAAAATCAAATTTCTTTCTACTATGATCTCCATGTGTATATAAACCATTTTTTCTATTAAAAAAAAACAACTCTACTGATGACTGACTCTTATAACAAATGGATTCATGTATGCATTTTAAATCCTAACTCTTTGCTTTTTGTATTCTCTAACCCCCAAGATTTCATTCATAACAAACAAGAGGAAAATCTTGATGCTTGTTTCATAGATATTTGGCATATTTATATTCATGCATATTTCATTTCCCTCTTGATGATTAGCATGTGGTTGGGATCAGTGTCTTCTTGTTACACAAACTCCAGAGCTTTTCACTGTCTTCATGTATCCACATATGATTGACATGTGGAAATGCTCAATGCCTTCACCGACGGATGAAATTTAGATACGATTGGTAACTTGACCATCTACTTTTGAAATTTATGACTGTTATGTTTCATTGATGATAAACATGCATCCAATATGAATTCTTTTTATTCATGTGAAATTCTTCACTCCTTCCTTTGATTTCATAGAATCTAAGTCCTCGATGAATGACATATGTATTATATAAATAGCTTGATTTTTTTTATTAGATAGGGTAAAAATAATGGTTTAAGGGAAACCAAAAAACCTCACAAAGAAAGGGAGAGAGGATAAAATGATGACACAAGGAAGGGAAGCCTCTACCAGTGGCTAAAGAGAAAAAAATACATGAGAAACAATACGATTTACGCGGAAGGAGTGAATGACTCCACAAATCTCGGTCTGACATACATCCTCTTTTTGGAGGAACCCTTGTCCATCCCACCATATCATCTAATGATGGGGCCACAAAATAATCAATTTGGGATCCTCCCCTAGACACACTAAGATCCACCTCTAAGAGGCCATTGGAAAAACTATCATCCATATGGACGCTGCCACTATGGCCCACCTGATGCACAATTGAAACTGCACCTGATGTCATCATAGTTGAAGAGGTGGGCAGCGGGGAAGATTTGAAATTTGAAAAAGAAACATCAATGGTCACCAGTTCCACCAAACCCATCCGGTCACTAAGATGGACCAAACTAGGATTCACCAAAGTAAACGCATCGATTTCATTCTCCCCAGACCTTCCCACCGTGTAACCCTTTTGACCACTAGCAACCAGACCCAAAGCAAAACTACAGGCATCGATCCTTTCACCACACATTTTGTAACATCATCAAACATGTTCTCCTCTATCTCAAATAATGATTCGAGGTCCGAATCCATCTGAGGAAATAGAGACCCATGGATCACTTCATCCAGCACCTGTCAAGGAGAATCATAGCCACAAGAGCCAACAACAAAATCCACTTTCCTACATTTCTCACAAAAGATCCTGGAATTTTCAACAGCGATGACCTGTTCATGTTTTCCATCCACAGTATTTAGGAAAATACACTTAGGCACTTTGAAACCCACTGGGACATTAACACACATTTGTGCCCAAACCATCCTGGGTCAAACCTTCATAGCCAGATCCACAACAATGAGAACCCCCATAGCTCTAGCTATTCCGAAGAAGACTTCTAGCTCCCAAAACTCCAAGGGTAGAGCTTAGAGTTGAATCCAGATTGAGAGTTTGGGTAGAAAACCAGACAAACCCGGTTTCCATTGCATAATATTGAGGGTCATTTTCCCAAAGAACCATGGTGCTTGAAGGAGCACCCATTATAGATCTGCTTCTTTCTCAAAATAGAAGAGGAAGTCATCCTTTTCCATGGCCCTAACCTCTACCTTACACTCCCACTTCCGTTTACACCATTCACGAACAAAATCAATGTTCGGTCTTCAGCCCCCAAAGGTACCCACTGTAGCAAGTTTGAAATGATTTTTTCTAGTTGAGGACGAGCATCCTCCCATGGAGGAACAAGTTTGATGGGGGAACTAAGAGGACTCCCAAATAGAATCTGAGCTCACGAGGAAATACCCCCTTTCACCACTCCACTCACCTGTCTTCCAACATCAACCTTCTTCAAAGCATCCGCAGCAGAAATATTTTCCATTTTAGCTCTTTTTCCAAATGTACTTCCTTCCAGATGTAGTGTTCAGTGACTTTCAGAAAGAAATAATGCCAATATTTTTCACTGGTTCATATATTTCAGTTTGTTTAACATTATGATAAATAAATCTACACATGTTTACTTTTATAGTTTGACATAGGACAAGGAGACATTCTAATTACACCTATAAATAGCTTGAATTTTCATATGGTAGATTAAGGTGAAAATAATTGGGCAGTCATTGGTCCTTATTAATTTTTAAATCAAACCATCATTTGCACGTTCCATGATTATTTTATCTTAAAAATTCTTACTAACTCACCATTCTTTATTATTCCATAATCTTTACAATATAAGACGATAAAATATACCTTTGAAAGCATGTCTTTATTGAGAAATAAAGGAAAACATAGACACAATCATGGTATAACCATATACACCTTTGAATGATTTAAAATTTAAAGAATACTTGCAATATGTCTTATAATTTTGTCTAAAAACATATTTAAAGTATTACTTCGAATTTCTTATCTCAGATTTCATTTGATTTAACATCCATATTTTTTAATATACTCTTTCCAAAGTTTCATGTGGATCCCCTAATTCATGTAGGGAGGTGTTATGGTCATAAAAAATGGCATCTTCAAGGAGTTTTGAGAACCTAGTGTAGTGCCCATATTCTTATAACTCAGTTACTTGTTGTCCCTCTTACTCTTAAACGTGTTTTGGTAGGGATTTGATATATTTTGGACATTACATTACAAGATTTGATCTGATTAGACATGTATGGAGATTTAGGTGTATAGCACTAATTTAGCTTGATTACTATATTGTTTGCATTATCTTATGATGTCATGGATACTAATTGATATGATGTTGTTTTGGAACGTATTTATATTTATGGTTACTGAGTTTGTTGCATGTTGGGATTCTATGGATACATGTCATTTTATCATTGTGACTAACTTATGGTGAATTATGTATAGTTGTGCATGTTGTCGCACTTTCGATTCCAGAAAGATGAAATGTTATTATGGAATTCCTTGATATCTTATTTAGTAGTTGATTTATATTTTATCAGACAGATACGTTTAATGTGTACAATAAGTGTCTAGGTCAACAGTCATAGGAGAACGTGGGACTCATGCCAGCTACACAATTTTGCACAAGCAACCCATGGGCTAAGTTCTAGCCATGTTTATTTTCTTGAGGCATTAGCGTTAGAATTATTGTTTTGGGCACCATGGGTGACCCTCATTTGTAATGTAATATGTCTTATATTATTAATTTTGCTTAGGGTGTATAGTTTGTATTGTAAACTTGTTTTGGGGAATTAATGGCCCCACTTACATTAATTTTTGAATTTGTTTAATGATGTACTTAATGTAAAGGAATTAAGGCCACATTTGAACCCTTGGGTGGGCCCCACACCCTCTACCCTTGTGCCAAAAATTCAAAACAAGAAATTGGGTTATTTTAGGCATTTTTAGGGACCCCCTTTTAGTTTGGGAGTTCCCTTAGCATGAAAATGGGCCTTTGGACCCTATCTAATAGGTAGGGGGTCTTATTTCCAAGGCTAGAGGGAGTTTTCCCTCCATTTTTTCCTCTTCTTTGGTCACATCCATGTAAGGGGTATGGATAAGTGTGCTTTGTTAAAATTTACACAAGTTTTGTTTTGTTATCATTTAGAGTAATTTGGAAGAAGAGGGCTAAAATTCATTTGATATGTTCTCTCTTTTATTTTGGCATATTTGACCTTGAAGGAAGAGAGGGGTGACACATGTCACCCCCTCATTTGTGAGGATTTTTCCTTGCTCCTGTTCAAATTCCCCCTCATGGGAAAAGAAGAGAACTTTTTTTTTGAGCTTTTGCTTAGAATCTTGTGGATTTGGAGCTAGAGTGTGCTTGGGTCAAGAAGTGGAAGAGATTGAATTTGGAGAGATTTGTTTTTTAGGTAGGCTTCTTGATCTTATTTTTGGTTTTATGTCATACTAGATGTTACTTTTTTTTACTTGGAAATGTTGTTGTTGCATGTGGATTTTATTTGTTGTTTACTTGTTTTTCTCCCTCCAACATATGGCATGATGGAGTTTTGGAGTTTGTGGGGGAAGAGAGAGGGATTTTCCCCTCTCAATCCTCATAGGCTTGATGGGCAAGCCTTGTAGGGTTTTAGTCACTCCCCTAAAATGGTTGAGGTGGGGAGGGTGGTTCATTTGGCTTGAACCTCCTTTCCCATTCTCGGTAAGGAAACCTCTTTGGGGTTTGAAAATATTTCCAAGAAGGATTTGGTGAAAGGGTGGAGAAATACGGAGGGGTTTAATGAATTTAGAGAAATAAGGAGGGTATGGAGATCTTGGCTTTATGTAACTAATGTTGGTTATAACTTTTGGAGAACTCCTCTTTTCTCTTCCCCATTTTAGAGTTATAACTTGGGTTCTCCTCCTTTTCACTTTTGCTAATTTGGAGTCTTGTTTTAATCTTTTCCTTATTTCTATGTGGATGTAATGTTGTTTTTTCACCCTCACTCTTGTGCATAATTATGGATAGTTGTCCTCTTTCCCATGGGCTTGGAGGAGGCTAGCATGCATTAAAACCTTGGAAAGGCATGTAATGATGCCTATGGTTGGGTGGTAAAACAAGCTTCTTCTCCTTGTGTGGATTCCTTGAAGGCATTTAAAGTTGGATCTCAAGATGGAAGTTTGGTGATATCTAGAGTTTCTTTGGCATATTCTTTCTCTTTATGGACATTACTTCATTGCATCCCTCTTGGATATGGCTTGTGGAAAATTTTACTTCTTATAAAATCCTTATTTTGTAATTTGTATTCTTGTAAACTTGAGTCATTATTGATTTAGTAATCTCCTTCAAATCTTGCAAGAGACTTGTAACTTATTTCTTGAGTAGCTATGCATTTTGTGTAAAAGATATTGTACATTGAATTTGAGTCCCTTGTAAATGAAATTGTGGTAACTCATTTTTGAAAAGAAAAGTTGTTTATTGAAAGCATGTCTCTTCGAAAGATAATATCTTAGTTATTGGAGATCTTACTTTGTGAAAATATGAAAGCTTAAATTCACTTTGCATTTGAAAGGAAGTTAGTTCAACATGGAGCTTTTGGACTCATTGTATAGAAATATTAATCTTCTTGTGTTATAACTCGTTGTCAATTTTGTTACATAAACGAATGGAAGGAAATTAGTTTCGTCTACTTTCTATGAGAAAACTAAAGAACATATTTTATTAGAAAAGTATATGTGAGTTGGTTTCCTTCCTTGCAAATTGTAAACATACTTCAAGCCTCTTATTTTTTTGAACTATTTTACCACACTCTCTTATTTTATTACATAAATGAGTAGATCATTCAATAAAGATATATATTGCAAGCATTAAATATTGTATACTTCAGCCTTGTTGGCATATTTTTTAATACATTGTTTATTGGTTAGTTTGGATATAGGCGGTTACTCCTCCTAACCACTTTCTCTATGTATTTATTCCCCCTCGTACATTCAATATAATATTCAGACATTATTTTACATTTCTCTTGTGCTAACATTGGTATCAGAGCGGTGTGGAAGCAGGAGCGTGGGAGCGTGCAGATAAAGGATGGAGACCTGCTTGGAACCATCACTCCCCTCCTGCATGGAAATCTATAGACCCAGCAACCAGTGAAGATCTTCCTTCGTGGAGTTTGGTGGAAGAACATTTCACTGTAGATCCTCCTCTGTTATGCGACCAACACATAAAACATCTTGATCAACAAAGTATTGAGTTTCCAAATCACCATACCAATGATGGATTCCAGCGAAGACTGTAAAGGTGACCAAGGAAGCACGTGAAGCACGTGACAGTTCTGTAAAGAGTATATGGTGTTGAAGTGAGTGAGTTTTTTTTTCACCTGTGTGGTCTTTGTGCTGCGTGGAAGCCTGGAACCCGTGCATGAAGAGGTCTCTACCTGCGTGGAAGAAAAATCTTTGCTTGCTGAGCGTGGAGTGAACCTGTGCGTGGAGACTCCCGTTTGTTGTGCTGAACCTGTGCATGGAGATTCAGAGTGGAGACTCAGAGTGCTTGTTTACAACTTTGGAGAGGAGACGTTCGAGTTGCAGGAGAATCTGAGTGGCTCGCCGTGGGAACCCTCACTTTCCCTGTACAGCGTAGCATAGTACAATTCCCCATTCGAGTACGATGGAAGGGTGAATGAAATTTGGATTTTCATTCATCTCCACAGTTATCTTCAAAGAGAGACGGGATAACTATCTTGAAGAAGACAGTTATGAAATATAACCGCTTCAAACAAAATAAGAAGACCATACCTGTGCGCAGGGACAACATGGAGAATTCTGTTGTTGTATTTCATGTCTGGGAATGTGGCATCGATCATTAAACTAATCCAAGTCTGCCTGTGAGTTATCCCATCAACGACCATTTCTCGGCGTGTGAGGAAACAACAGTGACCAAAAGAGTAAATAGTCAGGCATGTGAGCGTACTCAGAGGAGGATACCCGTGGTACAAGCCCGCAGTTCAAGAATTCAAAAAAAAAAAAAAAGAAGAATCAGTCACCAAAGAGGGAGAAGAGAGCATGTGGCAATGACCACTGACCAACTTATCAGCACTGTGTGGAGTTTGACATGAGTGGCATCGACCACCGAAAACCCAGGTGTGCGTTGGTAGACTCCTTCCCCCAACATCTTCTCAACTATTGTTTGCAGACCATGCAATACATTAGCAAGCGCATCGTACAAAAGATCACGAGACATGTGGAATTTGTTTGAATCAAATCGGAACAAAATGAGATTAAGCCCCTTCATTCATTCATCAAATTTGCTATCAAAGATGGATGCGAACAGCCAGCCTTTGATCCCATGCAACAGTCTGAGAGCATGAAAGTCATGCCCAGAGATGTTAGCAACATTACAAGCAACCATAGAGACGTGCCACATTTGAGAGAACCGAAGAGCATCGGTATCTACTCTTCGCTAGTCTCCAAAACTTGCAATCCGAGGACATAATGGACTAAGTCTTGTTCGACATATAGACGGAGAAGAGTTGTGTCGATCCAGATGACAAATGTGAGATTAAATGCCCTCATGCACATCTGTGGCACACCACACAAGCTTTCGAGCTCACTTCATCTGTTTTTCTACAAACGAGAGCACATCTGTCGCAGAGATTCAAGAAAATCCAGACATATTCCTTGTTGCAAGAAGCAAATAGGACATGTCGTGACGTAACAAGATGATGAATCTGGGGTAGATTTGTAAAATCAATATATTAAGGGGGGGAATGTTGGCATATTTTTAAATACATTGTTTATTGGTTAGTTTGGATACAGGCGGTTACTCCTAACCACTTTCTCTATGTATTTATTCCCCCTCGTACATTCAATATAATATTCATACATTATTTTACATTTCTCTTGTGCTATCATAGCATATGATATGATTATATTTATATATATCTTATTTGGTTAAATTTTAAAATATGACTATAGAGTGTTCTTTCAAGTTTATTTGAAACAACTTATGGACATTTACTAGAGAATGTAATATTGTGAGATGTAGTTGCAAGTTCTATGGTATATTTGTATGTAAAATGTGGAAGTATGCATAAATCATGTGGATTGTTTAACAAACTTCTTGAAAAAATGTCGTCTTTTGAATCGAAATGATTGTACCACATACATGAATAGGGTTTTTATAAAGTCCTTATAAACTTTCAAGAAAATGTAATTGCAAGTCTAAATCTAGACACCAAAGAGTTTGCTAGCAACCTCATATTACCTATGTTGAAATTGAAGCTTTAAATCTAAGACTTGAAAATTCATCAAAACGTAATGAAAAGAAAAATTTTTGGTAGATATAATTACTTAGTTCCATATGTATTTGACTGTATGCATACAATTAACAAATGAAATTGGTAGGTAGTAAAACTCCATAACTTCCCACAGATCAACTTGCCAACAATCTCCTAACCTGAAAAACAAGAATGAAAGAAAGAGTTTAAAACAAGGCATGAGATAATCCATTTCCCAGGGCATATTCTAACATGTGTCAAAATTGGAGTTTTAGGGCAGGGCATGGAAATTCAATCCTAAGCGTTCACATGAAAATATTCATACATCTAGTCATGGATATACCTTGTGGGAATGGTGACCTAAGTCATAAGGGGTGTATGTAATTATAATGAATGGATAGGGCATGAAAATCCATCAGGTTGTAGGATGAAAAGTTATTTTTCAATGTGGAAGAATATAATCACAGGAGGTATCCCTAGTAAAATTGTATGCAAATTTATAGAAGCTAAATACGATTGGTAGGTGTAGAGTAAGACACCACAACCTTTGCTAGCAAACTGGGTAACCTGTAGATTAATATAATGTAGATTATTTAATGGGAAACAGGGCTAGGTGAAACATCTAGTTCAAAGGTTCAAATGAAAATCTTTTTTTGGTATATATAATTGCAAATGTCCTAGTAGACAGTGAATCCCAAGATGAAGCAAATGCAAATATATCTACAACCGAGATATCTCCTCTAGATTTGGCATGTTTAGTATGTCAAATGAGAAACAAGTGATTTGGGACAAGAAACCTTTTAAAACTATTTTGTTTCACATTTTCATATTTACTTAGTTAATCATACTTTAAAAATTCAATGTGTTATGTAGATAGATGTGATTTAATTAAGGTCTTGCTTGTGAGAATAGAGGCAAAATGTTGTCAACCTGAAACTGATCAATTCATGCAGTCATTTCACATGAATATGCATTCATTAATGTTCTCTACCAGCATCTGGGAATATGATGAGCCAAAATATAGCAGGACTCTTGACTACAGGTCATAAGCCTTGAGCTCCGGGTGTACTGTTTGAGTCCATTTTTTTTAAACCTACATGTTTCGATGAGACGAACGCAATAAAATGTTGATTGAGAAACAGGGACAGAAGCCTATGTAGATTTTATTGATCTCAATCTAGTTAAACAATTACAGAGGATGGGCTGCAATATTTATAGATATTGCACAGCCAAATACATCCGGGGAAAATGAGTTGCATAGGTGCAACCAAATGCCTGAATAAACAAGCTTCCAATATCACCCGGGAAGCAACAATTACATAAAAAACAAATATATTGTTGAAAACAATATAACAATATGCATACTGACAAATATGGTTGATTAACCATATAACAATATAATCATTGATTATTTAATTAATAAAATTAATTAAATAATCCTAACCTATGCATAATTAAATAATAGGATAATAAAATTTATCCTAACATTCCCCCCCTTAATTGTGCATTGTCTGAAGAGATGAGGAGAGAAATGCTCTGAACAACTCGAACTTGTCACGTGCAAGTGACTTTGTGAAAATATTTGCTCGTTGTTCAGCTGTTGGACAAAACTGAAGCTGGATGTTGTGCTTCAACACATGTTCGCGTATGAAATGAACCTGAACTTCAATGTGCTTTGTTCTCTCATGAAAAACTGGATTGCGAACAAGTTTTGAGAACACCTTCATTGTCAACATACATGGTAGTTGGTTTGTCCTGTGGTATTCCAAGTCCTTCCAGTATGCAAACGTAGCCAAATCGCTTCACAGACAGCTTCTCCTACAGAACGATACTCAGCTTCTATGGAAGAGTGAGAAACAAAGTGTTGTTTCTTACTTCCCCATGATATTGGTCCAGATCCCATAAAGAATACAAATCCAGAAGTGGATTTTCTATCATCAATGTTACCCTGCATGATCTGAATCCAAATATCCAGTTAAGAAGAAGTTTTCGTTCTTCTTGTATTCTAGACCAAGATCCACTGATCCTTTGAGATATCTCAAAATGCGCTTTTGCTGCCTTCCAATGACAAATTTTTGGTTCCTACATGAACCTAGATAGATAGCTCACTACAAAAGCTGATATCTGGTCTAGTGTAGGTCAGGTAAATGAGACTCCTAATCAGATGCCGATAGAGAGTGGCACTTACCTCAGGAGATGGATCTGAACGAGATAACTGTAATCTGTTCTCCATAGGTGTAGCAATTGGTGTGCAATCCATCATCCTAAACTTCTTGAGCGTTGTCTTGGTATATTTCATCTGAGAAACAAATATGTGATTCTCTTTCTGCCATACTTCTAGTCCAAGACAATAGTGCATAAGCCCGAGATCTGTCATGTCGAATGATCGCTTAAGATCTTTCTTCGTTTCATCAATCATCTTCACTGAACTGCCAGTGATGACTAGATCATCGACATAAACTACAACAATCACCATCTCCCCCCCTTTATTTTTGAGGTAGAGATTGGGATCATATGAATTTCTAACAAATCCATGTTGTACGAGATGCTCATCAATTTTGATGTACCATGCCTGGGGTGCCTGTTTGAGGCCATACAGAGATTTCCTGAGTCTGCATACCTTTTCTTCTTGACCAGGTACAACATATCCCTCAGGTTGAGTCATGTAGACTTCTTCTTGTAAATCTCCATTCAGGAAGGCACTTTTTACGTCCATTTGGTGAACTTTCCATCCAAACTGAGCAGCTAGAGAAAAAGATCATCCTGATCGTTTTTGATCTTAGCTGTGGGAGCAAATGTCTCCTCATAGTCAATGCCTTCTTTCTGTGCATACCCCTTTGCTACAAGTCTTGCTTTGCACTTGTCCACTATCCCATTTACTTTGTACTTAGTTTTGAATATCCATCTGCAACCAATGGGTTTCTTCCCTAGTGGAAGATCGACAAGCTACCAAGTGTTATTCTTCATCACTGATTGATATTCAGAATCCATGGCATCTTTCCAAGCTTTTGACTGTAGGGCTTCCTGGACTGTAGAGGGCTCGTCTGATTCAATAACTCTTACTCATTAAAGCAAAGTTAACTTCTTCTCTTGCTTTACTGCGAGTCCGTGGTCCAGGGGTGGATGTATCTGGTGGAGCATCCAATCTTGCATCTCGTAATGTACTTGTACACCATTTAGGCATACGTTGAGATGTTCCCATGGGTTGTGGTTCTATCTGATCAACACCATCATCCCCATCATCACTTTCATATTCTGAGGGAACATTAGCTTCAACTTTTACAACTGGTGAAAAATCTACATCTTGCGAGTCCAGAGGAGGAGTCTCTGCTTCCTTCTTCTCGAAAAACTCAACATCTCTGCTTGTGTAGACTTTTCTGGTCTTAGGATCCATCAATCTGTACCCAAGAGTCTCTTCACTGTATCCAGTGAAGATGAGATTTTGTGACTTCATGTCCAATTTCTTTCTGTTCTGTTTGGGTATGTGCATGCTGGCTTTGCACCCAAATACTCTGAGGTGTGCAATGGATGGTTTCCTCTTTGACCATGCTTCTTGTGGTGTAATTCCATCAAGAGCAGTTGTGGGCGCTCTGTTTAACAAATACACTACTGTTTTTGTTGCTTCTACCCAAAATGTCTTTGCAAGTTCGGAATCATCGATCATGCATCGCACCATTTCCATGATAGTACGATTTCTTCTCTCGACAACACCATTTTGCTGCAGTGTGTGTGGAGGAGGCATTTGTCGACGAATCCCGTGAGTTTGTAGATAGTCTCTGAACTCATCACTGGTGAATTCCCCCCCTCGATCTGAGCGGAGAGTTCTGATGTGACGACCAGTTTCTTTCTCAACTGCCACTTTGAACTTTTTGAATGTTTCAAAGGCTTCACTTTTCTTGCGAAGACAAAAAATCCACATTTTTCGTGAATAATCGTCAACACAGAGCATGAAGTACTGGAACCCTGAATGACTTGGCTGCATTGGACCGCACAGATCGGTATGAACCAGGTCAAGTTTTCCATGAGCTCGAAAAGTACTTGTTTGGAATGAAACTCTGTGTTGTTTCCCTGCTAAGCAGTGAGGACACTTGTCTGTATCCTTCTGAAGAGATGGTAGCCCATGTACCATATTGCACCGGCGAAGTGTGTCGAGATATTTGAAACTTACATGACCAAATCTCCTATGCCACAACTGAGCTGAGGTGGAGTTTTTAGCCACGAGTGCTTGATCATTTTTGTGAATGAAATCAAGTTGAAACATTCGTCCCACATTTGAGGCTTTGGCAATTATTTTCGAGCCTCTGGATTTATCTCGAATCAAACACATTTTCTTGCCGGATTGACTATCAAAGTCAATTTTCAGGTTATGATCTAGGAGTTGACTGACCGAAAGAAGGTTCTTTATCAACCCAGGGACATATAGAACATTTGATAGTCTGCAGTTGCGTGAACCAAGGGGTAGAGAAATGTTTCCAATCCCCTGAACTGTATATGAAGAATCATCTCCCAACAAAACATGATTTTTCGATGGCGTGTCCCTCATTGAAATAAACCAGTCTCTGTGGCCGGTCATGTGTCGAGTGGCTCCCGAAACAACATACCAGACGTCACTAGATGACGTGGATGGTTCACTTGATCGAGTAGTGAACAAGAAGTCTTCATTGTCTGACTGTTCTTGTTGCTCAGCAATATTACCTTGCTGGTGGGGTCTTCTTTTCCAGTTCCCCTTTTTCTGCCCGTGATAGTTGTTTAACTGTCCCTTGTAAGTTTGTTGTTGTTGTGGTCCAGAATTGCTTGATGAACCTTTCTTATATGTGTTAAACCAACAATCTTGTAAGTCATGTGCTCTTTTGCAAATTGGACATTGCTTCTTCTGTTGATTGTCCCCATGATACTGATTTTGATGAGGGGACTTTTGATAGGATTTAGGTTTTCCTTTACCTTTTCCTTTCCATTTTTGATGTGAAGACAGTGCCTGCTCCTCTTCATCATCCTTGTTGTGCATTGCTTCCTCTTGTTGCAGTAGGTTTACTAACTTGTCAAAACTAATTGTCGTATTTGACAAATTTAGAGTTGTGACAAAAATTCGGTAAGAAGAAGGGAGAGATCTCAGAACAATGGGAACGAGAGACTCATCTTTGACCTCTTCTCCTAGGGCTAGAAGTGAAGCCCTCAACTCTGTAACTCTTCTTAGGAAGGATTCAATTTTCTCATTCTGTTTGAATTTCAATGTATGTAACTGACTCTGCAAATTGAGTATGACATTCTTGTTCTTGGCCTCATATATTGTGCTCAGTTTATCCCAAGCTTCTTTTGCTGATGTAGCATCTTGAATGTGGACTTGCACATCGTCGGATACTCCAAACAAGATGATGAGCTTTGCTTTCTGATCTGCTCTATCAAATTGTCATTGTTGTGTTGCATCCGTTGGTGATCTGGTTAGAGTACCAGTCACAACAGGCCAGATTTCTTCAAACTCAAGCTGTGTCTTGATTTTTGTCTTCCAAGCAGCATAGTTGCTTCCTCTGAGCAATTGTGAATCCGGAAGAAAAAATTTGGGGGCATTGGTGCCCATTTTGCAGAGATCACTGACAGGGTTTGGCTCTTATCACTCTAGGTATAAGGTCTCCCAATCTATATACCGTCAGTCCGATATACCGAACCTTTCTATATACGCGCCCTTCCGATATACCCGTCGGTACGTGGAAGAAGCTTGCCCTTTCTATATACCCGGTGGTACGTGAAAGAGGCGTTAACGTACGTGAAAGAATTCGATACGTGGTACCAAGACAGTACTGATGGGGTCTGTGCGATTATTGACACCGGCTCAAAGAAATATCCTCATACGCGCGCGTAACTTCGCTATATACTCGGATAATTTCTCAGTCCGGATTTATGTCTTGCAATCGTTCACAGACGGATGGGATGGTTCATAGTGTGTGCACTGTGACCTTATTACTCCCCATCGATTTATAGGGACGATGCCCAGACGACGTTGTTGCAGCTATATTAGGCGTTAAGTGCAGTAGTAGTCGCGACGGCTTTACCCGTAAGCGCTTCCCAGAGGCACTGTATATACCGAACGCTGCGAATGAGATCTAGGATCTCGTGAGTGTTACAGAACCAATTTTACTTTTTTTTTATTACAATTCTGCCAGTTTCTTAGCAGTTACAAAGTTTTACAGTTGACTATGGCAACCTGCAAATTAGTACAATATATAATACAATTTGAATGACAGGCAAAAAATTTTCAGTTTCGGGGTCCTGGTGACCTCCTGAGCCCTAAATGCTAAAAATTGCAAAAAAATAGCTGAAAATGCAATTTTTAGGTGGGTCTCCTTTTGCAAAAAATGTCTTGAATGAGAAAACAGACCAAATGGGAGAAATTTTTTTTTTTACCCTAATTTAGGGATTCTCCGCTAAATTTAGTTAGTGATAACTAAATTCAAAAAAGCTGCTAAATTTAGCAGTTCTGCCAAAATTTCAGCCAGATGCAAAAGGAGAGTTTTTGAGTGTTTTTTGTGGGATTTGATCCTCAAACCTCTCACTCCTAAGGCACATGCAATAACCAACTTGGCCACTTGGGGCGCTTGGACTATGAAAGGAAGAAATTTGTATTTATTGTCAAATAAATTGACTTACCTCTTGAAAAATGAATGCCACGTGGCACATGCTGGTGAAAGGGCATTTTTAGGGTTCTATTTGCCCAAAAAACGGATCTGAGACTTTATTTCTTTGCTCAGGCCGCAAATTTCTCCTTCCCAGGCCGCGTTTTTTGTGTTGGGGCGCGTTTTTCTCCTTTGGGGCGCGTTTTTTTACATGCTTGGCCGCATATTTTAGTTGCTGGGCACGTTTTTTTGCTGTATTCTTTGCCTAGGACTGCGTTTTTGATCACTGGCCGCGTTTTTTGTTGAATGTGCTCACAAAAACGTTGTTTCTCCTTTGTGTAGGCGCTGGGGGTAGAAAATGGTGTGTTTTTCCTGTTGTTTGCTCCAAAAAAACGTTTTTTCTTATGCTGGCCGCGCATGGGACAGCAAAGGGCGCATATGCTCTCAAAAAAACACTTTTTTTTCTCCTTGTACAGGTGCTAGATCAAGAAAAACGCCTCTTCTCTTTTTTTTTATTTTCTTTGCTCTGTTTGTTCACTGCAGGTGCATATACACAGCAAAGCAATCCTCCAAAACAAAATATACCTCTAAATGCAGTAAAATCAAAACCCTGATTGGGAAATATATCTTTTTTTTTAAAAAAAAAAATCAATACCTGTAGCAATTTTTGCCTGGTGCTGAGTGCACCAGTGCAAAAAAAAATTTGCCTTCCAAGTACCTGGAAGGAACAGGCTGATGTGGTGGAGGCAGGGATGGGGCTGGGAGTTTGCACGAGGCTGCACAGGCTCTCAAATGCTGCAAACACTTCTCCAATCTCCTCTCTCTCTACTGCTCTCTCTTCCACACCTTCACAGGGCCAGAATTTCGCTCTGGTACCAAATGTAGATTGAGAAACAGGGACGGAAGCATGTGTATATTTTATTGATCTCAATCAGTAAACAATTACAGAGAATGGGCTGCAATATTTATAGATATTGCACAGCCAAATACATCTGGGAAAATGAGTTGCACAGGTGCAACCAAAAACCAGATTTCACAAGCTTCCAATAACATCCGGGAAGCAAAATTACATAAAGACAAATATATTGTTTATAACAATATAACAATGTGCAAACAGACAAATATGGTTGTTTAACCATATAACAATTTAATCATTGATTATTTAATTAATAAAATTAATTAAATAATCCTACTATGCATAATTAATAATAGGATAATAAAATTTATCCTAACATAACCCTCATGTTTTATTTCTCCTTTTTATTTGATTTCATTTTTTTGTGTATCTTACATAGATAAAAATTTGAAAATATTAGGGTTTGGGAACAATTCTTGATTTCATAATGATAATATTGCGTGATGTGAAAAGCTAGGGATAAATCTTTCATCCATTTTGCGAAGGTGTTAAAAATTTAAGCATGTATTGTTACCTTTTTAAGTATGAAAAGCACATATTTTATTGGTTATAACATTTATAGATTTAATAATTTAATCATGCATGAATCATTTCCTTTCATTTATCCCAAAATCAAAGGTAAAAAAATAACTATTGAATCCTATGTAATACTTCCTCTTTTATGATATTTATCTTCAGTTAGTTGAACCTTTATTTTATTGTCAATTCATGGAGAGTGAGGGATTAGTTCAAGGAAGACATAATGAATAATTAATTTCCCATGAATGTAAAATCATGTCCTTCCTGAGGTGGCACTTGAAAGTTAGACTTATATAAATGTTTTTGTAATTTTAACCAATGGTAATTCAAAGTATAGTATTAACAAAATATATCTCATAAAAGCAAGATAATCCTCAATTGTTCCCTCTATTCATATCTAAAATGATTTAAAATTAAGTTCATGAACTATTTTGATCCATTCATCACAAATTATATATATAAGGATAGTTAGTTAAAGGTACAAGTTATAGTTGCACGTGAATTTAAATGTTCACTATATTTCTTGTTACGTGGTATTCCTAAATTTTCCATTGAGTTATATTATTTTTGATTGCCCACTATGGATAGTATTACAAGAATTTTGTTACAAAATATTTTCCATGCTAGTGAATCTAAACAAAACTTTTTCTATCATATCCCATCCTTTCTCAATCCCATGGAGTTGATTGAGGATAAAATATTTTTTTGAAAGGATATTTCACTTCTATAGATGGCCTGGAACTTGTGTAGACCAATTATCATCATAGAATTTTGGGAGTGGGAAGTATAAGTCCTTATGGATATTTTCTAACAAATTTTGTTAGTTTTTTAACAAAAAATCTGGAAAGACTATATATTTTATTGATAAGTCTTACAAATGTAATATTGTAAATATGGACTTTCCAAAAAAGAATTTATAATCACATGTGCTCAGAAGAAAAGGAAAAAAAACCTTATTTTATGGTGGAAAAATGATGAGAGATTACCTAGAAACCCATGAATATAAAACTCAAGTTATGAAGGTTTTAAGTTGCCCTCATCCTTCTCATAAGAGTTTGATTGATATGAGAATATATGCATCCTGGATCAATAAAATATTGTATGTTTTTAGAGTCATCAATAATTATCATGAATTTCATGAAAGAAAGGATAATTTTATCTCTACCTCTAGTTATCCATTCATGTTATCCATTACATAAGAGGAATTTCATGTGAAAGAGGAGGTTGATATAGCTAGCGAGCTAGTATCTGGTCCTCTTTCCCATGTTTAAAAATAATTTTGTACCTAATGTATTTGTTTTTTTGGGTGTTATATGTCATAGTTTTTTATATTGTTCTCTTTTCATCTTGAGCATGTTTTTTAATTTTTAGTTCATAATGTAGTTTCCTTTTATTTTGCAATGAGATGTAAAATTTCAAGGGTGAGGGACCCAATAAATACCTCATTTTATTATTCAAGAAAGTGATCTAATATGAATGGAATTAAATCTAATTACATAGTAACTACTATAATGACTGATACACAAATGCTAATATATAGCAATACACAAGCAAACAAACATGTAAAAAATAAAACCCTAAGCAAGAGGAGGAGATATAGTGACTTAGCTTATTTCTGAGTAGTTTGGAAGTGATCTGGGTAGGTGAACAACTAAAATAAAATGAGAAGATTGTTTTCAATTCTTGCTATAGGTTATGAGACTCACGAATGTTATGGATAGGATCTCCCAAGGGATAACACAAGAACCTAGGCATTAGTGTCTATGTAAATGATGTGGATTTGGTCTCTTTTTTACAAGAGGAGCTTCGATGCTTGTTTTTGTTTGTCACTCTAGTTTCACTCCTTGATCAGAGAATGTACCTATAACCTATAAAATAATTTATCTACCTGTGAATTTCCACAAAACATGTCAAATATAATAAAGAAATATGTATAATATGGATTCATAATGACCGCAACAAAAACACTCGAAGAGGGACATTAGTACTGAGTGTTATACTACATTTCAAAATCCATGTAGTTTTGTTTGTAAGTGTGTGTAATGATGCGCTAGGATGCCATTGTGTAAGTGACACTAAGATAATGAGCTAGATCTAGAATGCTCTAGATGAAAATGTGTGTAATGGAATAAAATAAACATCCCATCCTATACTGTATATGCAGAAGAATACATCCCTTGTCCCTTGAATGAGTGTTCTAGAAGGATGCATTAAAGTGATTTTGTGACTTTGGATGCAAGCTTAGGTTATGATAAATAATCCTAGTGCCTGGTCTTTTATTTTTAAAGTATAACTATGTATTTATATGATTTCCTTATATGAATTTCATAACTGACAGCTAGAAGGATGACTTGAAGTAGTAAAAATTAATCAAGATGCGAATGGGGTCCAAAAGGATAAGAAAAAGGTAAAGAAGGATAAGAACCCCTGAAAATAGTGTCCCAACTGGGCACTAGTGTCTGAAGCCATAGAAAAATAAAACAGTTAAATTCCAGCAAGATTGCAAGATGTATAAAGTCAATAAAAGTGCAGAAGATAAAAAAAAAGGCTAAAGGGAGTGGTTAATTACTAGTTTTCTTGCTTAGGAATCATGTAAATGCTATCTTGAATTTAGAACCTAAATATATACCCAAGTGCAAAGATTTTGTGTCTACATTCCCCCCTACTTTATGATGCTAAGTGAATACTCGATAATATAAAGTAGATAGAATATATGAACCTTATGACATTGTAGAGAAGAGTGTTGCTGATAGCATGGAGAGTCGAAAAGTGAAGCATGATTTGATTTTAAAGTGAACCATGGAGACAAGGAAATGAAAGTGGACCCTATGGGTGAAGTATATGCATAGTAGTGTGATTTGTTTACTGATTTGATCTTATCCTTGTTACATATTAAGGATAGAATTGCAAAATAAGAGTGAAAGATTAGTCAAAGTTATATATATGAGAAATCAAAGTAACATGTGTATAAGTAATTAGAAGTGTGAAAGTATGTTAATGGAAAGTGTGCACTTGATGTATAATAGTGTAAGAGATGGATAATTATCCTGATTTACTTGGAGATAAGGCTGACCTTATTTCTGAATGGTGAGTTTTTTGGGTGATCTCATGCCAAGAGCATGTTTTTTCTGTGATCTCACGTTGAGAGCGAGTTTACTGGAAATCTCATGCAAAGAGAGAGGTTTTTCGGTGATCTCACACCAAAAAAAGAGTGTTGGGGAGAGATTTCTATTTTTTGTCTCCTTCCAAGATGTTTCCTGTATAAGAACCACTGTAGATGGTATGTCTCAATCTGTTCTGATTAGTGCCAATTGTAACTAAAATGTAAAGTGAATTTTATAACTCAAGGCAAGTTCTTGTTAATATAGAACTATTCTAAATTATGTTACAGATTCTAATGATTTGAGAAATTTACTAATTTTCCCCCAAGACTTAAGCACTCATGGGGACACAAGCACCCACTGTTGTTGTCTAGGTTTTGTCACTAGTGTGTGCTCTATGTGTGAGGTTCAAGTCTGATTCTGGACCATTCTATGACTATATTTCTATGTTGATTATGTATTGTGCTAATCTATACTACAACTCTGAGATGTTGTAGGGGTGATTTGTTCACCCATTAGATGGACCCCTCATTTTAGGTACATGTGGTCTAGAGGAGAGGACCCCAATCTTATGTGTATATCTGAAGTAGATAACTGCAAGGGGTATAGGACGTTCTTGGTAGAAACCAAGGAACGTGCAAATAAGATGAACTAGTAACAAGTGTTAGTATAAAAGATATCATGAAATTTAATATAACGTAACAAGAAAATAGAAAGACAAGATAGACTGCAAAAAGTGGGTTTCATACATGAGGCATCACTCATAATGTCATAAGAAAATTAGTCCCGAAGCAACCAAAAATATATAATGATCACACAAGACATAATACATAACCCAAAAACAATAGTAAACAATTGGAAACAAGGAGTGATAGATATCAATGGCTGAATATATTATGATATGTAAATTCTACACGTAAAACACCCATTCGCATGTTATAAATATATATAGTATGTCAAAGTGTGTATATATCAGCGATAAGCAAGTGATAGTAAGAAGAAGTAGTAAATGACGAAACAATAGACCATGTAGTGTGTGATATTAGTTACGGTAGATGCCCTCAGGATCCTTGGTGGGACTAGAAATAGATTCATTGTAAGACATCATGCATTGTGTAAAGAGCTATATGAGATCTACGTTCACTTACAAAGACTAAGTGAATGTGTATGTGTATATGATAAATATAATGACATAATTACTATCCATTTAACATAGTAAGAAAAGTGAAAGATGTAAGTACTATAAGCTAACAAGAATAAATGCAACCAGTTTATTCAAATTTTGTATGAGTGTGATGGTTTGGTATTTTGTGTTGGAAGCACAAGGTAATGAGAAGGGTAGTGAATAATTCCTTCAATGATTTTTATTTCATTTACCAAACCATACATTCATTAATTAGATTGTCCATATAACATTCATAACCATACGTGATTATTAAGATATGAAACATCAATCACAAGAGAAAAAAACAAATTAATCGACATAAGAACACCATATATAAGTGGGAAACCATAATACAAAATAAAACCCTAAAAAATCTACTTATATTACACAAATAAAATATATTAATTTAAACACCAACTTGAAAAGGAACACCAACCCGTAGTTTAGTAGAGCACCAACCCTACAAGGTGAACCAACCTATAATTTAGTTAAGCAAAAAAATCACAAGGAGGATACAATCCCCTAAGATGACTAAGGACATACTCAGCCACTTGAAGATGTTTTATGTTTGATATTTATTCCACCACAACTGATGGAGATCACATACTCATCTCGCAAACCCTAGCTCATATTTGTAGTTCCCACTTCCCTTTGACACCTTTTAGTGCTTATGTTGATACTTTTGATTTCATTATAGACATTACTATGTTTTTTTAGTATGATGTTTAGATGTTAGATCATGGATTATTATTGATCTGGATTCAATTATTATGCATGATGATTACTAGAGACACTTTTTATATGTGGATGATGATATACTGTTTGACATGGACATATTATAGATGTTGATTTGGACATGTGACATTGGATATTGTGAGTAGACTTAGTATATAAGATTATTGATGATGATATAGTTGATTAATTAACTGAAAATGATAATGTTGATTTCTTGATGTTGTTGTGATTCACATGTTTAGATGATCTTGAGATGTTGTTTATATCATTTTGGATGTTCTGATATGGCCATGAGGTTGAAGGAGGTATTTTTGTTTTGCAGGTTAAAATTATCACAACAATGTCGGGGGACTGGAGACCAACCGTATTAGAATTCTAGGTGAATTTAACAAGGTCACCATGGAAACATGTTTTGTGTGTGTGTGTGTGTGTGTGTGTGTGTGTGTGTGTGTGTGTGTGTTGTATTATGATAGGAATTCCCATGGGGGGAATCACATTTGAATGTAACCATGGGGGCTTTATGTTTTTTTAATGTGGTTTCTTTATTAATGTTGCATGTGTTTATTTAGTGATGTGTTACACTTTTCATTAGTTATTATTTGTTGTGTTAATATTGCGGATAATCATGTGTTAAAATAAATAAATCAATATGTCATAAGAATGTAATTAATGAAGTTGTTTCCCTTAAATTTAATGTTATAAGAGTGTGTAAGAAATGTTGTAAGAGTGTGTAAGAGAATGTAACATAGATTTTGGAGTGTGAAACACTTCATCCTCTTGGGAATTCGAATATGTCCTTGGGGGCTATATTTAGAGGCTTGTGGGACAAGTTAAACTTGTCCCACACCTCTCAAAATTATTCACCATACATACCTATGGTTTGGAGGTTAAATTTAGACATTTTTAATGTATTTTGAAATGATTAATGGTAAGTTTTAATTGCACTTCTCTTACATGTTTTAAATATAGTCCTTTTGGGGTATGGATTATTTTGGAGTGTGTAAGTCAATTTGTCATTTTATTTATTATGTTTAGGTTAATGATGTTGAATTTGATCTTGGGGTTAAGGAAGAATGATGTGGAATCCCACATGGATCCACATCACCCTCTTCTCTTCCCTCTCCTTTAAAATTTGAACTCCTTTCTTGTTGGATGGTTGTTGAAACTTTTCTTATTCCTCTTGGGGAGAATTTTTCTTGTTTTTTTAGAGCCTTGCTTGTGAAAGGAGTTTGGAGTCATTTGCATGCTGGTGTTTTGCTGATTTTGGATTTCATTTTGGCATTGGGAAGCTTGTTGATCTTGGGAAAAAATCCATTATGGAGAGGTAGGAACTTGAGCCTTTTGAAAATGTTTCTTCCCTTTCTATGCATGTTTAACATGGTGAATGTTTTATGTGTGTGTTGGTTGGTTGGGTAGACTGCTTAGGGAAATGTGTAGTAGAAGGCTATAGGGAATTATTGTGGGGGGGCATAAGGAAATTCCATTGACATCAGAGTTTTGTGGAGGGAGTTTGGGTTTGGGATCCACCTTGGAAAAGAAATAGCTTGTAGTTCTTACTTTGTGGCAGGCATAAGATAATTTTTGGGGGACATAAGGAGGGATTTTGTGGGGGGCATAAACAAATGTGTGTGTGATGAATTAATTAGCGGTTTGTTTTTGGTGGATGGCCAATTTCTAATTGGGAGGAATAAGAAGATTCCCCCATAGATCCTTCCTCTTGTGGGCTTGATTGATGAAGCCTCAGTTTTGTTTTCACTTGTTTAATGTAGTTGTGAACTACATTATTCTTTAAATGTGTTTTTAATGTGAAAATGTTGCATGTTTGTTGTGGAAGCCTTTGTTGCCATGTGTTGTATTACATATCTTATTTCAATATGGTTGGGGCTTGGGGGCTAATGATGAAGGATGAATTCTCCCTTATCATTGGATATCTTGGTTGGGTGGAGAGCGTTGCCTTTCCCCTTCCTTGTTGTGATCAAGATGAAAATATGAAGAAATCAACATGCAACTATTTTTGAGAAAGAGGAATATAAAGTTTGACAGTCCCTTCTTCGAGAAAGTTGATTGTAATCCTTCCCACTTTGGAGTGGATGAATTATATAGCAATTTTTAATGTGAAGATATTTGTATTGATAATGGACGATTGAAATTGGAATGTGAAATGTAAAGAAGTTATATTCTACTCCCTGTTTTGAAAGGAAATGTGAAAGGATGTTACATGCATTGCATTTTGTATTTAGAAATAAAATGGAAAAGATATAAATTGTAAAGTTGTTTTTGTAAATCAATAAAGGAATGCTCTAGCTTCTCATACTTGCATGATTGTGTTGGAATTGAATTGCTGTTGTGAATCAAATATCTATTGGAATGAAGAATGTGTATGAAGGAAAAGACATTGTTTTATTCTCTAGAAATGAGTTGAATTTGAAAATCAGGATTTTTATAATTGTTATTGAATGGTTGACTAAATCAATTGAATGCATTAGACTAGAAAGGAAATGAATTCTCACCCTTGGAGGATGGAAAAATCTTTAATAACCTTTAATGTTGATCTATGTTTTAATTTCCAAACCTAGCAATCAAATTTATCAAAGAAATGAGAAGTTAAAACTTTCACCAAGCAGTAATATATGAAACATTAAAATTTAGATGTAGTAAGTCCTAACAAGCTCAAATTGACCCTAAAATTTAAGAAAGACCCTTCAAAACTTTATAAAAATCCAAATTGAACTTCCACAGCCGTTATGTTGTCAAAAGATGAAAAATTATCAATTACAATTCAATCAACTAATTGAACCTTGAAGTCTCTCTTAAATCCATCCAAGAATAAGTTGTCATGTCTGATTGACATGTTAAGAAAGTAAGAATTCAAAATTGAATGAAATTTTATAAGTTAAAGATTACCAATTTGCTTTGTAAAACCATGCAGCTTGTTTTCATCAAACTTACAACAAAAAATTCATCAAATTTAAAAATTGACAACTCCTGTGTAAAGAAGGCTTTAAGAGCTTTCCCGAAAGTCCTCATTTTCCAATTCTAAGCTTCCTATCAAAAGTTATGGCCATTTGAAGTTTTACTTCAAATTTTCATTCAAAAATAAAATAAATCTAACTGTTAACTTTAATTTTTGATTTTGGAAATATTTCCACAAAAATTCTGTGGCCGTGCCATCTTACAACCAATCGAGACCTTCCATGTGGTACCTCGGAGGGGTGGACCAGTTTTAAACTTGTATTTTTTGAAAATTTTACCTTGGGAAAATTTTCCCACTTTTCCCTCCATCCCTGTCGGCCCGTAGCCAATCACATGCTGGCATGTGGCATGGTGGAGAGATGGACCCCTTTTGAACTTAAACCTTTTAAGTTTTGGGCCTTAGAAAAATTTCCAAATTTTTACCACATCCCCAATGACCCGTGACCAGTCGCATGCAGACAAGATTCTAGACAAAAGCGTGGGAGGTTTTTGGAATTAGAGTTCTTTCTTCCCCTCTGGAAAAAAATTTCATTTTTCCTCCGTGGCCCTACACTAGCACCCTACCTTGAAAATTTCTTCTTCGCGCACGTGCAGGCCCTTGCAAGTTTTTTGGAATTTTCTCCCTTTTGGCGTAATTCCTTAGGTTTTTCCACCACCCCATCTCCCACATCAATCAACGCACAACACATGGCATTTCTAGCATTGGTGTAAGTGTTGACCAATTCGATCCCCTTGCAATTTTAGCGAAAGAGACTTAAAGTCTCAACCCAATCTATTGGCCCCTCATTTCTCCCAACTAACTAGGGAGTGACACGTGTCTCCCTTGCTAGGATCATGGGTGCATAAATGCATTTTGTGCTTTTGCACCTAAAAAAATGAAAAATGCGCCAAGTTGTTCCTCGCTCCGCTGACCCGCGCAAGGGGGGGAAATTTTCCTCCCTAGGCCTGTGGACTCTCCTTGGGAGAATTTCTCACCTAAAGTTCACCGGCTCATATCTTACAAAATATAAGGAGTTAGGAGGACTTATTTATATCACTAGAAAGGTGAGAAAATTTCCTATCTAATGGGAATGATTTAGGGAAATTTTGGAAGCATTAAGTATAAGAAAAATATTGTTGAAACTCTGAGGCTGCTAGAGAGCAGGCATGTGGGTAAATTACTCCTTGAACCTAACTAAAACATATAACTCTAAAATTTGAACCTTGTGAACTTATTATTAGTTAATTAAGGGACCATATATAGTGGTACTTTGGTCTTGTTCTGGAACCTGTTAGTGAAAACTGATGTCTTACAACCTGGTTGTAGACACTTCAAATCAAAAAAAAATTATCCCATAATTTTCTAGCTAACCCTAGGTTGTTTCGTGGGTCTCAAGTGGTTGTTTAAATGGGCACTACACCCTATCTCATATCCTAGGGCATAAAATTTACTCTATCTTCTATCTTATCAACTTGGATTGCTTCTAATTTATTGCATAGATGTTGTTAAAATATCCTGAACATTAAACAAATCTGATATACCTTCAAATCATGCATTCATATGCATAATCCATTCACCAATGGGTCACACTTTTCCCCCTTGTAAGACTAGCTCTTAAATGGATCTCAAACATCTCTTTTATATGTAATTATTCTTTCTAAGCCAAAGGAGGTCAGTCCTAAACCTTACTTTAAACTAATTTATCCCTAAAAAAATACCATAAATTTATCACAACAGTCATAAGTGATCCATATGGGTCGGCTTAGAAAAAAACCCTTATTCCATGCATTGGAATGCCAAAAATATCCTAACACCAAATATAATTTTAGTCATGATTTAAAATTAATCACAAAAATTTTAAATAAAATTTAAACATCATACATGGTCATAATCAGATTATTTCATTAAATGGGACCACTGCTTCTTATACTTGTCAAAACACCTATTTCTAGTACCCTTCAGGACCCTAATTTTGACTTTGGGCCTCAAGATCACTTCAAATAAACTCACCAATGTCATGTTACCACTTTATGGAAAATTTAAGACTTATATGGTACTTATAAGAAAGTTATAAGCCTTGAAACAATCATTGGTTCAAACCATATCAACTTTTTCCTTCATGAAATCATGCTTCCCAAAAATCTATTTTCAAAAACCATCTAGTTAACACCCTTCCTAACACTTTCAAAACCTCAAAAATAGATTAATTGGATGAAAAATTCATCCCTTTTTACATTCAAGATGATACAAATAATCACCTAATCCATCTCATGATCCAACCAACTCAATTTTTTTAGAAAAAATAATTTTGTCTTAGATAACAAGAAATATTATTTCTCACAAATTAACATGAAAACTATATAAAATATCATTACCATGAATAAAAACTTATATCAATAGAAATTTCTATGATACCTATTCCAACACAACTTTAATCATGTCCTAAATCCACCTGTATCTCTTGAAATGTCCAATTCACCACAGAATGCTCCAAACTGTTCCAAAACTACCCTTTGACAAGTTAACATAAATGTGGAATACTTGACCATGAAAATGCATCAGCATGACCTGATACATATTTTTACATCACTAAAAACTCACATACATCATGTAACAAATATTTATTTCATACCTCATATGACAAATTTTTCCTCAAACTTAAACTCTTCAGACACTTGCATTTTCAGGTGGGGCCCATATATGACCACATGCTCTAACATAAATTTATGTAAATATGGAATATTCATATACAACATAAATCATTATTGTGTAAAAATGAATCAAAACATGCTCACTATACCTCTTTTTCTGCAAGGTACTCTTAGTTAGGGTTTAGCTAGGGTTTCAAACCATTTTAGCTTCTTAACGATCATTAGTACAAATATGACAATCAAACCACATCATTATTTTTTTTAAATACTCATAATTAACATAATAAGATATTAAAAAGATATTAGGTCCCCATGCAAATAATAAAATCCACAATGAGCATCATAAGGTCAACATTTGCTCTAAAAACACACAACTTACCCGGTTTCACCAAAATTTACATATGTTCAAAAATATTCTTCAAAATGACTTGAAATTTGGTATGAATAACCATTAAAACCTTCTCAAACTTTCCATACTCACCATATATCACATATACATCTCAAAATCTCTAGACATAATGACTTACCTATGTTAAAATACTTGTTTTCTCAACTGTAACTTCCCAATGACCTTGTAAATGCATCAAACCAATGAATTTAGACCTAAAAATTACCATACCTTAGATAAATTGTCATAAAATTGTTCACATTCTTGAAATATAATCATCAGCTCCAAATCTCATACGTCTATCTCATTTTTCATTCTCCAAGGCTAGAAACAATCCTAGAATGACTTGACTCAATCATGAAACCTTGTGACTCGACCATACTAACATAATGAAGACACATAAAAACTTGTAAAACACGTCATAGACCATTTATGACATTATAAAAACCTCTAATCAACTCTAGAGAGTTCAAACAATGACTATACTAGCTCAACCATGCACTAGGACCTCCTAGGTCTTCAGCAAACTTGGCATAGCCACTCAGTTTCCATCTTTGTCACCCGAATAACATAATATGGGGACTCACATGACTTCATGACACCATTTTCCATCATCGGGGTTGATATCAATAAAAATACAATCACACAATGGCCAACAATTACCCCTTTTGTTATTGATGACAACCATAATTAAGAAACATTGATGGAAACCAACATGATCAACACCTACATGACCAAATTCCCATGTTTATGATGCTTCTCTCCCCATTTTACATCTATGAAAATTACTACAATGAATCTGATACATGGAAAATGAAAACACACAACGGAAAAAATAAAATACATGACTTAATTGACACATGAAGTTCCCACTGGGACTGAAATCTCTCCATTTTGACTCTAACATCAACAAATGAAGATATTATGGACTTGATAAAAGTAATAAACCATCTCCCCATGAGAATAATACTGCTCCTCTTAGGCTTAATTCTTATCATGCATGACATACTCAACAAAATTCATCATATCTACCTCCAATGTTATCATTTCACATTTTGGAACTACAGTCCCTAAACACCAACTTCAGAGCGTTTTTTACAAACTTTTATAGGCTATAAAACCAACCTAAGAAAACAAACCAACCACCAAACACTCCCTTGGATTTGTTATACCCTTTTCTAACTAAAAGGAAAACAATTTATGTCTCTTACCATGTTTCCATACATTGAGGATGACTCAACCATTTCATCATGGTTCTAAAACATATTTTTAGAGATCTCATACTTCTTTACCTGGAATTATTCATTTTCTCAGACTCTACTGACATGCATAGTTCTTGAGATCTTTAAACAACAATGTAATCCTCCCTTAAAAAAACTTTTGAAGATTGAAAACCCTTATTAGGTCATAATCTCATTCCCCTTGTTTGATATAGATAAATACATGCATGTGAACTCATCATTCCATTTCTCACACTATACTATATTTTTATACCCATAAAATACTTCTAATCGAGTTAGTTGGTACACTTATATGTACTTTCAAATTTAAATGACCACCCTAGATATTTCTCAGTCAATGATTAAAGGGTCTAACATAACTTTTTAGGTTAAATAATCCTATGACATACTTTAGAGTTACTAATCCAATTTGTAGCATCACATTTTCACACAAATTCCTCATTCAAAATTTTTATTGTACTTATTACAACCATCACAATGGGAATTTTCATGAGATTCTCTAGACCATAAAACATCTTTGCATCTGAGACAAGCCTGAATAGAGTTTTCATGACTGTAACCTCAATTCATATACTTATTCTATATTCTCATAACATTGTGCAATCAACTATTATCTAGTATATATTATAGCTCTTTTTTTAATCCTTTTTCATGGTTTTTAAGATGCTTAGACAACCTTGGGGAATTCAACTTACCATCAATAGATGATACTTTTTTATATCTTGTAGATCGTGCATTTCTCTATCACTCATTTGTCTAAGATGATCCTAAACACTACCTAGAGTCATAATTTTGGCTTACATTTGATGCCTACACCATTTTCTTGTTTTCACAATTCATGATAACTCTTGTTGCATACTACTACCACATATATAGTTTACCAAGACTACACTTTATCACCTTTCACAGGAGATATCTTTTCTTGACATGCTTTATAGGGTCCAAAGGATTGAAATTTGTCACTGTAACATTACTTCTTAACTTAGGTAAAAAAATTCAATCCCTAGATATTCCTTATTAGTTCTCATTGAATACACTATATATATACCTAATCATTATTTTATTACATACCAAAGACATCAATGAATACTTTTATATATCCCTAAAACAAGAGTTAACAATCAGTCTTGCAACAAATGGTCTAGATTGAGTTGATGAATACCTATTTCCTTAGATGCATCCTTTCCCCTGATGATTCCATGACCTTGATAAGAAAAATCACTTTAAACAACCACCTTGATTATTTATACTTGGCATGTAGATGTTATTTCTCAAATTTAGCGTATAGTGACCAATAAAACAATTTTCCTTTAGTTCCTAATGCCTTACCTCTATTTGCAATACCTCCACAAAATTTTGAAATCTGAGACAAGCTTACTCTCCTCCTAAAAGCAAGTCACCTTGATAATCTTTGAATCATAACATGGCAGCTGTCAAACCTTTAGGTCACCTAGAAATAACATTGTATGTTGCGTTTGATCCTCTTCTAACATCTTGTTGATTTTAATGCTCTGAATCTTTGATATACAACTTATTTATGTTACAGGACCTTAAGAATTTTTTCACATAGATCACCTTGCTAATTTTTCCTTCATTTGGATGTCTTCATGTCACCAAAAAATTTCCAACCATTTGGATTTAAGATTACTTTGTACCTATAATAGTTATCCACCAACATGTACCATGTCATGTTGGACCAATTGCCCTTCACGATCTCTTAATGAGTCATTCACACATGTTTTAATACTTCTGATTTCAAACAAGACACTATTTTCAACTGAGATAACACATAACACACTGGGTTTTATAGATATTTTTTTAGATAAATACTTTTCCATTTCAGATTCATTCTGAGATTTTCAGCCAACTGTAGAATTTATCAATAAAATTGTACACAAGTTTTGTCAGTTTCTTCTTTCAATATCTGAATATCCTTATTTCAGACCTTCACACTTGTTATAGTCTTCAATAGCAGAGAAACCCTAATATAGATCATTTTATGTTGTGGAGCATGTTTTCATGTGTGAAGTGTTGAATATTGTACACTAAAAGTATTGGACACTCTATAAATTTTTCTCACCAGGATTTAGGGGGCCCCGGTAGAAGAGATTTTTTTTGGCCTAAAAAAATGTGCCTGATATCTAGAGAAATGTTCTCTTCTCATATGGATGGGATTTATGACCCATAGCTTTATGGGGTAGTTTTGGCCCATGGTACCCACGATATTGTAAAAAATATTAAGTAGTTTCCTATTAATGTACTTTTTATATGTGAGACATAATATTCTAGATGTTGGTGAATTCAGGTTTTAATTTATGAGAGTTTTTTTAGCACAGTTCCAAAGATATCTTGGTATTGTATTGAGAGAGAGGTGATTTTTAATAAAATTTGATCAAGTTATTCTTTTTGGAATCTACTCGAATTGGGTGAACCACATTAAATATTGTCTCTATATTGTGTTCTTTTATTTTTCTAAACTTTTATTTCAGATCTGAAATATTGTCTACATATTAGTTTCTAGTATTGTGATTCTGTGTGGGATTGTTCTACATATTAAATGGCTTATGATCCAAATTCATTTATGTAATTAACAACCTTTGAAATATTCTCAAAGACTCAAACTACTAGAATGATTTACTATATGTTACTTTCATCGTATACTTGTCTAAAACAACATAATTTTATTCAAAGTGACCAAATTCATACATGAAACTTTGAAGCCTTGTATTTCCCAGTTTAAGATCTAAGATCCATTTCATCAACATCCTTCTAGACTACTTTACCATTATGATAATATAAGAAACATTACTTCTAAAAGACCTTATTGACCACTATCAATAGCTTGGGATTAATACCTTACCTTCTCAGATATACATTCACAAATATTTTAAGCAGTATGAAACCTTTGAAAGAAAAATCAAAATCTTGTCTATGCTTCAAGAACCTTTGTTATGATATAGCATCTACTTAAAACACATGAAATCAATTGTGTAAGCTTTAAAAAACATCGAGCTATGTCAAAATGGTCCTAATAGACATTTTGAAATCATGAAAGCACTAAAACTTCTTTTTATACCTTGTTCTCAAAATTTGAAGCAATGGTATCTTATGAATTTGACATTGAATCCCTGATGTAGTTATATGTACTAAATTTCACAATTAGACTGATTCAACTACATCATCTATAGGATTCTTCTTAGATCATAATCAAAGTTCATTTAATGAGTGATAAAATATGACTTGGCCCAAAGGAAAGTCAAACTAGTTTTGAAGTATATGGGACACTAACTTAGTCTTAGACATTGACTTGTATTTCCAATCCTTAAATAACCATTAGATTTACTCACTTCAACATAGAGACTTAACACCATCATATAGAGACTGAGACACAAATATTATTTCCTTGGCATAATGTATAACCCTTAAACTATAGACACATAACTAATCAGAAGAGTGCAAGACCATTTTCTTCAACTTATACTTTATACACCTCTCGCATGCACTATAAAAATTTTTTAGTCCATATTGATTAACATTTCATAGTGATACCTTTTGATGAGAACAAGTATGTCCTTTAAGAACTTTAACAAAATGTCATTGTGAACCTCACACCCTTTTAAAGACCTTGATACATAGTGAATTCATAACTTTGACCCATAACACAATGATTTATAACTTCTTTGACATGACTAACACTATAAGACTGGCCTTGAAAGATGAACATTGTTGTGGAGACATTCCTCAATATGAGAATCATCTAAAACCATAGACCAAGACAATCAAGATGAAAATAATATGAGTGCATTGGCATAGTTATTTCAATTCATTGTGCATGCATGAAACACTCATACAATCCTTACAAATATGGTAACAAGACATTTCACATAAGATACAAATATAATTTTTCTTTTGTTATCACTCCAAAAACACAAGGACTCGTAATTAACACTTAACATAAAGAGAGTAAACTTTATGAATCCTTACACATTACGAACTTGACTCAAAAACCTTTGAATTTTCTTGAGAACAAAAAACTAAGACATCTAAAAAAATCAAGGACTCAAAGGAACATGGAGAAATCACTTGACATACCTTATAAATTTTTTGGTATCCCAAAAAAAAATATTCTTAAGCTTTTCATGCACTGGAGATTGCTTCATTTCAACCTTTATATCAACCTTCTAGACCTCATTTGCATGATTAGGCCTCTAGTCATCCATGTTTGGGATTGAACTATTCTTGAATACCTTTTGATCATTGACTTTGACTAAAACTGATTCTTCATGGAATCATTTTTGCATCCATGCTTCCTTTATTTTGTGTGATACGGCCCTCTTTACTAGTTTGAAAGAATCTTGGGTACAAAACCTTGCAACATGACCTTTGATATGAAACATGTAGTAAGAAACATCATGTTTTTCACTTTAATAATCAATTTTATGGTATTTACCATCACCAAAAGGGTACACACAACTGAAAAACTTTCTAAAATCCCTTTTTCTATGACCATAACCATTGCAAGCATAACAATAACCATGAAATTTTTCATACCTAATTACATTTGGCTGTCTTATTAGATTATGCCTAGAATTAACCTTCTTTCCATGAACATCGTGATATTTAATTCCTTTGGAAATAGTAACCACTCCTTGATTAGCTAGACTAGGATTTTCATCACCTTTTACCTTTAGGGATTGAATCTCCTCTTTCAGCTTATCACACTCTTTTTCCTTGTCCTTAAGAATGATTGTCAAATATTTGATTTCAAAATTCAATCTAATGTTATCCATCCTATGAAATTCTAAATCTACTTGTAGATCAAATACCACCTCTTTGAAATCATTTTGTACATGCATGCACACATCACAAGGCTTGACTTTCAATCTTTCGCATTCCTCTTCCTTTGTGCTCAAATCTGAAATGACCTTCTCCAACTAACTCTTGATGGTTTTGATGGTTTCTTCATCCTTTTTGGCCATGGATCTCAACTCTTAATTCTCTTTTATGATCTTTTTATCCATCTTGTGATTTTAGGATCTCCTCCAAGCTATTAGAATTTCTTCTCAAGGACCTATTCTTCTACCAATTATTGGAAACACAAAGGACTGAGAGGGGGGTTGAATCATTCCTTCAATGATTTTTATTTCATTAACTAAACTATACATATATTAATTAGATTATCCATACAAAATATAAAACCATGTGTGTTTATTAAGATATGCAACATCAATCACAAGAGAAAGAAACAAAGTACTCAATACAAGAACGCCATATGTAAGTGGGAAACCATTATGGGGAAGAAACCCCACTTAAACTATACTTATATTACAAAAATAAAAGAGATTTAGTGAAGCACTAACTTCAGAAGGAGCACTAATCCTAAAAGGAGCACCAACCCCTATTTAAGTGAAGAACCAAATCCATAAGGATGATAAAACCATATAAGATGAATAATACAAATATCATCCACCTGAAGATGTTTCATCTCTAATAATTACTATTCCACAACTAATGGAGATCACATATTCAACTCACAAACCCTAGCTCATACCCTAGGGCATTAAAATTTCTCTATCTTCATTCTTATCAACTTGTATTGATTCTAATATCTATCACACATTATGTAAAAATATTCTCAATATGAAACACATCTGATATTCCTAAAATAATTCCTTCATACCTACAATTCACTCACCTATGGGTCACACTTTCCCCCCTTTCAAGACTAGCTTTCAAATAGAGCTCAAACATCAATTTTAAATGAAATTATTATTTATAACCCAAAGGAGGTTGTTCCTACACATTTGGTTTGAAAAATTAATCATTAAAAACATCCTTTAACTTTATCACAATATTCACAAGTTACCCATATGGTTCTGCCTATAAAAAAATCTTCTTCCACACACAAAAAATCACCAAAACCCATGCATTAGAATGCCAAAAATATCTTAACAACAAAAAAATTATGCATGCTTAAAAATTTACCACACATGTTTAAAATAAAATTTAAGAACCATATATGGTTGCAATTTTCATCAACCAATCAAATTATTTCATTAAATGGGACCACTTCTTCTTATACTTCTTAAAACACCTGTTTCCAGCACCCTTCAGGACCCTGATTTTGAATTTGGACCTCAAGATCACTTTAAATAAACTAACCAATGGCATGTGACCCCTTTATGAAAATTTTAGGACTTTTATAACACTTATAAGTAAGTTATATGTCTTTAACAATCTCTCTTTTAAACCAAATCAATGTTTTCCTTCACCAAATCATGCTTCCCGAAAAGCTATCTTTAAAAAGAAAATGGTTAACACCCTTCCTGACACTTTAAAATTTCTCCAAATGGATTAATTAGATGAAAAATTTAACCCTATTTACATTCTAGGTAATATAAAACATCACCTAATTCATCTCATGTTCTAACCAACTCAATATTTCATAAATAAAGCTTTGTCTTGGATAACAAGAAATATTCTTGCTCTCAAATTGACCTATAAAACATAAAAAATATCATCATCATGATCATCATGAATCAAAAGTTATATCACTATAAATATTTATGAATCCTATTTCCAAAAAAAATTTAATCACCTCCTAACTCCACATGTAGCTCCTGAAATGTCTAATTTACCACAAACTACTCCAAACTGTTCTGAAACTACCATTTGAGTAGTCAACATTAAAAGGGCATACTCGACCATGTAACTGCATCAAAATGACTTGAAAAATATTTTGAAATCAATAATAACTCACATATATCACACAATAGTGATTTAGTTCACACCTCATTTGGAAAATTTATCCTCAAACTAAAACTCTTGAGAAAATTACATTTTTCAAGTGGGTCCCACATAGGACCACATGCTCTAACATACCTTTCTAGAAATATAGAAGAGTACTATGATAAATTAAATTATAATTTTTTAAAAAGGAATAAAAATAGGCCCACTATACCTCTTGTTCTACAAGATGCTTTTAGTTAGGGTTTAGCTAGGGTTTTAAACCACTTTAGCTTCTTAACAATCATTCATAGAAACATGACAATCAAACCACATCATTATTTTTTTGAAATATTTATAAGTTTTCTAAAAATATATTACAAAAATTCCATGTCCCCGTGTAAATGATACAATCTACAATGAGCATAATAAGGTCAACATTTTCTCTAAAAACACACTTCAACTTACTTGGTTTCACCAAAACTTTCGTATCTTCAAAAATATTATTCAGAATAACCTAAAATTTTCCATGAGGCACCATGAAATCCTTATAAAATGTTACATACTTACCATATAGCCTATATATATCTAAAACTCTCCATCCATAGTGACTTACCTGTGTTGAACTACATGTTTCTCACTTGTAGATTCCTAAGGACCTTATAAATGCATCAAACCACTTAATGTAGACCTGAAAAATCACCATAAACCTTAGATACATTGTATAAAAAAATTAATATACTTTAAAAATAATCATCAACTCTAAATATCATACCTCTACCTCATTCTGCATGCTCTACGGTTAGAAACAATCATGGAATAACCTGAATCAACCATAAAACGTCATGACCTGACCATACTGACTTAATGACGACACATAGACATGTAGAACACCTCATAGACCATTTATGACATCATGAAAAGCTCCAATCAACTCTAGAGAGCTCAAACAGTGACTATACTAGCTTAATCACACACTAGGACCTCCTATGACTTCTCTAAAGTTGATTCAATCACTCAGTTTTCATATTTGACTCCTGAATAACATCATATGGGGAATAAAATGACTACATGAAACCTTTTTCCATCATTTAGGTTGACATAAATGATAACACAACCACACAATGGCCAACATGCCATATGTAAAGATGGGAGAAGTTGCAATTCCCCCAGAGGATGTGTATGAATTGAGATTCATTTATAAATGCCCCCTCAACAATCAAGAATGAACCATAGAGAAATAGTTCATCATCGAGAAATGAATGTGTTGTGTGAAAGTAGAGTCTGGAAACAATGTATTTTAAAGCATAGAGTATCAAAAATATGTGATGTGAGGCTCATTGATGAATTATCCCTCAAAATTCAAGTGTGAACCATAGCATAAGAGTGCGTCATTGGGAAATTATGGTACAATATGTATACCAAATATGTAGGAGTGTTGATAAATATTAATCATAAAGTGCAGAGAGTGAAGTGTGGTAGTAGATATTAGAGACAACTAGTTATTGATTAGAGTGGGGAGAAAACATGATTCCCTCTGTGTGTGAGGGATAGAAAACTATCCAATGATAGTGAATGGTGAGAGCCACACACTTTATCCAAGGAGAAAAAGCATGTGATTGTGATCTAAAGGCAATGGTGTGGGAGAGTAACTATGTGCACTTGAAGGAGACCGGTGTGGTGAAGGAAGTGGATAATACTTATAATAAGGGGCTTCCTAAGTGGGATACTTATGCCAACGAGGTGGACTAATGGGCCGATGAGGAGAAGAAGGTGAATAATTCTTATGAGAATGAAGTTACAGAATAGGGGCCTTAGGTCGACGAGGTGGACTAATGGATTGATGATGATGACAAGTTGGGGACATAATTGATGTGGAAATATGAGATCTAGGTGTAGAAGTATCTTGAGACTTGAGAAGTGTAGGAGACCTATATACCATGACTGGTGTATATATTTTAGCAAGAGTGTGTCAAGGAACTAGTGTGTGTGGTGGAATACCTTTAATAGTGACATTTTTTTTTGTTATGGATGAACTTGAGACATAACTGATGTATAAAGGTGATGGATTGAGTAGAGTGGGGTCAAAGGAGACCTAAGATCATGTCATAGCCTTTTATTGAAGATGTAACAATGAATGGTACCAACATGGTTAGGGGCACAACTGTAATGGGAAGCTTCAAATGACCATAAGAATTAGGAACTGGAAATGTGATAATAGATGTTGGACATTTGATAGCTAAGAGGAGTACCATTGAGCATCAATTGGTAAAGTTCGATAGATAGACCATAATATTGTTGACGTTATTAGAAACAATAGAAGCATTTATATGCAATGAAACATAAGTAAATATAGTGTGATAATCTTGATCTGAGAATGTGATAACAGGTGATGACACATCAATGGAAGAAAAAAGAAATTCGAGAGGCCCTAATGAAGGAGGAGGAACATCACAATATGCATGGTTTGGATAAGAATCGGTAGCTTTCTTTTCATGCCTTGGTAGAGGGTCATTAAAGATTTTTATATTTTTATTATCATTGACCAATTTCATAGTAGATGTCTCAGGGAGCTCAATTCTATTGTCATCAATAAGGTCTTGAACTAGATTTTTAAGCTTAAAGTGATAATTAGTATGATTCCCAATGCATTGGTGGTATTAATAGTGTGCATTTTCACCATAGTTATAGTCACAAGGGAGAGAAGAATCGAGATTGAGTGGTGGAGGAAGAGTAATGAGATTAATTTCGCTAAGTTATGGTAAGAGAATTTGAGGTACGTAAGGTAACTTAGTAAAATTATGCCATGTGGGTTGTAATTTAAATATTGTTAGGTGTAGAAACAACATTAATAGTGGAGTTAGCTTTAGTTGTCTTAGGAAATAGTTTGAAAGTATACTTTTCTTGAAACTTATTAGAAGATGAAGATTAAGAAGTATCATAGTATTTTGATTTTTCCATAGATAAGAATTTTCTTTCGTAAAATTTAAGTGTATGGCATATTTGATCAAAAGAGGGAGGGGTATTAAATATAACACTCTCTTGAATTGGAGGTAGGACACTTTGAATAAATAGGTTTTGAAATTTGGATTCAACTAGTACATTACTCATCTTGGCAAGGTTATTCTTATAATGCAAAACATAGTCTTCTAGACACTCATTAGATCCTTGTTTATGTTGAGCAAGTTGTGCATAAGAGATCTTGATACTGATATTGATAGAAAAATGTGTAAGGAAATCATCAACTAAGTATGTAAAATAGGTTAACGAGTGAATAGGTAGATCATAGAGTCAATACATAGCATAATTTTCTAGGCTTCTAGGAAATAGTTTTCCCAACAATGTAAAGTCATTTGTATACTCAAGATTGTATACATATTAATGAATTTAAAGTATAATTAAGATAAAATAACACCAAGTGGTTTCAAATGAAAAAGATAATCTAATAGAAAAATCACAATAATGCTAAGAAAGAAAAAAAGATAAATTAAAGCATCCAAATGGAACTTTGAAAACATCAGGTCATTCCTTGTTAAGTTGGATATGCCTTCTAGATTGTAAATTGCTCCTAAGATTAAAAATAAATCAAAGGATGGATATCTCCCACAAGAGGAAAGGATATCTCCAATGTGACTAAATTTCCATGTATGGATCTTCCATTAATACTCTATGCAAAGAGTGGATGAATGGAATGCAAGATCAATAAGCTTCTTCAATGGTGGAGAATTCTCTTATCATGCGCTCATTATAACACTAGCAAAATTATGGTGTTAAAGATGTGAAGGGAGGTACTAGGTTCTTTATATAGCTTTCCAATTTGGGAGAATTTTGCAACCTAGTGAATGTGGGATAAAATATAAAATAGAATTAGAAGAGATAAGAATGATTAGAAAGAATTGGTTATAATTAGAAACTCATGGGAGTTAAAGATGATTTAATTAATCAACTAGGATTAATTAATAACCCTAAGATAAGCTTAGAAAGCTATTTGGAGGTGATTTAGGGGGAAATATGTAGGATTTAGATTTATTTAAGAGAGGGATTTAATTATTAAAAAGGTTTATTAATTAAATACAATGTTATAAAGGTTTAATTAACTAATAAGTAGTCAATTAATTGATTATAGGAGGATTATAACTAATGAAGTGTCGTTAATTGGCATACGGAATGGGGGAAAGGCTAGTTAATTGATGAAGTGTCGTTAATTGACCAAAATGGAAGGGTAACGTTAACTAATCTAGTGGTAATTCAATAATTATAATGGAAATGATGGGAAAGAAGGCACAATTAGTACAATTTTAGTATTAAAATTGTGCATAGGCATATTTTAGGTGTCTACATTTTCCCCTCTTTGGTGTGGTGTAATGCAAAGCAACGCCACTTCAAAGATACTAGACAAATATCCAAACAAATAAATTTTGAAGGAGTGAAATAAAAATTAGTAGAATGAAGGATTCCCCCTTGAGTGTCAATGGGGTGATGAAAGAGGTCAATCAACAATCTAAAATAAAAGGGAAAAAGAAGAGTTGACACAAGTCTAGTAGGCAAGTGTGCAATGTGAGTGATTGGGAAAGAAAACCCTATGTTTTAATGGATATGAGAAATATGGAGGAGGGGGGGTAAATATAATCCATATTTCCTGAAGTAGTGTTGAAGAAAAAAAATGTTATATAATAAAATGGTGATGAGGAAAAGTGGAGATGAAGAAAATGGAGATAGCTTTTCAACCCAACATGGCTTAAGAGCCAACTTGTTTATCGTCATTTCTCAATGTAATCAATGAACCATCTATGAGAAAAAAATTATTTGTTATATGAGGACTGACTCAAAGAAACATACAAAAAGTAATGCACTATCAGATAGAGTAAACAAGTCAAACCAACAAAGAAATAAGCACAAACAAATGTACTCAAACAAACAACATTCAAGACATTTATACCAATGTTTTTTGTTATCGAGAATTCAATTCCCAAATTTTTGAGATATATGACAAGGGTTAAAAAATGGCATTCCAAGCAAGGATACATGAAAGGTAAATAAACATGGAGGACGTAGAAGTCTTATGAAAGATAAATCATGCACTATAAAATTACTCCTAAGTACAGCTGCTTGTGCAAGGGAATATAGACATAGCAAGAAAACCAACTATTATTAATGGAGGGTAGATCAAAATGATCCGCAATTTGTGCGTAAGTGAGAACAAGGGAGGACCAAATAAATATAAGTTTTAATAGGAAAATTTTCAATATTTGAGGACATGTGGTGATCATGTGAATGATTTAGATGTGTATAATGCTTTTAAACCAATTTTTGGATTTCAAAAAAAATTACAACATGTTTTTGGATTTTTGAAATTTGACCAATTTTTTTGGATTTTTAAATGATTTTTGACCAATTTTATTTAAATTATTGAATTTTAGGGAAGAATGTGATATAGAATAATGGTGATTTCCAGTGGTAAATCGATTTTTTTTCAGGAAGCAAAAAGTATGCCCCCATGGAGAAGAAAAGGTCACTAGGAAGCAAAAATATGCCCCAATGAGGCAAAAACGTTAGTAAAATGACCATTTAATAAAAATAATCATCACAATGGAATTCCATCACATGACAAGAAGAAAATAGAAGAACAAGGTAGGTATCTAGACCTAAAGAGGCAAGAAAAATGAAGAATTAGGGATTTGTAGGGTATAAATAATAGGGTGGGAGGGGTAAAATCCATCGCAACCCATTTGTGTTAGTTGACCCTATTACTTTTATTGATATTTTTTCTCTGAATTGTGAGAGAGATGGATCATATACCAGATTGTACACATCGTGCAGACCACATTTGAGATTTCAGGAGGGTTCTAGCTGACAGTATCCTAGTATGCAACACAAAAAAAATGAATTTCTAGTGCATTTATAGCTTTGTGTAGGCATTAGAATTTAGTGGGTTAACACTAACTCAAGGATTTAAGCATTCTAGCGTGGATTCTCATGCACTAGAGTGAAATGCCATGCGCTAGTATTAAAATGATATCATGACTATTGAACTATTAGTGAAGTAGGGTAGGGCATGCGTTCGCGTTAAAATGGAAGCATGTTCATGAAAAGGGGTGCACTAGCATGGCATGCACTAGTGTGTAAAGGAGAGCATGTGAGTAAACATGCATGTTCTAGCATCAAATGCACTAGCATGAAAATGCATGTGCTAGCATAAAAATAAATGTGTTAGTGCATAAAGGCATATATTAGTGCAGAGTTCGGCCTTTTAGAAGGCCTTAGAAGAATTAAGGATATTTTGAGATCGTAATTGGATAAATGTAGGAGTGGCGTGGTAAGCACTAGTGTGCAAAAGGAAAACATGTGTGTGAACATGCATGCGCTAACATAGTCATAGGGGGATTTGCTAATGTAGAAAGGAGATGCACTAGTGTAGAGTTCAGCCTTTTAGAAGGATTTTTTAGAAGAATGTTAGGATATTTTGAAGAAGTGAATAGGACATAACTGTAGGAGTGAATACAAAGATTTGAGGAAGATGATTTATTAGAATGAATATGATGTTAGTATTTTGTGTGTTTTGGGTGATCTTGCTAAGTGATATTACTCACTTTGGATGTGTGTGAGCATCATGGGCGTTCCTACAATGGGATTACAAGAAAACCTTCTACCCATAGCAAGAAATAGTGGGGTTGATTGTCCATACTTGAGGATGACAATGTTTATCATACATTGCACACATCTCCCACACATTATGCTAGATCATAGCCTCCTGATTTCCTTAGCAGAGAGATAACACAGTGAGAGTCAGACATTTTGACTACCAACTGTAGAGATAACAGTGACCCTGAGAGGGACACATATCAAATTATTATGAGTATCGATCTAGGGGATTTTGATTACATATGATGTGCAGCATAGCTGTATATTTTAGGCACATATCTAGGATATTGTTTTAGCAAGAGGATATACCCCAGAAAGAGTATGGTCATGCACATTTGTACATATGCTATTTGAGAGTAGGAGGATTGCATGTGTACACATATTGGTTTATATTATGGCTCTTTTCAGTGGATACCTACTTGTCTAACAATATGGGTAAAAATTTTCCACTTGGTTTGATTAGGAGTGGTTCACAGATTGATGGATAGGGATATTTTTACCTAGGGTCAATGCATACTGGCCTATTTGTATAGGGATCTACATCTAATTGCATTACAGAAAGATGAGGAGCCTGAGTCCTACGAATTTGCTACACAGTTTGGGCACTTGGGATCATATCGCCATTAGATGTCGACTTGGAGTACTGTAAGTTAGAGTGCTAGATGAGCCATCTTACATGGGATGGGAGTCCAATAGGATGAGGACATCTGATCCCATATCTAGGAGACGTGCTTCTTATTATAGTAATAGCCTTTGATGACTTACAGTTATGGATGGTGACCATGATGACCATACCATTTATATCTAATGGCATGGAGATTTTGTTGATCTAAGTATTTTTTTATTATTATTATATGGTAAATTAGTTTTGAAGGGACTATACCACTGTATACAAAAAGGCCTAAAAGCTAGATAAAACAAAAAAGCATCCATAAAAAGGATCAACATCCAGGATAGGTGTTTAAGTCCAACCGTAAACCAAAAAGATTACAAAAAGTATGTGTGAGTAAAGCATGAGCAAACACTACAACTGTGCAGCCAAGAAACAACAAAAAAACAACAAAAATAACAAAAAATACCATACATCTGTAGTGAAATCCTTCCTTAGGTGCTTGGCTTCTCTGGTACATTCTAGATTTAATGCACCAGTTTGCAATGAGGTAAAGAGAGCCTGTACCAATGTCATACAAGTGCAGGTCACAATAGCATGCTATGCTTAGTACATGGTTTGGCTTCTCTCTTTGGCCATTCCCACAAAGTGTCCAGTATCCACATATGAGCATAGAGATGTTGCAAATGGGGATGTTGCTCTATGGGGGAATCACTGATTACATTAAAAATTTCCATACCGTGTTCATGTCGATCTTTAGCTCTTCCCATCCGATTATCCAAGTGAGTTCAGTTTTTTATAATTTTTTGATCTGAGTATTACCGAGGTTGATAATTTTCTTATTGGAAGCCACCAACACATTTTAGAATGGTGATGTGGCCTTAAACTGAGTATAGTGGAAGTTTGGAGTCATACAAGGTATACCCAGGGATGAGTAGATGGTACACACAAGTAGCCGCATGAGACATTTGACTTTGGACCCTGTATTAGACCACGGAGAGTCATTTATGACAGATTATCGAGATTTCAACCCATAGTTATGGGATGGGAGAGTACAACTCGTAGTGGACCCGAGAGACCACTTTAAACTATGGAGCTTGAGTATGTGAATTAGTGGCACCATGACGGATCACTATTCTAGCAGCGGTACATAACAGAGTGTGAATACTCTACAATCATTAGTAGGACATCCAGTAGGTAGAGCCCCAGACTATGAGATAGTTCTCGAATTTTCCATCTAGAGGAGCTGAGGCTGAGTGTATAGGATAGCTCAGGGATAGGGACTCGGTATATCCATAGGGTGGTTTAGCAGAGTGGGATCCACAGATGCAGCCTCAGGTACAATCACATCATGCACCAATTATATGGAAAATCCCAATCATAGTGTCCACATTGTGTAGAGAATCAATAAGTGCCCATCAGGTATAGGTTCCATGCCTTCACCGCCCTGAGTCATCTTGCTACCACCTAGTCACATTATAAGGGGGTGATGGATATGGGGATAGATTGGGGTGCACAGGGGCCACGGTAGATACAGGTGCTTAGATAAAGTACTCATTCTAGGAGTAGGTGGGACATCAGTGGCTCATGATTATAGGTACAGATTTTTTGACATGGCCATGTATACGGGGTGATGTGGCCTTTAATTATGCAGTTTAGACTTTGCAGAGCACACATTTTCAGTAAGGTTCATGCAGATTGTGGCTTATCTTATATTTTTTTATATTGTGACATGTTTTTTTACATGGAAATTGATGTTTTACATGGATATGATGATGGAATTTGATATTTATTGCATTATTTTATGAGATAACACATTTATCCCATGTTTTTATTATGGTATATTATGAGGGGGGATAAAAATAATCCATGTTGGCCCATTAATGATACGATATGATGCAATGTTAACTTGGCATATATGTGGATGTTTCATTTTATGATGATGTAGCTTAGCCTTTTTTATTGATGATATATTATGTTATGATGTTTAGACATGATGACATGGATGTGGATGATGAAATGATAACTAACAATGTACTAGAAAACAATACAAGCACTAGAAAAATTTAATCAAATCTAGTACATACACGTGCTAAATAACAATAACACAAGTATGTACAAGCATAAAAAAACATCCAAAAAAACTTAATCTAATGAACTTCACAACAGATTACAGAAATACTTAATATAAGTAAGAAAAAAAAACACTAATCTAGAAAAACTTGTAAGACAACAACAAATAAGCCAACAAAACTATGTATAAACAAACTACCAAGTAAAAAAAACACTACTTTTTTGTGGGACAATTTTGAAATGTTTTACATTGTTTTTGTATTTTATGGATACAATGTTATACTTTTTTTGAGTTTTTTTTAAACACCTATTTCAAATGTTTTTGATGTGTTCTGAAAGTGTATCTGAATGTTTTTGGATTTTTATTTGAAAAAATTCTGAAGTTAGGGGAGACGACCCCATAACCGCGCACCTTAACTTTAGGGGTGCATAGATTTATGTATAATCCTTGTTAGTGCAAATAAAATATATTGTTGTGTAGAATATGATTATGTCACATCACTATTCTTGTTTCGTGCATTTATTTAGAGAGAAAAGTGGATTTTGAATTGATTTAGTACACAGCTAATTTTTATAAAGCATTTGAAAAGTGTACCAATAACTAAGTGCCCTATGTTTCATATTGTGGTTGTCTCTTAAAAAGTACCATTAATGAAAAAGTGAAAAACTATTGGTACTTTTTTCATCAATGTATGGTGAAATGTAATGTACATGTTTTAGTATGTGCACAACTATGGGTTCATCTCCCATATGTGCAAGAAAATGAAGAAATGTGGATACCCCCAATAGTAGATGGGAATGTAAAAGGGAAAAACCATGCATATGTAAAATAAAATGAAGATGCAAAGATGCCCCCAAAGTTAGGTGGGAATGTACAAATGAAAAATCTTCACATATACATAAGAATAGGATCAGCTATATCAAGGCCACGAAGGATAGGCTAAAAAGAATCTTAGACACAAGAAATAACTAGCATAGGAGAAATCCACAATAACCCTAGGTGTGAGATGCTTGTGAAAAAAGGACCCTCTGATGGCATTGTAAATTGGTTTTCACCAAAGGACTTATCCAAAGTCCCACAATTACATGGTTTTCACATTTGGATGGATTTATTTCACTTTTCTTTTCATTGCTTTATATTATATATATATATACTATATATATATATATTAGTTGTGTTTATTTATAGGACCTCATGTTTAGGCATAGAAATGCTTGAGATGCATGGAATTCATAGGTTACCTAAGTTCATCACCATCAAAATTAGAAAGTTTATATGCTCTTGAACCAAATTTAGCGACCACAATATATGGTCCCAACCTATTAGACTCAAAATTTCCTTTCTTTTCTCAATCTTTAGTAGTGTTGAAATAATTCTCTTTTAAGACAAGGTATCCCAACTAAAACTGGTGAGGTATGATCCATTTTTTGTAGCTCCTATGTACTCAATTTTGATACAATTTTAGGTGATGTAGTGTATGAAGTTATTTCTCATCCAATAACTCTAGTTTTGAGATTATTTCCACTTTATAGTATTCCTATTTGTCTAGATAATCTCTCAAAAATATGTGCAAAGAAGGGAACTCGATCTCAAGGGGAAAGATAGCCTTGGCTTTAAAAACAAGTAAATATGGAGAAACATTAGTAGGGGTGTAGATGTATTTTTTATAATCCCAGAGGGTGGGATGGATTTGCAAGTGCCAAATATGAACAATTCTATTAACCATCTTCTCCATGATGTGAACACGAGTCTTTTTCAAGGCTTCATCCTGTCCTTTACTTTGAGGGTAATACAGAATTGACCATTTTTTATTTGGAAGCATGGGAACAACACGATCACTTGATTAATCTTGAAATAATTACAATTGTCAGATACAATAGCAGTGGGAAATCCATAGCAGAAGATTATGTGCTTAATTATGAATTTAATAATTTGCACACTAGTGACATAAGTAAGAGGAACAACCTCTACCCATTTCATGAAATAGTCAGTGAGAGTTATTATTTGGTTATGGCCATTAGAGGAAGTGGTTATAAGTTTACCAATGAGATCAAGTCCACACTTTGAAAAAGGACACGATATTGTGATGGGTTGCAATCATTATGCCGGAGAATGTATTAAATTTTCATAATTTTGAAACAAAAATCATTTTTCTACATATTGATAGTAATCAGTTTCAATGGTAGGCCGGTAATTTCCTACTCTCAATATCTTCTTAGTAAGAACCATCCCACTTGTATGGGCCCCATAGATTCCTTCGTGCACCTCTTTGACCATTAGGATAGATTCGTCTAAGTTAATACAATGTAACAGATTCCCGTCATAGCCCTGATGATAGAGTGTTCCTTCAAGAAGGGTATAACGGGCTATGCGCTGGATAAATTTACGTTTCTTAGAATGAGAAATGTCAGGAGGGAAGGTTCCATTATGTAGGTAAACATAAATGTTAAGGTACCAGGGCAATAAGGGACCAAAAACTTCACACACCAAATAATTTTCTAGTATGTCGTATATTGGTGTCCTTAAATGCTCCATAAAGAAATGCATATCATTGTTTCTTGGTGGAATGCACAAGAAAGATAAAATTGTTGCCATGGCATCTTCCAAGTGATTATGTCCTCTAGGTATGTTTTATAATGTGTTATGTACAAAGAATTATTGTTTAGTATTAACCAATTTATTGTAAGGGATGATCTTTTCTTCCTTAACCATATATTCATCATTTACTTGTTTGATGATCAATTGAGAATAACCTATAACACTAACCTATTTGATATCCCATCTTATAGAAATTTCCAGTCTTGTAATCAAGGTTTCATATTTAGATATGTTATTAGTGCATGGGAAACTAATTCTGAATTCTTGAGGAATTAGATCACCCGTAGGAGTGATAAGCACAACTCCTCCTGAACCATGACAAGTAAATGATCCATCAAAGTACATTTTTCATACAAATGATTCCTCAATATACATCATAGAAGTATATGGAAGATCCAAATTCAATAGTTTAGTTGACAAAAAAATTGTTGAGGCCAGAATATGGCCATTAAATGTACAATAAATGATCTCATCTTACTCTTATTTTGATTAAGTTTGAATACATTTTGTGACTTTTTTTTTATCTGATATGAGTTAGAATGTAATTGTCCATCTTTTATTGATTATGATTCTAACATTTAAAAAAACTATAATTCCTAACAAAGTGTTTTGGAAAATCAGTTTTGTAATAAAGTAGGTCGTAATCAGGTGGAAGAATGATGTATGAAGCGGTCAACATTTTTTTGGAAGCATTGGAATCAATACAGCTTAGTTTTGGAACTGATAGACTTAGTTCCAGAACTCCATTACACAGTCACAAGCTTTATCACTTATTTTCAGAACTCTAGTACTTAATTCCAAAATTATCAGAATTATTTTCGGAACTCCTATAGATATCTCTGAAACTCTCTCGGTTAAACCTAGAATGATTTCCTTTAGTTTCGGAACTCTTCTAGAGTTCTGGAACTGATAAGAATCTATTCCAAATGACTGGTGATTTTTCAAAGCAATGATCCTCTCAATCAGGAATAGATTAGAATACTTCCGACTCTCCATACTTGTAGATCCAAGATAATTACAACACAGCTATATGTCCAGCCATGTTCTAATCAACATCTATGCTAGGCATGGTTCAGTTCCATTATATTAGTGGAACAGTTACAACCATAAATGTACCCCTAGAAGAAGTATATATATACAGACCTACAAATAGGTTAGATATAGATGAATATAGATATATAACAGGAGATAGATATAGATTGATATACATAGATCCAACATGTTTTTGTAATGCACAATCTTTTATCAATAAAATAGACATTTCTATTTTGAGACAAAATTAAGTTGTTTAATCCTATTTCAAGGCAAAGCAAGGGCCCACTCCTCTAAGAATAAGTATCCTCTTTTTGTTGGTATTTATATTTTTAAAGCAATAGTTTAGATCTATTAATTCTATATCACTTTCAATTCCTTAAGTTGAAATCTATTATAGACTTGTCCTTGCAGTTGTTCTAGATTAAGTTCTTATTTCTTTGCAATCATTTTCCAAGCATTCTCATTTGTGTGTTTATTTCTTTAATGTTTTTTTATTTCAAAGGAATTCATTTCCGTAAGGTGTGTTTACTTCCAAGGAAAAGTGTGTTTATTTCTAGTAATTCATTTATGTAAAGCGTGTTTATTTCCAACAATTCATTTTGTAAAGTGTGTTTACTTCCAACAGGTTTTCATAGTTTGATTCCAATAAGGTTTTTAACCAAGAAGTCCTTAAGACATTGAAAATATCCCCCAGAAAATACAAAATACGTACAATCAATTTCTAGATCGCTAAGATTTCTGTTGTTTCATATAGCTTTAGACACACCCCTTGTTTGAATATGACATGAACATAGAGTTGATTAAATGAAGGGAATAACGACACCCATCATAAGTACTTTCCCTTTGATTGATTTTTGACTGATGTATTCAATATCAAAATCATTGAGAAACATGATCCAATTAGCCATCCTCCTAGTAAGTGTAGGTTTAGATAGTAGGTACTTGAGTGGGTAAACTCTTGATATAATCTTGGTATTTTGGCTCAACAGATAGTGACGAAGTTCGAGAATGCAAATACAATGACCAAGTAAGCCTTTTCAATTTTTGGATAGTTGATCTTGTAAGTAATCAAAGTGTGACTAAGGTAATAGATGTATTTCTCATTTTTATTCAGATCATACTAAGCTAGAAGCACACCTATAGAAAATTAGGTAGTTGAGATATATGGTAACAAGGTTTTTCCTAAGGTAGGACGTATAAGAACATATGGTTTATCCAATATTCCTTGAATAAGGTGAATACTTGTTGCTATTTAGGACCCCAATGGAAATTGACATCTATTTTGACAAGATGTGTGAAGGAATGACACTTATCTAGGAGTTGGAAAATGAATCGGTAGATAGATTAGAATTTTCCTTGTAAACTACACAACTATTTGAGGTTCTTAGGAGGATGCATTTTGTGATATCTAAGACATTTTCTGGGTTCACCTCAATTCCACTTCTTGAAATAATGAAACCTATAAATTTTCCTGATAACACCCCAAAGACACACTTCTTTAGGTTAAGCCTAATCTTGTAGTCTCTGAGACATCAGAAGATGCATCGTAAAATTTCAAGATGGTCCTCTCTAGTCTAAGAATTTACAAAGATGTCATCAACGTAATCCTCCATAATATCATTGAACATGTCATGGAAGATGATAGTCATGGCCCTTTGATATGTTGTACCTACATTCTTGAGACTAAAGGGCATGAATTGGTAATAGAATATCCCTCAAGGGGTTTTTAAAGTAGTCTTATGTTTATCTTGTTTTGTAATTTTAATCTGATTATATCCAGAAAATCCATCCACGAGGGATATCATCTCATATATTGTAGTTGAATAAAAAATCATGTCAATTTTTGGAAGAAGAAATTCATCCTTAGAACATGCTTTATTAATATCTCTCAAATTTGTACAGATTCTAATGTCAATGGGTTTCTATTGAACATGCACTATATTAGAAATCCACTCTGAATAGTCAATAGGCCTGATAAATCATGATGCCAAAAATTTATCAAGTTATTATTTTACTAAGAGGGTAACGTGAGGATGCATATTTTGAAGTTTTTAATCTGATTATATCCTAAAAATCCATCCATGAGGGATAACATCTCATATCTTGCAGTGGAATTGACAATCATGTCAATGTTTGGAGGAGGAAAGTCACCCTTAGGACATGCTTTATTAATATATCTTAAATCCATATAGATTTTGATTCCAATGGGTTTCTTTTACATAGGTACTATATTGGAAATCCACTCTAAATAGTCAATGTGCCTAATGAATCCTACTACCAATAATTTCTCAAGTTCTTCTTTGACGAAGAAGGTGATGCAAGGATGCATCTTTCAAAGTTTTTTCTTGATGGAATTTTCTTCTTCATGCACAAATAGATTATGCACTACTAATTAGGGATCTAAGCCTGACATGTACACTTAGAACCAAGAAAATATGTCTGAAAATTATTGAAGAAGCATGGAAAAGGTTTTTTTTTGTTCTGTTGAGAGGGAAGCTCCCAGGCTAACCATTCTAGGTTATTCCTCTATTCCAATATTTACATCAATTTTCTCCTCCATGATAAGTTTGGATTCATCTTCCATATGCATCGGATCAGGCGCGGGGGGGGGGGGGGGGGGGCGAGGGAGATTGAGATATTCTTCTAAGGGTGTCTCAACGAGGTTTTAATTCTTATAGTATTCATTCTTTATGTCCATCGGATTTTCCTTTTATTTGTCTATCAGTGCCTCGAAGAGGTAATCACTGTACCCCACATGCATTTTTTTTTTGACAATACATTTTGGATGATATCTTACCCTTGTTTTAATTTAGATTTTGATGACCATAGAACTAAGCCACCTCATGAAGTACAAAAATGTGTCTAATTTGATATAGAATACATTCTTGTGGTCACCAACATGAATTTTATCATGGAAACCCATAAAGTCACCAATTGATTCATCATTCGCAAATAAATCAACTTTTACATGTTGTTATTGGTATTAGTTTACAAGGGAAGGATGGAAAATATTTGATTCAGAAGTGGTAGGGGATATGGCTAGGATGGCCATTTTAGGAAACTAATTTGTGGAGGAAATTTCTTCATAAAAAATACATTGGGAATATTTTTTATTTTTATAATCAGATGAACTATCTTCTCATTCAGAAGAGGTGGCTTTAACCTCTAGAGGATGGGACCCATACATTCAAATACCAATACAATATTTTTCTACTTTGTGATTTCTTGTTGGAAGGGGTTTCCTCACACCTTTCTCATTCATGCCAAATCCATATCCTTAGTATCCCATGGAAAACATAATTTTTTCTAGGATGGCATATTTTGGCCCTTGATAGCATAAATCCATCTCATTATCAAGAGACCGAGATATAGAGGGGTTGAATAGTTTCTCATCTTCCAAAATTCCACCAGGAGTGAAATTTTCAATGTTATAGTGTTCCCAAGACTATTGATATTTATACCAAGGCCTACCATGGTTTATGGGTGATAGGATAAGATTTAAAATGAGGAGGTCTTGATAGTAGTTATATTCTTTGTGACCAGTTGTAATGACATTCATCTCCCATCAAGAAAGGGAGATATAGATGTAGAAGTGCCATTATCACATGTACACAATGTATCCAGATCAATATGGGAGGCAATAATATATGACTGAACCTAAACAAATATCTCACTTAAAGGGAATTCATATGTAGTGGGAAAATAACCAGATAATTCTTTGTAATGTTCAAAGGGTTGGGGATTCCCAAGAATGGAAATAGTTTTTCCTTCATGGTACAATGTAATACATTGATGGAAAGTTCCAAGTCTTGGAATCAAGTATATTCGCTAGTAGGCCCAACTTCTATAGGAAAAATGATCATACCAGCTAATTTTCACTCCGCGTTATCATAGTCCTTGATCATGATGAATTTAGGAACCTATTTAACATTAATATGTCCTATTTATCTGACAAGTTTCAATGTAAAAATATCCAAGTCATATCATCCGTCCAAAATAACCCTTTTTATCATGTTAAAATTAACAATGACTTCAATATAAAAGGGTAAACTATGTGTCTGATCATCACTATGAATCTCATGTTGGTTAAAGGTAATGTGTTCAAAAGGAGAAATATACATCACCAAGGCTTGGAAGCACTTAGGATCAATATTAGTTGGAAATCATGACCCCTAAAGTGTTTTAAAACGGATGTATTTATGAACATTGGATATTTGAAGAAGATCTAAGAATGAAATCTTAGCAGTGGTCTTCTGAAGCTTTTCTAAAATATCATAGTGACTATCCTAAAGGATAAGCAGAGGAGGTTCTAGAATAAAAAGTTGAGCATTTTGTGTTGCCACAACACACTCTTTTTCTTTAATCTTAGTAGTATTTACATGCTCAACAGGTGGATAAAAAAATCCAATGAGGGAATCAAATATTTTATAGGATTCAGTAATGTTATTAGCACTTTTATTATGGGAAGATTGAACTTGATCTGAATTTTAGTCCCCTTGTGGTGCTTATAGAATGGCTCTTCGTAAATTACCAATTTTTGGTTAGTAGTTTTATTAGGCACAAGTGAATCCAACTCAGTCTCTTTGTTATTGATGAGGTCTTGAATGAAGTGATTCAACTTACAACATCTGTCAATGTTATGAACCTTAATACAATGATATTCACAGTACTCATGGTCTCTTATAATGTCGCCACTGACACATCATCTACAAAGGGTGTACTGTTAGATAACTTCATCATGCTCACCGCTTCTAACTATTTTAATATAGATGAAAAGGAATTGGTGAGAGGAGTGAACACATGACATTTTACTTCAAGTGTAGTGGGTTTGTTGTCACCTTCCCAGAAATTATGTATTTTTTTCGTAGTTTTTAATTTTTTTTGGATAAGATATCTCTAAAAATGTCCTTGTGAAGGTCTGTAAAGGTAGAGTTGTTTTCTAATAGTTAATCATTTTCTGAGCACTAATTTTTTGAGGTTTTCCCTTTATTTTAAGGGAATTATGGGTTTTGATGTTCCTTATGTCCCATGTTCCATCGGGCTCCTAGGTTTTTGATTCCCCAACTTCTCTGTATTGAACTCATTTCACTTTGTTTTGCGGGTACTTCAGCTTTACGGAAAAATTCAGTCTCAATGTCCCAAGGGCCAACTGTGCAAATTTTATCAAGGTTACTCGATTTTAATGCATTGTGGAAATTTATCTTTTCACGTTCCACATGTCCCTAGTGCTTCTTGGCCTCTATTTCCCCATAATCTTATTTTTGTGAGATCCCATTTGCCACAGGATTTTCAAATTTTTGCATCCCAAGTGTCCCAGGGTCACGTGGGCCGGTTGTGTATATTTTCTACCCCATATCTACATTCCAATGTCTTGAGACGACAAAAACCTTTAATTTTGGCATTTAATTCCCTCCACTAAACTACTAAAGAAAATGTGTATAAATACCTAAGGTAACCATTTATTTTTATCATTCTCCCTACATTTGTTGCTATTTTTTGTTTCATTCACTCTCTCCACTATTTGTAGACATCGCAAGGTCATTTTTATTATATTTTTCAAAATTTCTAGGTGCAACGTGTTTGAGTAGAGGTTGTGAATTTTTGAGAGAAAATTTGAGAGTATCAAGAAGTCCATTGCAGGGTCTTTCTCCCCTTTCCACTCGATCCTGTTCTCCACTATATTTTCTCGAGCAAGTTGTTCTTCACTACGATGATTCATTACAAAGGACACAAACATCTATCTTCATTAGAAAAATCCATACCCAAGATAGGAGATAGTGATTCTCAACACATTGACCTGAATGATTTTTGGGCATGGCTTGACTATAAGAACCCTAATCCCATTGCTCAGTTAATCAATGAAAGTAGAATTGGTCACGTCAGGGGTTTTCCAGTTATTGCTCAATGTGTTGACACTATGTTAGCCTATGGTTCTTGTTTTAACCTAGATAAAAAAAGGATAATTGATCATCACGGGTAGGTATTTTCTTGACTGGATGCTAATTGTATTAGTACCACTATCAAAATTCCATTAATGGAAGATTCAAACTCTCTCACCAAGGCTTAGACCCAACTATTTTTTGATGAAAAAGGTGAACAATACAAGAGAAAGGTGGCCAAGTTATGGTTCAAAAACCCAAAGAAATCCCCTTAAGACTACCAAAAACCATGTATAAGATTGAATTTGAGGAAGATATATCAGATGTCATCACCCTCCAATCTAGAATAATGGGGATGCCCTCAACCAATGAGATCCACCTTTGGATGTGCCCTTATATCAACATCATATGTGAAGGAAAACAAATCCTTAAATGGGGAGAGATAATCTGTGATAGTCTTACTGAATAGCTGGCCAATGTTCAAAGTACTAAGACTTTCTATATGACTTCTTATTTGATGTACACTATTGCTATATACAGGGAATGGTTAGGGTTCTCTCCTGATGAAAAAAAAAAATATGCTCCTATTTATGAGTATTTGCCAGAGTTGAATTTGAATATTAGTAATCATCATTTCAGAAGGGTGAATGATGCCACCACCATGTATATTATCATATTGTTAGAGGACAACACAACTCAGAGATTCTCAGAGGAGGCTAAATAATTGATTGATGTCTATGACAGTTATTATATTCAATTAAAAAAAATTCCTACATACGGTTGGATGGATTTGAGGGAACACTCCTGAAACTCCCTATTTATTGTAGTGACAAAATGGCTCTAGTTTAAATATGTAGGTTGTTGTATAAGCTTCACAAAACTTCAAGAGACAAGAAGATTGCAGGCATCTAGTTTCAAATCACATTGGATAACTATACTTGGAGGAATGTTTTGGATGCCCAAAATGTGGACAAAACAATTCCTTCCCTCACTCTTCATTATTTTGAACCGAGGAATTGTTTTGATATAAAGTGATTTATTACCAATAATTTTAGAATGGGTTTCCATCATCTTGATGATAGTGAAGACGATTGGGTTGATTGTTTTGATGATTATGAATCCAAAAGAAGGTGCCATGGCAAATTGTCTCTTTAGAAAATCAAATATTTTGATGTGTAAATGATACTAGATGGACTACAATATTATGATTAGGAGCTAAATCCCATTGAATATGAAATGTATATTAAACACATTCCTATTGAAACCATTGATTGGTTTTTTAAGGAAATGGATGATTTGAAATAACTGATAAACCATGTCTTGGTAAGAACCAAACTTTAGTTTGAAGAGAAAATGAAGATGTTTAGAGAAGGTAAGTCAAGGTATTCCTTCCAAGAAGCCTCTAATCCTAAGAAGGAAATCCCTGTGGTGACCACTAAGGCACATGTACAATTTTTTCCCTCTTCACTTGAACCTTCAACTCTAGTATACATGAAGAAATGAAAGGCTAAGAAATATGAAAAGATGGAGGAAGTAATTCAAGAAAGTGAAAATTTTTCCTCTTCAAAGCAATTGGAAGAAGTACCTGAAGTTGAAATATTTATAGATTTCTATGATGATGACAGTAAGGAGAAAGAACAAGAAAAACAAGAGTGTAATATTGAAGAAAGTAATAGGGAGAAAGAATAAGAAAAAAAGGAACAATTGAGGGATCAAGCATCAGAGGAAGAAGAAATGGGTGTCCTAGAATCTGTACCAAATAAGTTCCTTTAAAGGATGTACCTACCTCAAAAATTGGAACATATGTGTTGGAATTATCTGTTGTACAAACTTTTAGTGCAATGTGCACACTTACACTTGGGCCCATTGTTCCCTCTAATTCTAGTTATTATTTTTCTTGGGTAAAATCATTGGTGGAAAGAAAGAAAATAAAAGCCACATCTCATATTTCTGCTCCTAAGTTCAATATTATGGAAGCTCTTCTAGGTACTACTCCTCCCCCATCTACAAGTCTAAAATCACATATAGGTTAGTATCTGATTCATAAGGCCAATAATTTATGGAGATTGTCAATCCCAAGATTGACAAGGATGAAAGAGACATGTTGGTAAGTCATTTGGAATTGACAATAATTCCCCTTGGTGAATCTACACCTGAGAATGAAGTGCACAATCTGGAGGAGTCAATGTCAAGAGTATTTGAAAGAGTTGAGAGAGGTAAGCAAACACATGATTAGCTAGAGGAACATAACCAAATCCTTTTAAGTTTCATCTGGTCCATATTTTCAGAAGACAATTTACTTAATCCAACTCCACTAGCCTTAATTCCACCACCTGATGTCCTGAATAATGTAAAATTAAAGATATTAAATACATTCATAAGCATGATACATATGGGAAGGAAACAAAACCTTGGTTGATGATATGGTAGTCATGGGATTATAATTCATCAAGGAAGCACACATGTCATATGATAAAGTCACTATGATATAACTCAAATTTACTACAAAACTCAGTGGTTTAGATAGAGAAGTGAAATTGTGGAGTGAATGCATTCAAGATCTCCGGCTGATGAGGAACACAAATCTATAGGTTATTTTTAAAAATAAAGTATTTTACAATGAAAAGTTTCATTTGTCTAAGAATTGGGTCTTCAGCATTGATTGGAAACTAAAATTTCTTGAGGAAGCCATTGGTGAACTTAGGAATATGTTGCAGAAGGGAGACTCTTTTAAAGCATGTGTTATATCTTCCTTTCAGGATATTCATTGCCAAATATTGAAGGAGAATTCAAGGGATAGGTTAAAAGAACAAGATATTAAGTCCTAATGAGAAGACAAAGTATTTTCATAAGAAGAAGACACACATTGGATTCATGTGAGAGAACAAGGAACATTTGAAGGTGTGGAATGGTAGGAAAGGAAACACACACTAGGACAATTTGATTTAGGAATTAGCCATTTTCATCGATATAGGCTATTTTTGGAGATAGCATGCGGAGCACACATCAAGATGGAGACTTGCAGGACATGCAAATGGTATTTTGGGAATGGGTGGCTGAAAAGTGCCATGCACGAGCTTGATTTAATAATAGGATTACTTCTTCCAGTTAACTATAGGATGTCTATTATTAGCGCACTTATATGTGCGCATGTTATTGTAAAGGCACATGGCTATTATCAACATGTGACCTATTTTGAGAACTACGTAGGTGGTGAAGGGTAAGTCCCCACCCCTATAAGTATGTATTGAACTATGTAGTTTAGCAGTAGTAAATTATTGTAAAGTTATGGTGTAGGATCTGATGCGCACATGACTTATGGTGATACTTTATACTGTAAGGAGCTTCTATGTTTTACAGTGTTTAATGTAATGGAGTATGTTCGCTGGATAATTGTGTTAAATATGACTATAACCAGTTCTTATGTAGTTGATATTATTATAGTTATTGTTTAATTCATGATTCTCTAAGATCTATATCTCGAATATGCTATGTGGAATTTTTATGGTTATTTATGGTTCTGAATATGCTTTATCTTCATCACACTAACATCATGCAAAAGTAACTCTAAAGAGGGGTCTGGTACCTTTGTGCACTTTGGGTGAGCACTCAGCTCAGGATGGATGATGTGCTAATGCACCTGGGTTTTATATAGTAGATTCTAGGCTGCATCATTGGTTTTTTTGCTTTATCCATTTAGTTTGGTGTTTTTTCTAATAAGAACATTTGCATGCTCAAAGATAATTACAATCTGAAGTATTTTTATGCGCAGAGGACTACACATACCATTGGTATGGGGTGGTTGTTATTTTTTATTCACAAATGGGTACACATGAGAAAAAATTTCTAGGGGTGCTATTCAAGTATGGAAAGGAGTGGTTAGAAGGGAGATTACTTCTAAAGAATAATATACATGGAAATGAATGAATGAACAATATAATGCAAGGTAAGCAGCGAATGTGGATACTACCAGAAGAGGGTGTAGTAGTGAGGTACTTCACGCATGGATGTGCACACAAAATAAGTTTGTAGCCAAAAGGTAGGAAGGCATTCTATAAGGTTATAACTAGGGTGCGAAGGTGTACCATGTAAAAATTTGGAAGATGGTAATTTAATGAGAGGATTGTTGGTAGGTGAAAAAGCAATAAATGCACTAAATTTTTGAAACTCTATTTAAGAACATGATGCGGGTTCATTTTTACCTTTGCAATCACAAGTATTTGAGTGAGCTAAGTGTGACCGAGCAAAGAGATTCATATTGAGGTGCAAAGAGATACAAAACCAGATATGGAGAGAAAATTTGTGTGTAAAAGTGGCTTGCATACCCATTGATGAAGGGTTTGAGTGTAGCATAATCTTTGAGAAGGAGCTATGACACGTGGTTTCAAGATAGGGCATGTAATTTTAAGATAGGATTTGATTTTACTTAATACAGAAGACAAAAGTTATTATTTTTATGATGGCACTAAAGAAAACACCTGCAGCAGGCACAAAGGGAAAGAAAAAGGTGGAGGTTGAGGTCAAAGTTACACTCAAGAGAAACTGTTAAGAAATGTAGTACCTAGAAGGAGTAATAGTTGGATGAGATTTGGATTCACATGTTTTCTTATGTAAATTAAGTGATAACAATCACCGCATCACCGATAACATGGGAGAATTGGATGTGTTGTTGAACAAAAAGACCAACAAGCACATGGTGGATGATATGCCAATATATGAAAATGATGGAGAGATGTTTCTGAATAAGGTAGGGGTTTATCAGTTATATGAACTCCCATACCAATGGCTTATGAGTAGATTCCATGAGGAATTTTTCTATTTTTCTAGACAGAGGGTAAGGATCATAATAGCCCTGATTTCTACATTGACAGGACTGAAGGGCATAGGGATAGATATTATGAGTGATCTAACTAATAAGGAAACTATTATATCCACCATCAAGGAGCTAGGATACTCTATAGTTTCGCGTAAAATGCATAGAAATATTGAAGAAGTTTCTTGTAGTGGTGACAGCTGCACATTTGCTCACCAAGTTAAATGATCAAGAGAGGTGGTCACAGGTAAATACCATGTGGCTACAAAGTGCAAAGAAAATGATAGAGGGAGAAATCTACAACTTGGCTCCCTACATTGCAGAGACTATTATTGAGGAAGAATGTGTAGGTGAGAAGATAAGTTTTGCTGTTATCCCACTATCCCTTGTTTTTGTAGAAAGTGGAGTGCCTGATGGGCCAAAGAACAAAATTTCAAAATACCCCAATGAGAAGAAGTCCCTCATGGAAAGGTTTAATAAATATTTATGTGAAGGATAAATGAGTGGTCCATTCAAGTAAAGGGTAGAACTATGGTATGACCAACTTCACACAAAATTTGAGGAGGAGTGGAGCATTCTGAATGAGCCACCTGCAGTAGTAGGCAAGGCAGTATAGTTCACAGTGTATCAACAATTTTACATCATGCAATTTTCCATGAAGGATGGGACATGTATTTCATGGTGCAAACTACCCTATGCCTTCACAGCGCACTACTTATAGGATTTATTTCATAGATTTACTGATGCATTCCCACTAAACTTCAATGTAGACAATGTATATTATGACTACCATACCCTTAGGAAAACATATGTATATCCAGGTCAGTCTTCATACATTAAGAGACTCATTTCAGATGTCATAAACATAAATCTAGTAAGCTTGTAAATTAGGGACAATGGATTTGTGCTCATATATCTTCAATTTAAGCCTAGGATGGAGAATAATAAGTATGTGGAGAATGAGTTCATGCTCATAGGGATGCAGAAGAGAAAACATAAAATGGAGAATATGTCAGCTCCAAATCATTCCACGACCATACATATATATGAGGAAGAAGAAGAACACAAATATAGTAGATGCTTGCATCATATGATCTAGAGGTATCCCAAAAATAGAGTGGAGAGTGGGTGCATGGATATTCCACCATAGGTGCAAGAAGTAGAAGAGGACTTGAATGTAGATGCAGTCCCTAAAGAATTCCAGTTCAAGTAGGTATTCAGAAGAACCAGAACTCAAGGCACAGGAACACCACAACTTGTACAGAGATTAGATCAACTCTCCCCTAAAAAAGAAGCACCTGAGAAAAAGGGAAGGAGAAATATGACACTTAATGAGGAGGTGGAGGAGTCTGAAGAGAGTGTTCTTAGAACCCCAGTGAAAATAAAATATGGGGAGGATCTCAGGAATGAAGAAATGAAATATGTAGAAGAAGGGGTGAAAGAAGCAAAAGACACTAAGCATGATAAAACCAACATGTTAGTTATAACTCAGATAGGAGAAGGGAACAATCCAACCCTTGGCACTCAGGTTGTTAAGGGGCCAAGGACAAGGAGAAGTGAAGAATATGTTGTGCCAAGTATGGGATATGGTGAGAACATATGTAAAATCATATGTGCCTAGTTTCAGAGTACAATGGACTCTAAGGAGTTATATGAGTGGGAGCTGATGGACCCAAATATGGCTATTATGTGTACAAGGAAACAACTATCTTAGTCCTTAAAAAATCACATGGATGAGCCATATTTTTATGTGTGTGGGGAGTCTTATGTCTTAAGGAGAGTAAATAAGGAACCTTGGCATAGGAACATGACCATAAATCCCACACTTATTTCTAAAGAGTAGTTCAACAATGCCTTAGTCAAGGTATCTGTTGAGGTGGTGTGGAGAAATATTGATAATGTCTCCACCATTAGATCACAGATGGAAGATAACAAGGATAAAAGTAAAGAGATAGAGCACTTAGAGGAAGAGAAGGAGTGAGAATGAACAAAGAATGAGTCCTTCATTAGCATGGTGGAAGAGATTGGTGATTACATTATTAAAGCAATGCCTCATCTATAACCAAAGGTACCTGAAAAGTTTCCTTCTAAAATCCATTATGTGCACACTTTGGTTGATTTGGTGCTAGAAGATGGACCACTTACAATTCCTACACCAAAATATGTTAAACAAGAAGCAGAGAGAGCACACGCCTCTATGATTAGAAAAATTTCAATGTATGAGGAGTTTCTCCAGCCTTTAAAGGATGAATGAAGAAAGTAGACCAAGGTCTGAATTTGTGTTCATCTTCAGAGGTAGTAATAAGAACTAGAACTCTAGTTGAGGATAATGAAGTTTTGGCAGTAATAAAGGATGAGACTTTAGGAAACGCAAAATAATTGGCACTAGTGAAATAGAAGTGTGAAGCCTTTGTAGCATCCCAAGACCCACATAAGGAGAGGATATATGAGATTGGTAATTACATAGCACAGAAGATGGATATTGTGGAGGGAATGATGTCTAGTATGGTCAATGTTGTTTGCATTTTATATAAAAATAAGGAAATGATTACTTAGAATGAGTTAGATGCCATCACTACAAATATTCCAAAGAAGACAAGGACAATGCTAGATGACTGATAGACATTGGAGGTTGAGATTAAAAGTTAATATCCCGAGTTGATCCTTCTTGTTCAAGAAGAGGAAGTTGTAGAGTAAAGACCCATTATTTTATAGAGTGATTTTTTATATTCATTCAATTCTTATTCTATATTATTTGGTAACATAAGAAAGAATCCCCATTGTTTGGACATAAATGTACTTTAGTGTGAGGTAATCTTGAGCATACATAGTATTTTCTTAAGGAGAAGAAACACATAGGATTCGCGTGTGGGAACAAGGCACATTTGAAGGCATGGAATGATAGGAAAGGAAATGCACACCAAGACAGTTTGATTCGAGAGTTGGAAAATTTCATGGATACAGACTATTTTTGGAGATAGTGTGTGGAGCACACATCAGGTTGGAGACTTGCGGGACATGTAAATGGTATTTTTGGACCGATAGACTTATAAGCGCTATGAATGAGCTTGAGATAATAATAGGATTAATTCTTCTAGATAACTATGTGATGTCTATTATTAGCACACTTGTATGTGTGCATGTTATTGTAAAGTCACATGGCTATTATAAACATGCGACCTATTTTGAGAAGTGTGTAGGTGGTGAATGGAAAGTCCCCACCCCTATAATTATGTCTTGAACTATGTAGTTTAGCAGTAGTGAATTATTATAGAGTTATGTTGTTGGATCTGATGTGTGCATGACTTATGGTGATAATTTATAATATAAGGATATTCTATGTTTTATAGTGTTTAATGTAATCGAACATGTTGGCTGGATAATGGTGTTAAATATGACTATAACTAGTTCTTGTGTGGTTTATCTTATTATAGTTATTTTTTAATTCATGATTCTCTAAGATCTAGATCTGGAATATGCTCTGTGGAATGTTTATGGTTATTTATGGGTATAAATATGCTTTATCTTCATCACATAAACATCTTGCACAAACAAATATAAATAGGGGTCTGGTACCTTTCTGTGCTTTTGGTGAGTGCTCAGCTCAAGATGGGTGATGTGTTAGCATGCTAGGGTTTTAAATAGTGCATTCTAGGTTACATCAAGTCCCATTTCAATAAATTTATTAAATAAGATTTGTTTAAACAAGAAACTATGTCTAAGGATAAAATGAGGGAAATCTCTACACTTGAAGAATTCATCACTGAGGTGAATAAGAAGTTTCTAGAGAATGAAGAATTTTAGAAAGAAATGGAGAAATGACTAGGTAGTTGGACTCATGCAATAACAAATACCACCATCCCTCGAGTCATGTACATTGTTGGAGCATTGAAGAGATTCATAAATCAATTACTCAAGGTGAATATTATCAAAATCACTCCTTCGAGTGTCCCAACGCATAGTTCTTAATATTTTAATCAAACTATCTAATTAAGGTGGATATTTTCTTTATAGTCATATAATATAGAAGTGAAATACAATTTGATGTTATAATTCTTAATTACATATTAATCCTTTGATTAAAAGAAAGGAAATTGAAAATACTCTTTTGTAACTACCCATGAGGCTGTTTAAGGAGATTTTCTTATCTTTTGAAAGGGGTCATATTTTGGATGTCTTGGATATAAAAAAATACCTAATTGGTAATCAATAAAAAAGAAGTTCTATGTTTTCTTATGTTCTATCTATTTCTTCTTTCTACATGATCCATGTGAAGTTATATATATATGAATAGAAATTTGTGTCCTTCATTTGATGTTCTGCTTAGAAATTTATGTCTACCACATATATGTCCTATATTCGGGTGTTTATAATTATAATCGTGTCACTCTGGCATGAATAAGTGGGATATCATTATGCAACCTATATGTCTAAAAGTGTTTCTTTCTTCATTTTTTGAATATTAATTCTTCTAATTTCTTCTCTTCTGTATTGAAATTCTGATGAGATGAAGACATATTTATGAATCAAAATCCTCATTGAAATATTGATAGTTTGTACATTTGTAAATAAGTAGATTTTCCTATTTGTTGTGTGTTCAATAAGGGAAGCTCTCCCATAAAGAGGAGGGATTGTTGTACCTTGACAGTTGCTTAGTTTTAAGGTCAAATATAAAAACCAATAGTTTTTGGTACCCACCATGGGGCACATTTAGTGAATCCCACCAAAATAACTTCGATCAAACAAACAACAACAACACACTAGCGGATAGAAGATATACACGAGGCTAGATAACACAAGCTATTAAAGATCCATATTTTCAGTTACTAGAATAGTAAGGATTCAATCAGGCTCCAAAAAGAAGGAAGATAAGAACAATATCTTCAACCACTTCTCCAACTAAAAGTAGAGTTTTAGAGAATGTGGATTTTCAAACACAATCAAGCCCTAGCTTCCGAGCTTTGGTGTTGGTTTGAGTTGCAGTCCTTTTACAAACCATTTTTCCAAGAATGGAAACACCTATACCTTGGGGAAAATGGGTTGAACCTTTGGCTCTTTCTCAACCATTGCATGATATCCCAAAAGGGAATAGATAGAATTTTACTAGATTCAGAAGAGATGGGAATGTACACCCAGATGAACAAATTGTTGCATTTGGTGTGGCCTGTGGAGTTTTCGGAGTTGAGCACGAAGATTTCTCTATCAGGATAAGAACTTAGTTTGAAAATCAGTTCAAACCTGTTAAGGATGTGCATGCTCTCCTTTCCCATATTTATCATATAAATAAATAACCATATTCGCCCATGCGAGATTTTGTGGTGAGATTTAAAAAAATTGATTAACAAAAATATAGTAGTCGCTCATCCTATGGATCAAATTCAGAAATATTTCTTCCTAAATGCACAAATACCAGAGGTAAGCTACGCATTTAGAAGGGAAAATATTGCTACTTTTGATGATGATAAACTCTTGGCCATAAATTTTGAAGACGATCTCATAATGTCTAGAACATTAAAAATGAACCTCTTAAAGCTAAAACTTCTTCTTCAGGGACCAATTCTGATCAACTGGTATAAATATTGGTGAATGATCTTATAGTAATCAAGAAACAATTGGCTGAAAATACTCCTTATAAATATATTCTAAGGAGAAAGTTTCAACTTCGAATACATTTGCCTTCTACTAAGCCCAAACTAGAATTTTAAGTACCTCATATTAAGGTTCTATTTAATGCAACATGTGAAGTTCAAGATCCCAAAGATGAAGTATAGGCTGGGGAGTATCAATAAATTGAGGAAGAAGTAGAAGAGGCTCCATAAGAAGCAAGTGATTCTGAAGTTAATGTCCTTCCCACTGAAATGATGATGAAGACAATAATGATGAAGTAGTGAGAGATATGAACATTGAATCATATGTTGTTAGGACCAAAGAACAAATGAACTAAAATAAGGAGGTGACCCAACCTACAAAGAAATCTAAAGAGGTTCTGATTCCTATTCTATTTTTTTCTAAAAGAGGAGCCCCTATCCCAACCCCTTCCTCCCAAAATGGGAATTACCCATCTACTTCTTCATCTTCTACACCTAAAGATAACATAACTTCAACCTCTGTGTCCAAAACAACCTCAACCACCAAAAATAATATGCCTAAGGATTCAACCTATTCTAGTGTATATGCCCCATTTACCTTTATATATTTTGACATAATTGATCACATCAAGAAAACCAAGATTCAAATTTTTAAAGCCGAATTCTATCAAAATCACCCTGATGCCTTTTCCCAGGTAGTCAATTTTGTCAAATACAAACCGAATTCATCATCTACTACTTCCAAAGGCCTATTTCCTACTCCCACCTCATCCCCTCAACAAAACTTGATGGTTGCATCACCTTATATAACTAAAAATATTGATCCCTTATGTGTCACACTGCTTATAGCTGGCCATAGGCTTCGTAATTGTGTTATTGATTCATGAGCATTAGAAAATGTGATGCCTGCTAAATTTTCCCATTCTTTAGGCTTGAATTTGACACACACATTTGGTTCATGTTATTATATGGAAAGTAAGGAGGTGCCATTTTTAGGAATGGTTAAAGATACACAAGTAGCCTTTGTTGCTTTCCCATAGAAAAAGGGTCAAAGTTAATATTTTAGTAGCAAATATTCCTCCATCATATGGTATGTTGCTGAGTAGATATTTTTACAAATAAGTGGGAGGATAAATTCAAATGGATTGGTCACATGCACTCATCCTGGTTAATGGAAAGATGAATTAGTTATTACCTGAAAGACAAACTAAGTACATTGTGTAGAAAATAGATGACCCTAAAGAACAAATTCTCTATGAAGACATTGGTCATGGTAATTATATGATCATGTAAGAAGATGAGATGAAGGATCCCAGTGGCATGATAGATGATCGGAATGGTGTTTGGATTCTTTAATTTGATGGTTGTTTCTCTTCAGCTAGTTCTGGAGAAGGAATTGTTCTATTTTCTCCTAAGAATAAGTCTTATACTTTCTCTTATAAGTTGTAGTTTTAAAATACAAATTATACAATGGAATATGAAGATCTTATTTTAGGAGTGGAAATGGAAAGATAAATGGGGATAAATAACCTTTTTGCATGAGGAGATGCAGAACTTGTTGTCAAACAAGCCAGCGGGTTGTTTCAGGTAAAAAATAAAAGGCTCAAACATTACAAAAATATTGTATGGGATTCAATTGAATTATTGTATACCTTTTCTATTAAAGCCATACCTATATACATTAACAATAGCTCTGATGCCTTAGCTATATTAGGATCCTTGTTGATCCCTCATCCTAAATTTTTCCAAGAAAAATTTACAATTGAGATGATACATATGCGAAGTGTGTTGAATAATGTAAAAATTGGTAGGTATTTAATGACAATGAACACTTTATCTCTTTTATTGAGCTTAAAGACAATTTCAGTGAATTATATTTTGAAGGAAGTGAGGTTGTTCCTCGGGAGTCTGTACCATCCTCTATACCTGAAGAAGGATTTGAAGAAGAGTCTGATAAGGATGGTTGTATAAGACTAAAAGGTTATAAGATATCTAGAGGAATGGTTAGCCTGGAGGATTTGTTTGACAAACATGATAGGTATATCAAGTCAAAGGTATCACATGGGTCTCATTAATCAATAGAGCATGTGAAAGTTAACATTGTAAGTGAATAAGAGCCTAAGCTTGTTAATAATTGTAAATGATGCACTCAAGAAGAAAAGAATAGAATGATTAAATTGTTAACAAAATATGTTGATGTGTTGGTTTATTCATATGATGATTTAAAACCCTTCAGACCAAGTGAAATACAACACTACATTCCTCTAAAGATAGGAACTAAGCCTTTCAGACAAAATAAAATGCAACACAATCTTGAAATTATAGATACCATTCACTAGGAGATTAAGAAGTTGTTGAAAGTAAGGATAATTTTCCCTATTCATTATTTGATCTAGATAGCCATAATTTTTCATGTAAGGAAGAAGAGTGGAGATATTCGTATTTGTGTGGATTTTCAAAACTTAAACCAAGATTCTCTCAAGGATAACTACCCACTCCCCATGATGGATCAAATCTTGAAAGATGTCACTAGCTCAGAGATCTTATGTCCCGGATAAACACAAGACAAATTTCAACACCCCGTGGGATATTTTTACATATAGAAGGATGTTATTTGGTCTCAGTAATGTTGGTGCCAATTTTAAGAGGGAAATGGATTTGGCATTTAGTGATTTAAAGGGAAAGTGCATTGTAATATAGCTTTATGAATTGAAAGTTTTATACAAGAAGAGGAAGGATTATTTCCAACATCTTGAGGTTGTTCTCCAGAAGAGCAGGAAGAATGGGATATCCATAAATCCAAAGAATCCTATTTTTGGTGTTACAGAGGGAAATTTTCTTAGATATATTGTTTCCATAGAAGGGACCAAGATAGACCCAAAGAGATTCTGAGCTATTCCAAATATTCCCCTCCCCACAAGAAAAAAAGTTGTGCACTCTTTCTTTGCTAAAATAAATTTTCTAAGGAGATTTATCCCTGATTTTATAGAATTAACTATAAGTATATCTTAAATTATGAAAGGAAAACAATCCATTTTCTAGACACCAAAAGGTAAGGAATACTTTGAAAATATCAAAGAACCAATTTCTAGAACACCAGTTCTTTCCTATCTAGAATTTTAAAATGAATTCATAATCTATTGCTATGCCACTGAGAATAGCTTGGTAGTCATTCTAACAAAGAAGAATCCTGAAGGATGTGAGATTTGCATTGCTTTCATGAGTTATGTTTTTAAATCTCATGCATTGAACTATACAAAAATGGGGAAGCTTGATTTTTCTATAGTTAAGGTAGTCAAAAAATTCCTCTTTTATATCCTTAATTCTCAATCTATTGTCTTTGTACCTGATACAAATATTAGATAAATTCTCACACAACAAGAGTTTGGTACTAAAAGAGGAAAATGAGTGGAAAATTTTCAAGAGTATGATTTTGATATCAAGAGCACCAAATTGGTCTGAGGAAAGGTTCTTTATGAATTTATTTCTAAAAGTGTCAAAGGTGACTCACCTAAAGAAGATTCTCATATTCCCACTATCCGTTTCCTCAGTGCAACTGACAAATGGTATGCTGACATCGCTCATTTTGTGACATACAGAGAATGTCCATCCCATCTAATGCTAAGGAAAGAAGATTTATTAAGCTAATAAATACACTGTAGGTTCTCTGGGAAAATTCTTTATTCAAAAGAGGGATTGACGAAATATTTCTTAGGTGTGTGGATAAAGAACAACAAAAGAGGTTACTCAGAGCATTTCATGATCAAGTTTGTGGAGGACATTTTTCATCTGTGGTCACTACTCATAAGATTCTTCGCATAGGATATTACTAGCCAATAATGTTCTGGGATGTAACTAAGTGGGTAAACAAGTATGAAGCTTGCCAAACATTTGTGTGAAGACCCAAGATAGCTACCTTACCACTTAAACTAATAGTAATTGAAGAGCCCTTTCAGCAGTGGAGACTTGAATTTTTAGGTACTCTCAACCCCCATTCTAGCGTTGTACATTATCATGTTTTGACTACTACTAACTATTTCACAAAGTGGGTGGAAGCTATTGTGGTGAAAAGTACAACTTCTGAAGTGGTATGTAATTTTATCAAACAAAACATCCTAATTGGATTTAGAGTACCAAACAAAATTTTCACCGAAAATTCTCATAAACTTCTCTTCTTATGATTTGATGGATTTATGTTATGGGTATGGAATTTCCCTTACACATTATTTTGATTATTAACCCTAAGGGAATGGACAGGCAGAATCAACAAATAAAAATTTGTTGAGTATCATCTGACAAATTGTGAATGAATTCAAAGGAATTAGGAAAAGAAGATTTATGATGCTCTTTGGGAAGGTAGAATCACACCCAAAAGATGAATTGGGATGTCTCCTTTCTAGGTGGTGTATGGAACAGAAGCCTAACTACCAGTGATAGTGGAACTTCCATCCTTACAATTAATGAAGGTTATTGAGGATTCAAATTTCACCAGTGCCTTAGAGAAAAGAATAATGTACGTAAAGAGGTTGGATGAAGATAGAATGCAAGTAGTAGATAGGATTCTTGAATATGAGAAAAATGTGAAACAACTATTTGACAAGAATGTTAGACCCAAAGACTTCCAGGTTGGAGACATTTTCCTAGTATGGGAAAAAGGAAATAACCTTAAGGGAGCCATGGTAAGTTTGATTCTCTCTAGTTGGTTCCTTTCAAAATTAGACACTTTGCTGGAGAAAATTCAGTTTATTTGAGTTATATGGATGAAACCTCTCTTCCAGTTCCATATAGTGGGTAGTACTTGAAGTTGTTTTAGTCCTATGTGATTAGGCAGTCTTATATACAATTTTGTATAGTTCCTATTTTTAGTCCTTTTTTTGTGGTTCCTTATTGTGTGTGTTTGTTTATTCTTTATTGTTTCTTTCTTGAATTTATTTCCCAATGGTCTTGTCTTTGTATTTTCCCTAGAGATTCTAGAGTTCTTGGTCCTACCTTTTTCTCTTTTGTCCAAGTTGGTGAATCCCTAGAAAGAGCCAGTTGTTGTCACCTTCCCAAAAATTGTGTATTTTTTTCTTAGTTCTTAATTTTTTGTGTAATATGTCTTTTAAAATTTCCTTTTGAAGGTTTTTGAATGTCCTTTATAATATTTGAGTTTTTGAGGCTTTCCATTTATTTTATGGGCATTTCAAATTTTGATGTTCTTTATGTCCCATATTCCATCAAGCTCCGAGCTCGCCGATTCCCCACCTTCCCTCCATTAAATTGCCTTCCCTTTTTTTTGTGGGTACTTAGGCTTTATGGAGAACTCACATCTCAATTTCCCATGGGCCAACTATGTGATTTGATTCTATATTACTTGATTTGAATGCATTACAGACATTTTTTATTTTTGCGTCTCACATTTCCCTAGTGCTTCCCAGCCTTCATTTCCCTGCAAGCCCATTTTTTCCGCATCCCATTCACCATGATTTTTTTGGATTTTCAAGTCATAAGTGTCCCAATGTCACATGGGTTGGTTCTACACATTTTATCTACCATATCCACATTCCACTATCTTGAGTTAGCATAGTGCATTAATTTTCAAATTCAATTCCCCCCACCGACCTACTCAAAATGGAATCTGTATAAATATCTAGGGTAACCATTTATTTTTACCATTATCCATACATTTTCTAATATTTTCCCTTCCATTCACTCTCTCCATTTTTTTTAGCCATGGAAAGGTACTTTTTCTGGTGTTTTTAAAAATTTCTAGGTGCAACATGTTCGAGCAAAGGTTGTGAATTGTCAAGAGAAAAGTTCAGAGGATCAAGAAGTCCATTGTAGGGTCTTTCTTACCTTATTTCACAAGCATGTTTTCCACTATATTTTCTCTAGCAAGTTGTTTTTCACTATGAAGATTCATTACAAAGGACACGAACATCTATCTTCATTAGAAACAACCATACCTGAGATAGGAGATAGTGATGCTCAACACCTTGATCTAAATGATTTTTTGGTTTGACTTGATTGCAAGAACCCTACACCTATTTATCAATTAATCAAGGAAAGCGTTATTTCTCACATGGGGGGTTTTCTAGTTTCTATTCAATGTGCTGACACTATGTTAGCATGTGGCTCTTACTTCAACCCAGGTATAAAAGTGATCATTGATCCTCACAGGAAGGTATTTTCTGCCACTAGATGCTAATGGTATTAGTATCACACTAAAAATTCTAGTAACAAAAGATTCAAACTCTCTCACCAAGGCTCAGGCTCAACTTATTTTTTATCAAGACAGTGAACAATACAAAAGCAGGGTAGTCTAATCATGGTTCAAAAACCCAAAGAAAGGATCCTCAAGACTGCCAATATCTATGTATAGGATTGAATTCAAGGAAGATCTATCATATGTCATCACCCTCTTTGCTAGAATAATGGGGATTCCCTTGACCAATGTGTTCCACTTTTTGATGTGCCCTTATATCAACATCATATGTGAAGGAAAATAAATCCTAAATTGGGGAGAGATAATTTGGGATAGTCTTCCTAAACAATTGGCCAATGTTTAAAGGACTAAGAATTTCTATATGAATTCCTATTTGATGTACACTATTACTGCATGCAGGGAATGGTAGGGGTTCCCTCCTGATGAAAACAAAAAATATGCTCCTATTTATTAGTATTGTCCACAATTGACTTTGTAGATTAGTAATCATCATTTCGTAAGGGTGAATAATGCCTTCACCATGTATATTGTCATAATGTTAGAGGAAAAAACAACTCATAGGTTATCAGAGGAGACTAAAAAATTTATTGATGTCTATGGAAATTATTAAATTAAATTTAGGAAATTTTCCTACATATGGTTGGATAGATTTGAGGGAAAAACCATGAAACACCCTATGTATTTTAGTGACAAAATGATCCAATTTGGAATCTGCAGGTAATTGGATAAGCTTTACAGAACTTACAGAGACAATAAGATTGCAGACATCTAGTTTCTAATCACATTTGGTAACTATACTTGTAGGACTAGTTTGGATACCCATAATATGGATAGAAAAATTTATCCCCTCACTCTTCATTATTTAAAACCAAGGACTTGCTTTGATATTAAGGGCTTTATTTCCAATCATTTTAGAATGGCTTACCATCATCTTGGTGATAGTGAAGACTACTAGGCTGACTGTTCTGATGATTATGAAGCTAGAAGAAGGTACTATGACAGATTATCTCTTCAGTAAATCAAATATTTTGATGTGTACAAGATACTGGGTCCAGTAAATGATGATGATCAGAAGATACATTACTCTTGATATGAAAGGTATATAAGACACAATTCTATTAAAACCACTGATTGGTTTGTTAAGGAAAGGGATGATTTGAAAGAAATAATATATCTTGTCTTAGTGAGAACAAAAATTTGGTTTGTGTTTGTCTTCAAACTTGCACCCACGTCTTGAATCTGGAAGGAGTGAGTCATTGTAGAAAACATTGGATCCGTCTCCAAGTTATGGGTCCTTGTATGCTTGAGATAAATCTTGGGAGAAGGCTGGTTCTTCTATCTATTTATAATATTATTGTTACTCCTAGTGTTTAAAGGGAAAGCTAAGCTAATAATGCCAAGGAACAAAGGATAAAAGGATAACATGAAAGGAAAAAACACTAAAAGGTGATAACACTAGAAAAAGAGGGATGAACACTATCTGTTCTAAGAAAAAATGGATGGAAATGCATGAAAGAAAGCTAGACATGTGTAACACAAATAAAACATATTTATCATATTAGTTTCATGGAACAAAACTAGATAGGGAACTTCAAGGGACATATAATGACACAAAAATCACATAATGTAACAGAATGGAAAGAATAAATAACAAAAACATTATTAGGACTTAGAATAGTCACAAAACGATCCTTCCATTACTTCCATAAATACACAAAAATGTTACAATGACAAAATAGGATGATATCCACATGCACGAGAAAAATATAGAGGTCTGCGACTCAGAATACAAAAAATATGAAATTCTTAGAAAAATCAGTAAGGATTCAAAATTTCCAATATTAATAATGAACCCAACTCTTACATTTATAGATGAATCCATGGAAGAAGAAGAGAAGAAGGAGGGAAAAACTGAATTTTAAATACAACCACCAAAAAGAAGCATTCAATACCTATAAATCCACCTACAAATCTATCAAATATGTTTCCCCAAGTCTATTTCAAATGTTGGATAAGGAAGGAGGGTGGATCATATCAAATCAGGTGGTTAGATCAATCATATCTGTTTGTTAATGCCCAGAAAGATGTTTTCCCATTTCTCACCTAATAGATCCACAAAGAATTTGAATTTGAATGTCTAGCATTGTTGTGTATGTAAGTAGTTGTCGGTTGAGACTTTGCACGTTCCAATCAGAGATCCATAGAAAAATATATTTTTGTTAGAAGATGTGAGAGCTGTTTGGGCATACAATACATGTGGCACACACAAATTGACTAAAAACATCTACCAACTGTTCATCTGATTTGTCATTTCTACCATGTTTCATTTATATGCTAGTTTTTGTTATTCAGTGCCCTATTGGTGCACTTTAATAGGTTGTGTGTTGCACAATCAATTCTAACAAAATGATGTGGCACAAAAGGTCTCAAAAGAGGGCACAAAATATGTGTGCAGAAGAATGAGAAGTGCGAAGGAAGTAGGAGGAAGGCATGCACCACACATGTGGGAAAATGAGGAAAACTAGTGAGCTGATAACACATAGTCAAGGTGTAATTATTACAAGGTAATGTGTAATGGTGTGAGGAAGGGGCACATGGGGATACCAAGGACAACCAATTTTGGAGCAAGTGCTAAGCACATGCACGTAGGATATATGTAATGTTTGAGAGAAAAGTGGAAGCACAGGGAATGTTTTCATGGGGAAGATGAAACAAAGAGGAAAAGGAAAAGGAAGGGAAGAAGGGGAAGTTCATCAATGTAACATTCCCATTTTAAGACTTTAGAAACAAGAGAATTTTTTTATATATATAATGTTTTCTGTTTTAAATAAATCATTATTTAGAACAAACATTCCATGCCAATTTAATTCAAATAGAAAACCATATGCAGCTGTAATGACTCGGTGATCCACCGATCTATTCGTTTCATAAATAGGTAATCTATCGATCTATTTATGTTAAGTATTGAATACATATTGCATACTTCGTATACATGGTTTTCATACCCTACACCAGGTACTGAGTGATCTATTTAAAGAACATATATGAATATTTTTTACCAATATTCATTTGATATCACGTTGTTTTAAACTTGGTGACATAGGACAATGCAACCAGTAGCTTGCAATACTTTGGCCAAAGTTTTTACAACATATTGTGTATGTCTATATTCCTAGACGACATAGTCATCATTTTGGAATACGTCCTTCACCTCACTCCTCTATTATCATGATTGGTATTTACTGACTTCCATCACTCCACTTGTCCCAGGTTTAACCCTAGCCCTAGTTATAAACACAAAATATTATAGGAAGATGCTCACAATGACATAGGGTAAATGGGCATAATTGGTTGACCTTAAGTCAACTGTGTGTGCCAAGGTAACTGAGCCATTGGAAGCTACTTCCTATCCTAAATATGCCACTAACTTGACCTATAAGATACTAACTTCAAGTTATTATTATGTGTAGATATGGATGACCAATGCAGAAGGGTGATGCCACATGTTAACTACAACGCTATATTCTCAAGAAGACCCAAGTCTTCTCAAAATTACAGCCCTGTAGTTGGTGTGCACCAACATCCTATAGAAACTTCCTTATCGAGATGTACATACCACAAGGAGATTGTTAATACATTGTTAATTTGGATTAATACATTGGTTTTAGTAACCCTACTAAACCCTAATCCAAATCTCCTTAAGTTTTTATTGTATATTTGTATCAATTGAGTATTAAAGAACTTCGCTAAACTCATGATTTCTTTTAATGTTTGTTTACATGGTGTAACCAGTAGTTAACCAAAACAAGACAGTGATATCATAAGTTTCATTTAAATGTACTTTAACTTCTAGGAAGGTTTAACAACCGCATATATCCAACTAAAGTAGACTTCATACAAAATGAAGTCTTATAATTAGTAATCATATCTCTAAACCTTTTAGGTTTAAAATCGATTGAGAGAGAGAAAGAGTCTTCCTCTATATGATTAGGTATTAGGGTATATCATTCCCAATATCCATAGTTCTTACTTCATGTTTATTATGCAACACATTACTATGTTCAATTATTTAGATAAAACACATCATATTATGCAACTCAACAAGTTGCTCCATTATAAGGGAATTTGAAATAATTTCCATTATCCATCTTATCAAAGATAACAAGATAAACATAACATAATATAAATAATATCAACAAGATATAACTTTCATCTTCCTTATAAAAGTACGATATAATTTACATAACCAATGTAAATAAATCACAACTCGCAATTCATCATTACAACTTATAGAATTTACAAGACTATGTAGTTTAGGCAAACTTCATAACAACAACCTTCAATCTATAAAGTATATAACTTTTCTGTTACGATACAATAGAGAAAATGAATCAGAATTCTTTAATAAGAATTAGACATATATCAACCAATGCATCATATAATTTTTTTCCTTCTTTTACCACGTACGTCATCCATCTGCAAAAATAGCTAGCACGGGTCAGTTCAATGAACCGAGTATGATAAGCATTAAACATTAAAACAAAGTGCATTCCACTACTTGTTTCATTAAAGAAACATTACTTTAATGAGATAATTAAAACATCATACAATAAACATAAGTGATCAACAAATAGAAAAGAAGTACATTAATAAATCTAGACTCAGCTTTTAAGAGAGAAGTAGAAATATATAATAACCAATATCTGCCTAAGAACTTAAAGTTCTATTAATCTTATCAATGGCTTGTAAACAACTATATATATATATATACATATCTTGCCATCCCACTATCTCATAATTATATCATAATAGAATACAACATTTATCATTTCTAAGAGACAAAAAAAATGTATATAGCATGGTTCATTCTAGTATGATTCATCTAAATAAGAAGCAAGGAATAAAAAGAACCAATGCTTACCATACCTAACTTACTAACATCTGAAGGAAAAACCAGGTTCATTACATGAATTACCTGTTCCTTTCCATGGGTAACAATCTTACACATCCAACATTAGAATATACTTCAAAACAGAATTCCATTACAATACAAGAAGGTATAGATAATCAAAACAGAGTAACTGCAATTCCAATTCCAACTCTTCATGCTCTAAGCTATCTATCAAAGATCAAAAATCAATGTTCACAACCAAAGTAGTTCCATAAGAGGAGTTAATATCTACTCAAGTTCATCCCAAATGATAAAGAGTACAAGAGACAAACCTACTTCTATCCATTTAAACTAGGCAAGGCTAGTCAACAACAGTGGAACCCATTACTATCAATTCACTTAACAACAGAACCCTCTTGGCTACTAACTTTCTATATTATTGCAAAAATAATTAAAATAAGATAGACAAACAGGTCACAAGAAATAACCATCTCGAAATTGGATTTGAGTACAAAAAAGTTCATTACAACGAGCATATCCTAAGGACAGAGGGATTGTAACTCAAATAACATAAAGAACCAATCATAAATCATTTCATTCAAATGAACAAGAAGTTCCATATTCAAACCATTTTAGAATGAAAGCATATTGCAAACCTGAACCATATATGGCTCTCAAAATAATACGTATATATATATATATATATATATATATATACATATATATATATATATATATATTCTTTCTCAAAGAGAATTCAAAGGATCTTATTCACTGTATCAGTCGAGAATAACATCCCAAAATAGTAAACGATAAGGTTCAGAATTACCTCCGAACCCAAGACTAGAGACTTACAATTGCCTCTCCACTAAATACAATAAGGTAAGTAGTTCGCAATTCAAAATAATGAAACTCATTACAATTGAACGGAGAAGGTATCCTTCCTGATAAATTCAGTGTCCAAGCTAATAACCCAAATCTTCCACTAAGGCTCAAATTTATTTAAAGAGACAGAAGAGAGAGAGGGAGCTGAAGAACCAAAAATGCCTAATACATAAGTTGTCTCAGACTTAAATTCAAAAGCAACAAGAATGGAATATCAAAACAAAACTTCACAACCATGAAATTTTGACAGTGGTGACCTTAGTACCAAACAATACAGTCAACCCAGAATATGAGTTTCCCTCAAAACAGAGGGGAAAGAACACTTCCTTAAATTCCCATGTTAATACCATCTTGATACAGTCATAGAAGTGAAGTTCTATATTTCTTAAGCATGATGTTGCTAGGTCCAAATCTCGAAGAGATTTTAAACAACTCAAGCAACCTTTCACACAGTTCCCTAGTGAGTAGTCACCTCAATTAAAAGAGTTATAAGCTTATTAATTTAATAAAATAATAACTCAATACAAAATACTAGAAAAAAATTAAATGAATAGACCCAAATACAAGCTCATAACACTCAAGTGTTAAATAGGAGTATAGTGACGAACCCGAGCTTCACACACAAACATGTCCAGAACTACACATAGAAAAATAATGCAAGTACAGTTCCAAAATACAAAATCTAAGTAACAGTTCAGCAATGAATAAGTTTTCCAAACACTAGTTCTGATCAAAATGAAGCCTCAAAAAAAATTTAATCAAACCACAAATTACCAACACAAGTCTACATCCAAAATTCACAACCCAAAAGCAAAGTCCAAAATAGAACTCAAGTTTCCCCTTAAGCTCAGATCCATATATTTTCATGACAGTCAGTTGAAATCTCCATAACTTCGAATACAAGATATAGAATGCAAAAGAATGATATACCGATAACAAGTTTCGCATACCATTTTCACTTGCATGCTATCATAAAACTTACACAGAGAGACAGTTTCAAAAACAATACTATTTTTCCATGGATTCAAATCCAAACAACACAAGGATTCACTAAAACCCAGCAAGAAAAATAACCAGACAGGACAAGAAAACATTAATCTCATGAGAGCATAGCAGTTTTTCTAATGAATCATTTAGAAGAACGCAACTTATTTTAATAGTCTAGAGCCTAACCATGCCTGATAGTGCTATCCACCAAAATGAAGGAGACTTATAGTCAAGCTTCCCACTCTTTTTAGGTTCCATGAAAGTTCAAAAATAAAACATATTTTCCTCCTATGCCTCATATACTTTCCTTCGATCAAAAGTAGGCCAAAGAAACCAATGATAGCTTTGAAGTGAAGGCCTAACTCCTTATCCATTCGAAGCACCAATTAGCTCTATGGTTAGAAAAATCCACCATGCATGCAAAACCACAATGACCTCCTAGAATATCCAGGCTTCTAAGGTTAGAACATGGTTTCCAATAAGTAGATTGTAGGCTCATAAATGCCATAGATGCCATTCTTATCCTAGATTAGGTTCCTTGTTAGGATAATTCTTAGGTTTTACCTGCTAAATCTAGCGTATACCAATTCCTCACATGAATTGAATTTTTCTTAAGTCCTTATAGTGGAGCTTCCAAGATCAAGCCTCCACCAAAGACTACTGAGCCCATACCAACATATGGCAGTACTGACATCGATTTAAACACATATCAAATAATTCGAAGAATTAGTATCATACAAAGTTAAGTCTTCTATGTCCCTTAAACTACTGAATGTCAATTTATCATTCAGTCTATGAAGAGGATTTGAAACATTCTTTGGATCACTGAAATTGATCCAAGTACGAGTCAACAAGAAGAAATAAGTATCTACAACTCTTAAAGCCAGATTGCAGCTCATCTTTCCAAAGTGAAAATGAATTCTTGATAACCATATAATTTTAGTCTAATGAGTTTTAAGAACAAAAAATATTTATCCTTATCAAGCAAGATCTTCAAAAGTCAAAATAACACATCTTTATCTAGAAAATCACATGTCAACAATTGCATGCAAAAGAGGGAATATATCAGTTGTTCGAGGGTGTTACATGTTTCCCTCCTAAAAAGAATCATCATCTCTGATGATTATCTCATCTCTTTTTAATAGATTTGCATCAATGAAAAATCAATCTTATTCACTTTTGTTACCATATGTCAATAACATCTCAAAATTACATTAGATGTTCTAGATCAATTAGCATCATATATTTTTTTTTTTGTTCAAAACTGGCATACTTATTATATTATAAAGAAAAAAGCACATTTTTTTTATCACTCAACATAGATGCAATCCTGTTCAAAGAGATATGGAAAAATCAGATTTCATATCCTCAAGTTTTTCCCAAGTTGCACTCTCTTCATTAAATTGGTCCCATTGGACCTTGCATTGACTTATCTAATGATTTCTCAAATGCAACTGGCAAGTTTCAAGTACTCGTATGGGTTTAACCATGATTATTCCTAGATCCTAGACCTACAAGGAGTTATAATTTAACACATGTGATAAATCTGAAACATATTTCTTAAGCAAAATAAATATGGAAAACATCATGTATTTGTGACAAAGCAAGGAGGTAATGCTAAATGATAAGCTATAGGGTTGATTACTTCAACTATCTCAAAAGGTCCCACATAATGACGTGATAACTTGGCAAGCCTTGCCAAAAGTTATAGAACTCTTTCTTCGGTTTAACTTGAAGAAAGAATTTCTCACCAAGTTTGAATTTCCTATCAACCCTCTTTAAGTTCAGCATAACTCTTTTGCCTATCTGTTGCTTCTTTCAAGTGTTCACGAATCAATCTAACTTTTTGTTCCATTTCAGTAAGAATTTCAGGTCTAATTACCTCTCTATCCTCTGATGTTTTCCCAACTAACAGGGGTTCTACATTTTATTCCGTATAATGCTTCGAAAGGTGCCATCTTAAGAGAAGCATGATATGTATTATTTTATGTGAATTCAACTAATGGAAGATACTCTTCCCACTTATACTGTTGATCCATGTAATAAATCCATAACATATCTTCTAAAACATGATTTACTATTTTAGTCTTTCCATCCATTTTCGAGATGATACGCAAAACTAAAATTTAGCTTATTTCCTAAAGTTGCATTAAATTTTTGCCAAAATCTTGACGTCATTCTAAGATCTCTATCTGAAATGATTAATTCAGGTACTCCATATAATCTAAAAATTTCATGTATACAGATATTTTTTCCAAAATAGGAGAATCATCCTTCAGATTCCCAAAAATAAAATATACTACCTTTATTAGTTTATCCACAAACTACTAAAATAACATCATGTTTATTTCTTGACATAGGTAACCCTTGTACAAAATCCATGCTTACTACTTGCCACTTGTATTGCGGTATACTAAGAGGATACAACAAACTAGATGGGTGCATATGTTCTGCCTTAACACATTGACATTCAAGGAAATGTGTCACAAATATAACATCCTTTTTCATTCCTTTCCAAAAATAAAGGTAATACAAAGGTGTCCAGGAAAAGGTGAATTGTGAAATTCTGCTAACAATTTCTCTCTCAAATCATTTAGCAAACGTACATAGACATTGTTTTCAAATTGTAATATTCCTTCATTATCAAAGTGAAATTTTTTATACCTCAAATCATTCAAATCTACAACAAGCGCTACTTTTACTTGCTGAAAGTAAGATTCAGATTCCATTACACTTTTTACTTCATCTTTAAACTAAGTTCTCAACGTTATAAGAGAAGAAATGTGTTTCCTATGACTTAGAGTATCAGCCACTCTATTTTCTTTACCCTTGACATAACTAATGTAAAAATCATATAAAGACAAAAACTCTAACCACCTTCATTGTATTTCATTAAGATTTGGTTGAGTGAAGATATACCTCAGTCTAAGGTGATCAGTTTTCAATTCAAAAGGTTTACCAAGTAGATAATATCTCCAAACTTGTAGTGCATGATAAATGGTAGCAAGCTCTAAATCATGTGGATCATAATTCAACTCATGTAACTTATTTTTTATACTTTCATAAGCTATGACATGACCATTTTGTAACAAAATACCTCCTAGACCTTCACCTGATGCATCAGTTACCACCATAAAATCTCCATTAGGGTCTGGTACTGCAATAATAGATGCTAAAGTTAATTGTTCCTTCAAGGTTTTGAATGCAATTTCACATTTCTCACTACAAACAAACTTTTTATATTTCTTTTATAAGGAAGTTATTGGTGCAACTAGCTTAGAAAAATCTTGTACAAATTTCCTATAGTAGCCAACAAGTCCCATGAAGCTTCTAACTTCATGTACATTCTTAGGTGCAAACCACTCTGTTATAGCTACAATTTTCAAAGGATCTACGAAAATTCCATTCTTACTTATTACATGTCCCAATTAGTGTACTTCTGTGTCATAGAAAGAACATTTAGACAACTGACAAAATAACCATCTCTTTCTTAATATTCCAAAAACTATCTTCAAATGCTCATGATGTTCCTCAATACTTTTTGAATATATGAGAATGTCATCAAGACTACGAGCACAAATTTGTTCAAGTATTCTTGAAAGATATTATTCATTAAATCCATAAATGTTGTAGGTGCATTAGTTAATCCAAAAGGTAAAACCATAAACTCATAATGTCCATACCTTATTCTAAAAGTTATTTTATGAATATCCTCATCCTTAATTTGTAATTGATGATATCCAGATTGAAGATCTATCTTAGAATATACCGATGCTCCACACATCTGATCAAATAAATCATCAATCTTAGAGAGTTGGTATCTATTCTTGATGTTTCTTTGTTTAACATTATGTAATCAATGCACAATCTAAGGGTTCTATCCTTCTTTTTCACAAAAATTATAGGTTCTCCCCAAGGTGATACACTTGGTCTAATCAAACCTTTAGACAAAATTTGATGTAATTGAGCCTTAAGCTCTACTAACTCTGTAGTAGTCATTCGATACGGTGCTTTAGAAATAGGTTCAGTTCTAGGCTTGATCTCAATCATGAAATCAAACTCCCTTTTTGGCGGAAGACCTGGTAATTCTTCTGGAAGTACATCACTAAAGTCTCGTAACAGTAGATATCATTCCATAATATCACTGATCTCTTATGTTGATTCAATAATTTTTACTGCATATAAGGTACAACCTTTGTTTTTGGCTTTTTTAAGTTGCATAGCTGATAATTTTATAACAAAAATCTCACGTTTCACACCCTGAATTTTTGTTATTTTCTGTAGGTCATCTAAACAACTAATGTGTTTTTCAAAATAGTCCAGTTTAGCCTTATGTTCTACTAACCAATTAACACCTATGATTACATCATAAGACCCCAAAGGTGTAACTTAAAATCAACCTCAGTGGAAAAGTTAGGTAAATCAAGGACTACTCCAAAAAGACACATACTAACCATATGAACAACATTGTTACCATACTATACATTCCATGTTTTATCCATGTTTCTAGCTTTCCTTTTTATTTTTGATGTTATTTTACTAGAAATAAAACATTCAGTATCTCCAGTATCAAAAATAATAGTTTTAGGTAAGCCAAATAACTTACCCAGAACTTCTATGGGCGTGGCCTGTTTCTCAGCCTACTTGTCAGCTACTGCAATGTGTATCTTGTGTTGATGATTACAATCATCCTTCTTCAAAGGACATTGATTCACATAATGATATTTTCCACAGTTATAACAGCCTCCTACAGGTCCCTTCCTAGGCTCGAGGTTTATTTCCAGCCTTAGAGTTATCGTTTTGACCCCCATAGGACTTTTGTCCATTATTATTGTTCTTAGCAAAGTTGTTTCGTGCATTACCTAGCAAACTTGTTTGTTGTTTATTTCTTATTAGTATTAGATGAAAACTTACTTTTCATTCAAAATTTATTCCATGGTCCTTTCTTAGGTGCAAGAGATGATGAAGAGGAGTTTGGATTTTTCTTCCTTACTTCCTCCTTATGAGTAGAAATTTCCTTTAATTTTTGTTCTTGTCTTATGGATTTTTCAACAATATATTCCAACGTGGTTGGGATATGAACATCCACCTCTCCCCCTATAACAGCGATTCAATCCCATGATGATTTTTTGTATCCTGAACTTCTCATCAGTTTGGTACTAAGGTACATACTTAAGGAGTTTTGTAAATCATTCCTAGTACTCAGTTATAGTTAGCTTTCCTTGAGCTAATTTTTGGAATTCAGTCATTTTCTATGATCATAGTAAAGTTGTAGCAGCCATCGTTTCCTAAAGTAACCTTTAAATTGGTCCCATGTGATATTAGCTTCATCGATGTTCAATTCAACCTTACAGCTATCCAACCATGAAGATGCTTCGTGAGAAAGCTGATATGCTCCCCATATCACCTTTATTTCTTTCTGAGAAATTCCTTATTGCAAAATATTTCTCCATTTTGTTGAGCTAGTTCTCAGCTCCATCTCCCAATGTGGTGCCATCAAACTTGGGTGGACTTATCCTTTTTATATCATTAGTGAGTTTAGCTGCCATCTTAGCTTTTTTGTTCTCAGGCTAAACAAGTATGTTAACATTGTTATTATCAACAACCACATTGGTGTTATCCCCTGGAGGTGGATGATTATTTTTATCAACTTCTTCTTCCTCCTTATTACCCTTTACTTGTCTTTTCAAGTACAGTCAAATGATATCTCTTGTGTCCAATAGGGCAAGCAAGGATCTCATCAAGTTTCTGGGTGGTTACTGCTCCATATCCTAAGGTGGAGGGTTATTTGTCAACATTTCCTCTCGTTCTAACCATATTTTTGTTACAAGAAAATTTAAGTTTCATTAGATTATAGACACAATAGGTCCAAGAGTTGCAACCTTCAACTCTGATACCAAGATGTAACATTCTTATTTTAAGACTTTAGAAATAAGGGAATTTTTTTTATATATATAATGTTCTCTGTTATAAATTAAGCATTATTTAGAACAAACATTCCATGCCAATCAAATTCAAATAGATAACCGTATGTAGCTGTAAATGACTTGGCTGATCCACTAATCTATTCATTTCATAACTCGGTAATCTACCGATCTATTTATGTTTTCTTATGTATTGAATACATACTGTATACTTCATATACTTGGTTTTCCTACCCTACACTGGGTACTGAGTGATCTATTTAAAGAACATATTTGAATAATTTTTCACCAATATTCTTCTGATATCATGTTGTTTTAAAAGTGGTGACATAGGGCAATGTAACCAACAGCTTGCAATACTTTGGCCAAATTTTTTACAGCATACTGTGTATGTCTCTATTCCTAGATGACATAATCATAATTTTGGAATACATCCTTCACCTCACTCCTCTATTAACATGATTGGTATTTACTAACTACCATCAGTCCACTTGTCCTAGGTTTAACCCTAGCCCTAGTTAGAAACATAAAATATTATAGGAAGATGCTCACAATGACTTAGGGTAAATGGGAATACTCAGTTGACCTTAAGTCCACTGAGGTGTGCCAAGGTACCCTGAGCCATTGTAAGCTGCTTCCTATCCCAAATATGCCACCAAACTGACCTAAAGAGAAACTAAGTTCAATTTCTTATTTTTATGTAGATCTAGAGGATCAATGTGAGAAAGGTGATGCCACATGTCAACTACAAACGTTGTATTCTCAAGAAGACCCAAGTCATCTCGAAAGTATTAGCCCTGGAGTTGGTGTGTGCCAACATCCTATAGAAACTACCTCATCAAGATGTACATACTCATAACGAGATTATTAATACATTGTTAATTTGTATTAATACACTGGTTTTAGTAACCTTGCTAAACCCTTATCCAAATCTCCTTAAGTTCGTCATTGTATACTTGTATCAATCGAGTATTAAAGAACTTCATTAAACTCATGGTTTCTTTTAATGTTCATTTTCATGGTGTAGCCAACAGTTAACCAAAATAGGACAGCGATATCATAAGTTTAATTTCAATGTACTTTAACTTTCAGGGAAGGATTAACAATCACATATATCTAATTAAAGTAGACTTCATACAAAATGAAGTCTAATAATTAGAAATCATATCTCCAAACCTTTTAGGTTTAAATTAAATTGAGAGAGAGAAAGATTCTTCCTCGATATGATTAAGTATTAGGGTATATCATTCCCAATATCCATAGTTCTTACTTCATGTTTATTACACAACACATTACTATGTTCATGTTGTTTAGATAAAACTCATCATATTATGCAATCTGAACAAGTTTCTTCATTATAAGGGAGTTTGAGCTAATTCCCATTATCCATCTTATCAAAGATAAAAAGATAAGCATAACATAATATAAAGAATATCAATAAGATAGAAAATTTCATCTTCCTTATAAAAGTAAGAGATAATTTACACAACAAATGCAAATAAATCACAACTCACAATTCATCATTATAACTTATAGAATTTAAAAGACTATGCAGTTTAGGAAAACTGCATAACAACAACCTTCAATCTATAAAGTATATAGCTTTTCTGTTACGATACAAATAGAAGAATGAATCAGAATTGTTTAATAATAATTAGACATATATCATCCAATGCATCATATAAATTTTTTCCTTCTTTTACCACTTACGTCATCCATCTACAAAAATAGCTATCACGGGTCACTTCAATGAACTGAGCATGATAAGCACTAAACATTAAAACAAAGTGTATTCCACTAATTGTTTAATTAAAGCAACATCTGCTTTAATGAGATAATTAAAACATCATACAATAAACATAAGTTATCAACAAAAAGAAAAGAAGTACATTAATAAATCTAGATCAACTTTTAAGAGAAAAGAAGAATATAATTAACCAATATCTACCTAAGAACTTAAAGTTATATTAATCCTATCAATGGCTTGTAAACAACTATATACATATCTATATACATCCCATTGTCTCATAATTCTATCCTAATAGAATACCACATTTATCTTTTCTAAGAGACAAAATAAATGTATACAACATGGTTCATTCTAGGCTGATTCATCTAAATCGGAAGTAGGGAATAAAAAGAACCAACGTGCATACCATACCCAACTTATTACATTTGAAGGAAATACCAGGTTCATTACATGAATTACCTGTATCCTTTCTTGGGTAAAAATCTTACACATTCAACATTAGAATATACTTCAAAACATAATTCCATTATAATACAATACGGTATAGATAATCATAACAGACTAACTGCAATTCTAATTTCAACTCTTCATGTTCTAGGATATCAATCAAAGTTCAGAAAGTCAATGTTCATACAACCAAATTAGTTCCATAAGAGGAGTTAATATCTACTCAAGTTCATCCCAAATGATAAATATTACAAGAGACAAACCTACTTCTATCCATTTAAACTAGGCATAGGCTAGTTAACAATAGTTCAAACCCATAAGTATCAATTTACTTATCAACAATAGAACCCTCTTGGCTACTAACTTTCTACATTATTGCAACAATAATTCGAACAAGGTAGACCAACAGGTCACAAGAAATAACCATCTCAAAATGAGATTCAAGTACAAAAAAATTCATTACAATGAGCATATCCTAAGGACAGAGGAATGGTAACTCAAATAAGGAAAGAACCAATTATAAATTGTTTCGTTCAACTGAACAAGAAGTTCTAGATTCAAACCAATTCAGAATGAAAGCATACTGCAGACCTGAACCAATATACTACTCACAAAAGAATATATACAGACACACACACACACACACACACACACACACACACACACACACACACACACACACACACACACACACACACACACACACACACACACACACACACACACACATATATACTCTTTCTCAAAGAGAAACCAAAGTCTTATTCACAGTATCAGTCGATAAGAACATCCCAAAACAGTAAAAGATAAGGTTCAGAAAAACAAACAAACCCAAGACTAGAGACTTACAATTACCTCTCCACTAAATACAAAAAGGTAAGTAGTTTGTAATTCAAAATAATCAAACTCATTATAAATGAATGGAGAAGGTATCATTCCTGATAATTTCAGTGTCTAAGCTAATAACCCAAATCTTCCACTAAGGCCCAAATTTATTTAAAGAGACAAAAGAGAGGGAGAGCTAAGAATCCAAAATGCCTAGTATATAAGTATGTCTCAGTCTTAAATTCAAAAGCAACAAGAACGGAATATCAAAACAAAACTTCAAAACCACAAAATTGTGATAGTGGTGATTTAGTACAAAACAATACAGTCAACCCAGAACGTGAGTTCCCTCAAAATAGAGGGGAAAGAACACTTCCTTCAATTCCCACATCAATACCATCTTGATAACATCATAGAACTGAAGTTCTACATTTCTTAAGCATGATGTTACCAATTCCAAATCTCGAAGAGATTTTAAACGACTCAAACAACCTTTCACATAGTTCCCTGGTGATTATTCGCTCAAATTAAAGAGTTATAAGCTTAGTTCATTTAATAAAATAATAACCCAATACAAAATACCAGAACATAATTGAATGAATCGACCCAAAAACAAGATCATAACACTCAAGTATTAAATAGGAGTACAGTGATGAACCCTAGCTTCACACATAAATGTCCAGAGACTACACTAGACAAATAATGTGAAGTACAGTGCCTAAATACGAAATCCTAGCAACAGTTCATTGCAATGAATAAGTTTTCCAAACACTAGTTCAGTTCAAAATGAAGCTTCAACATGAAATTTAATCCAACCACAAAGTACCTACGTAAGCCTACATCCAAATTCACAACCTTAGAAGCAAAGTAAAATAGAACTCAAGTTTCTCCTTAAGTTCAGATCCATATATTTCACAACAGTCAGTTCAAAGCTCCATAACTTCGAATACAAGATCTAGAATGCAAAAGAATAGAGATACATATACAAGTTTTTCATACCATTTTCACTTGCATGCTGTCATAAAACTTGCACAGAGAGATAGTTTCCAAAACAATACTATTTTTCCATGGATTCAAATCCAAACAACACAAAGATTCACTAAAACTAGAAAGAAAATAACCAGATAGACATGAAAATAAGAATCTCATGATAGAAGAGTTGTTCTAATGAATCATTTAGAAGAACAAAAATAATTTTAATAGTTAGAGCCTATCATGGCTGATAGTGCTTTAACCAAATCAAAGGAGACTTCAAGCCGAGCTTCCAACTCTTTTTCTCCTCCGTGAAAAATCAAAAATCAAACATCTTTTCCTCCTACACCTTATATACTTTCCTTCAATCAAAAATAGGCCAAAGAAACCAAAAATAGATTTGAAGTGAAGTTCAAACTGTTGGTTAGAAGAACCAGTTTGCTCTATGCAGAGAAAAATCTGCCATGCATGCAAAACAAAATGACCTCCTACAAACCCACCTTCTAAGTTTCCAAGATGGTTTGTACACAAATACCGAGGCTCATAAATTCCATAAATTTCATTCGATACAAAATTACCACTTGTCTTTCCTTGCCACCACCTCCTAAATCTGGCAAATGCCAATTTCACACAATAATATAATTCCATCTTTTAGTGGAGCTTCCACGTAATCCTCCACCAAGTCTTCTAGCCCCTGCCAAATCTAGCAATACTTCCATCATTTAAACCATATCAATTTATTTAAATGTCATTGGAACCTTCACCCTTGTGACATGTGACCTCTTAATTTCCCTTTAATAGTTTAGGATAGATCCCAATAGAACTTAGGTTAGTCTAGAAATAACCACTTAGGTATTAAAAACATTTTCTCATAGAATTCCCACCTTAGGTTAGGTTCAATTCAAAACCCTTTAGTATTAGGTATTAATTAAAGTAGCCTAGTATTAATTTAGTAATCCTTTCCTTATCCATTTAGCACAATTTTTAGGTTAGAACACCAACCTAACAAATAGAATAAGAGGCTCCGGTAAGAACAAAATTCAAATAAGTAACGTAGCTAGAACATAGATGTTCTTACTTAGCTAAGGCTACCGTTAGGTTAATCCTTAGGTTTTTAGGACTTCGTATTCTTCCTCTGTGAATTGAATTTAGCTTAAGTCCTTATAGTCCTGCCAAGATAAATCACCAAAGACCCGAGCACAAACATTCAACTGAACAAAAACATGTTCAAATAAGACCAAGAATTAGTATCATACAAAGTTCAGTCTTCTATGTCCCTTAAACTATTGAATGTCAATTTATCATTTAGTCTATGAAGAGGATTTGAAACATTCCTTGGATCACTGAAATTGATCCAAGGATGATCCAGAAGAATAAATAAGTTTGTAACTCTTAAAAACAGATTGCAGCTCATCTTTCCAAAGTGTAAATGAATTCTTGATAACCATACAATTTTAGTTTAATGATTTTTAAGAACATAAAACATTTATCCTTATCAAACATGATCTTCAACAGTCAAAAGAACACATCTTTATCCAGAAAATCACATGTCAACACTTGAATGAAAAAAGGGAATTTATTAGTTATTGAGGGTGTTACATGCTTCCCTCCTAAAAAGAATCATCGCCCCGATGATTATCTCATGTCTTTTTAACAGTTTTCATCAAGGAAAATCAACTTATTCACTTTTCTTACCATATGTCAAAAACATATCAGCATTACATAGATGTTTATTCAAAATAAATAAATATCTACCCAAACTGGATTACTTATTGTATTATAAAGATAAAATCACACATTTTTATCAGTCAACAGAATCAATCATGTTCAAATAGATATGGAAAATTAGTTTTAATATCCTCAAGGTTTTCCCAAATTGCACTCTCTTAATTAAATTGGTCCCATTAGACCTTGCATTGACTTATTTCATGATTTCTCAAATGCAATTAGTGAGTTTCAAGTACTCATAAGGGTTTAACCACGATTATTCCTGGGTCCTGGACCTGTAAGGAATTGTAATTTAACACATGGGATAAATCTGAAATGTACTTCTTAAGCAAAGAAATATGGAAAACATCATGCATTCATGACAAAGTAGGAGGAAATGCTAAATGATAAGCTACAGGGTTGATTACTTTAGCTATCTCAAAATGTCTCACATAATGAGGTGATAACTTGGAAGCGTTGCCAAAAGCCATAGAACTCTTTTTCCGTTTAACCTGAAGAAAGACTTTCTCACCAAGTTTAAATTTCTGATCAACCCTCTTTAAGTCAGAATACCTCTTTTTCCTATTTTCTGCTTCTTTCAAGTGTTCATGAATCAATCTAACTTGTTTTTCCATTTCAATAAGAATTTCAGGTCCAATTACCTCTCTATCCTTGTTGTTGTCCTAACTAACAGGGGTTCTACATTTTCTTCCCTATAATGCTTCGAAAGGTGTCGTCTCAAGAGAAGCATGATATGTAATATTATATGTGAATTCAAATAATGGAAGGTACTCTTCCCACTTATACTGTTGATCCATGCAATACATCCGTAACATATCTTCTAAAACTTGATTTACTCTTTTAGTCTGTCAATTTGTTTCCGGATGATACACAGAACTAAAATTCAGCATAGTTCCTAAAGATGTGTTAAGCATTTACCAAAATCTTGATGTCATTTGTAGTCAATTTTACTCCCATTATAAGAGGAAGGAATCCCATGCGCATCGGCCTATCACCTATCAGAAGCTAAGCTCTCACCCGAGGCACGCGCGGGTACCGAGTCTCTATTTTATGTGATTTTTTAGTGGTAAGAATTCATAAATGATTAGTATAGGAGTATTCAGGAAATAATTTTAGACATAAAAATATTACAAGGCTCAGGATGACCTTTATATCCTTGTATTTTCTTCAGACTATGTGTTTTAAAAGACTCCATAAGACATAATATAACAGAAAGGAAGCTACAACCATTCATTCATAGCATGAAAAGAAAGAACTTCTATGAACAAAATATACGTGAAACCCACTGATATTCATATCTAATTGTAAGTAACCTAATTGTAATCATTGGTTCATTACAAAGAGCCATAAATGGCAGACTGTATTCATGCACATCAGTAGGCTTGTATAACCATGCAAAAACAGAAAATAAATTATAATTCTGAGCTCAATACATTAGAGCCCTACTCGTAGTAATCCTACAAACCTCTACCCATGATATCTCTCTTATTTTCTCCTCTTAGGTCTCTATCTCTATCTCCATACACACACACACACACACACAAACACACACCTTTCTTGGTTCGCAAGAACTTGTATTTATCATCTTCATGCGCTACCATCTCTGCTTTCCGCACCATCAGATCCATTGCCAAGTGTCGAATGTGGTCCTTCAGTGAGCATGTTTCCTCAGGCCTGAGCTCTCCACTCCATCTCATGATGGTCTTCTAGAAGATTCCTTTACTGGAAAGCTCTTTCATGGGCCACCTGCTGCAAGGCTAGCATCTTATCTGCACACAAACGATCACACTTTTCATGTGTTCTACCTTTGTTGCTTGAATCGGCTAAGTCCTGACCCTCCTTTCGCGTGCCGTGTGCTATAAGCTTCCTTGAGCCTTTTCTCTTGCACACTTTTGCCTTGCACACTATCCTGTAACTAGGGTCCCGTGCACCCATGCACCTTCATATTTAGTCAATATTTCAGTAGCCCAACATCACCCCACACTATGCATGTTCTCCACCCTCGGAAACATTCTAGTGGACCAAGGTGCAAGTTGGTTCAAATGGAATCAAGATGTAGATAAATATTACAAAGATGAATAAGGAATGAAAGAATAGGGAAAAGAATGAATAATGGGGGGGAGCACTAAACCAAAAGGTTGGGGAAGTCCTTTCATAAGACTAGCTCCAAATTATTCCATGTATAGACTTCGCTCTACACCTTCTGACAGAGGTCACCAATTAGGAGGTTTACCTCGTCAAAACTTAGGCCAACTACCTGGGTGCCCAAAGTGTTCATAATTTGTTCCATATCTTTACCTAGGTCTATGAGCTTGTCCATTCTCTTAGTAATTTGAGGATATAGTTCCTTCAGTTGGGTCTTGGTTGAGCCCCTTAGTGCCTCAATCTCCTTGGATCTTATTTCTACTTCCGCCAGGACTCTATCCCACTTCACCCTATTTACTTTATTCTTCTCCGGGAACTCTTTCAGCTCTACTTTGAGTGTGGTGACCAAGGATCTCACAACCTTATCTCTATCCACGCATGTGTCATATGTAGCGTCAAAAAATTGGGAAGCAACCTTCACATCTGTGAGCACCTTGCTATACTGGGCAACCAGTGCTATCACCCTCAACTGGTCCTCCTCCTTTAGGGGCACAGATACTACCTCTGTAGATTCCAATGCCAAGGGTCACCTCTCCATGGTAAGGATGTGCATTAAGTATTCTAGGCATTCTAGCATTAATTCATACCTCCAGGGGATAGGCATTAGATCTAGGTGTTTCAAGATGATAGCACTTTTTATCAATTTTACTTTCTTGTAGACCTCCTGCACCTTTGGCTTTTCCTCCTTGAGCTCACACCTTAGCTATGTACTGATTAACTCTTCCTATTTTAAGTTTCTAGCCACCTTAGTCAACTCTTCTTCCTTCTTGGCCAGCTTTCCCTCTAAATCCCTTATGCTATCATTATGAACGAATAGTCTCGCCTATGTTTCCATCGTGACCTTGTTTAGAGCATTACATACTTCCTCGTCTATGAGCTCATAGGCATTTACTAAGGGGTTGTCTCCCTTAGACTCTGACAATGTGATAAGTGCCTTTTACTAGACTTAAAATTATGGCTCATCGACGTGGGATTCAAATGCCTAAGAAAGCATCTTCTTGGTCCTAGGGTACACACCCTCCTTATTGAATGATCCCATGGCTATAAGTCTTTTGGTGGGTACCATGCTCTGGAATTTTGCACATAGCACCTTCCTTGAGTCATCCATGTAGCCCATCATCTGCGTCTGTTCTGCATCCAAAGATCTTCTAACCGAGTGTGCGCCTTTGGGGAAGCTGACTGTCAAAGCGGGGCCTCTTAGGCTGTCATGTCCCATTTCACCACTCTCTTCCCTTTCTTCCTTTATCACTATATCTGCACTCCACTCTAATTCCTAGTCTACAAGGATCTCAAGCATCTTCTTTTCTTCTTGCTCTACCACTTCAATTATCTACTCCTTGGTAAAATTTGTGGCTCTCAGTCCTTTGGCATCCTTCTCCTCTGCCCTTGTATCTTCGGTGCCCTCACCTCCTTGTGTGCCTTTCCACCATGCAAATATGAACTCTTTCTTCTCTTCTCCACTCTCCTCCTCTGAGTCATAGACACTAACTACGTGAGGTTCCAAAGGTTCCTTGTCTTTTTCTGGCGCTTTCTCCTCGTCACCAGCCTCTTCACTCTTATCCTCTCCTTCTCCCAAATATCTCTCCATGTTGTTGGTCACCTCCAAGTCATCTTCTTCATCCACCTTCTACTTCTTCCCAAGAGGTTTCTTCTAGTCAGGAGATTATACCTTCTCTTCTTCCTCTTGGGACTCCTCCAAGGTGGTATGTTGTTTGGGCACCTCTACTTCTGGTGTCTTCTCCTTTACTAGGGACTTCTTCCTCCAAACATATTTTCTTGGCTTGGTGCTCATAGAAGCCATGCTCACTATCTTAGCCATTGGTATGCTTGGTGCTCCTTCCTCTCCTCTGCCCCTCTTCTTAGACACTAGCTTCCTCATTCATAGGGGGTCTTCAGGTATGGAGATCTCATCCACTAAGTATGCACCATTCTTGAATTCAGCCTTATGAAAATGTATACGCGCATCGTGGATCCTCCAGCAATAGGAATTTTTTCTTCGGTGCCATGGTCGAGGTAATTGTATTACTCCAGTCCTATCCTTGTTACTCTGATTTCCTTCTTCCAACCTTCGATCACAAATCCATGATATAAATCCCCTAAACCTGTGCCCTAGTTTACCAAACCATAACTTTGATAAATTCTTCACAAAATGTCTTTTCACTTTTTTCGAAGCCCGTTTAATTCCTTCCTCCTGGTTCGCAATCTCAAACTAGATTTTTACTTGTTTGATCACATAGATCTTCTCTCAGATCGAATCTGAAAATGTCCTAGCTTATATCTTTCACTTATATCTCCAACTCTTCATTTTCACAAAGTAAAATGAGAGTTCCACGACCCTCTATTTATAGTTTTTCCTTTTTTTGGTCATGAAAGGCTACTTTACCTACCCCATACTTTCTTCATTTAATGCATATTTTTTAAACAAAACCCATCTTCAACACCTTTACTCATGCGTCCTTCCTAAGTGAAAACTCCTCCAACCTTTTGGCACGCAACCAAACTAACCTAAGAGGAGACTCTTATGTGCACTCAACCTGCGCCGAAGGAACTTCTTCTATCCAGATTCTTGATTTCGCCTACCTCATGTTGCTTTACCTTGACATCAACCATTCTATCTTTTCTCTTCATCTCTCTTTTAACCGGGCTACTCAGCAAGGCTCTTCAACACAACTTCCTTGGTACTTTTAATCACATGCTTCTTCACTCTTCTCCACCCCACACTTAAACGATGCATGGTCCTCTCCACAATCATAAATTTTCTCAAAAATACCAATAAGGTTACTGGTTCCCAAGGCGTAAAACAAAACAACAAACAAAAGGGAAACATAAGGAAAATAAAATGCGTAAGGGAAAAGTCTAGACTAACTAGAAAAACTACCTTATTTACAAACACCAAGAAGACTTACTTATAGTAGGGCTTCCACCTACTACCATTAAAGTGTCCAGGAAACTTTGTTTCATCCAACGCTTGTAATTGGCATGCACCCAACTCAAGGATCTATGAGATTGTGTAGGGACCTAACCAATGGAATTTCAACTTCCCAGGATGGTGCAAAAATTTAGAATCATATATTAACGCCATCTTCCCAACCTCAAACTTCTTGTTTCTAATATGGCGATCATGCCAATCCTTTTTCTTTTCTTTTTCAGTTGTTTGGCTCCAACAAGAAAGTGATCATGTCTCATCTAGTTTCATTAGTTCATCAATTCTTTCTTCCAGTGCTTGTTCATCAGCTAATCCCCTTGCGTGCATGATTTGTAGAGAAGGTAACATAAATTCAACTGAAAAAATACCTTCCATATCAAACACCAATTAAAAATGTGTGGCTTTATTCTATCTTTTATACGTAGTCCTTTAAGCCCATAAAACTACTGATACCTTGTCATCCCAATCCTGTCTTCCAACATCACAGATTTTGTTCAAGGTATGACTTAGTATTTTGTTGAATGCTTCCATGGTTCCATTCTGTTGAGGGTGATAGGGAATATTCTTATGATGAGCCACCATGAACTCAAATAGTAGGATCCTCATGGTCTCATTTAGAAAATGTGTACCCCTATCACTAGTCAAACATAAAGGGCATCCATACCTTGTGATAATGTTCTCCCATAGGAACCTTGCCACCATTGATGCTGTGCAATCTTTAGTTGGGGTTTCTTCTGCCCACCTTGTGAGATAATCTATGCAAGTGTTAACATAACATGACCTAGTCCTACGCGATGCCGGTGTAATAGGTCCTACAAAATCTATCACCCACTTTTTAAAAGGCTCCGTGCTAGGAATACGATGGAAAGGCATTTCATCTCTCCTTCCTAGTCTACCAATACGCTAACAGTGGTGACATGCTTTACAATAATCTCTACAATCCTTGTACAGGGTTTCCCACCATAAACCTGCCATTAAAATCTTACGCGCAGTGGAATCACCTATGTAATTCCCACCCGCACTTCCTTCGTGTGCTTCCTCCATTATGGCTAGGTGCTCATGTTCTAACACACACCTGCGCAAAACTTCATCACATCCCAATTTGTATAAATATCCATAAATAAACATGTAGGGTGTGGTGTGTATGGCTAACTACTTTTTCTCCAATGCCTTCATTCGATCTGCACCACACCTTCTTTTAAAAATACAACAATCTCTTCCAAATGCAAGGGTGCGTGTCGTAATCTACACAGTTGTGTGTCTAGCATTGTCTCCTTAATAATTTGCACATCCTATTCTAAATCAATTCTTGATAGATGATCAGGTCCATAATTGATTTTTCCAGGTTTCACTACAACGGTGAACTCAAACTCTGGAAACAACAAAACCCATCAACATATGTGCCCTTGAAGAATGGGCTTGTTTACTAAATACTTTAATGCTATGTGGTCAGTGTAGAATACAAAGGGTGTTGCCAGCAGATACTGTCAAAATTTAAAAAGCACATAGATCATTGACAATGCCTCATGCTCGGTTGTGGTATAATTTTTTTCTACTGGTTTTAACTTTCTAATCGCGAAATAGAGAGGATGATCAAAAATCCCCTCACCTAGTTATGCAAGTACTACTCCAATGGCAGTTCCTGAGGCATCTCCATGGACATGGAAAGGCTTGTCCCAAGAGGGAAATCACAAAATAGGCTAGGTAATAAGCCTATATTTTAATGTATCAAACACCCTCAGCTAGGCCTTTCCCCAATGGAAGGTACTTTTGTGTCTAAGAAACTCCTCTAAAGGCATGACTATCTTGGCATACCCCTTAATGAATTTTCTATAATATCCTGTATGCCCAAAGAATCCATACACTATGCTATGGCTAGTAGGTTCCCTTAATCCCACAATAAATGCAACTTTAGTGGGATCTACCAGTAAGCCCTCCTTACATATGATATGCCCCAATAAAGTGCCAAAGGGTGTAGAAAACACACACTTCTTAATGTTGAGGGATATCCTCAACTTCCTACACCTTTCAAAAATTAATCTCAAGTTGTCACAATGGTCCTTAACTAGACCATATATTGTCCAATCATCTAAGTAAACCTGAAGAAAATTATGAATGAAGTCCTTGAATGCTTGCACCACTATGCGCGAAAAGACAGCAAGCACATTTTTCAACCCAAAGGGAATGACCTTATATGCAAAAATTCCCCACTCAGTGGTGAAATTTGTCTTCTCCTGGTCTTCCTTTGCAATCCAGACTTAGTGGTATCTTGAAAATCCATCCGTAAAGGAATAGATTTCATGCCCAGCTACTCCTTTTAGAATCTCTTCAGTGAAGGGGGTCGGAAATGGATCAATGACACAAACTGCATTCATTTCCCTATAATCCACACAAATTCTAATCTACCCATCCTTCTTGATGCTAATTACCATTAGACTTATCCATTCTGATTCTTCTACTACCTTAATGATCCTAGAAGCTATCATCTTATCTATCTCCTCCTTAACCTTCACGCGTAAGTTGGGATTCATCTGGTAGGGCCTTTTCCTAACCGGGCATGAACCTTCCTTCAGTTTTATCCTCATCTCCCCCAAGGAATGGTGGATGCCTTTCAACTCATGGTACCTGCACGGAAATAAATCCTTGAATTCATGTAATAGATCAATGATATTTGATACTTCCTTCTCCGTCCAATAGTCCCTAATAATAGCTTCCTTCGGTTCTTATCCTAAACTGATGTTAACCTTATTTATCTTTAAAGACTCATGGTAGGCATGCGTGTAAGCATCTACACTACCCACCACTTCACATGTCCCCAAAAAATGGCTAACATTTAAACTATCCAACACTTCTCCATCAATCACATATACTAACTTTTCTTTTTCCTTTTCCAAACACACGCGCTCAAGATGGGATTATTATTTTTCTTCAATCTCTTCGAAGCGCACCTCCAATCCCGGTTCACCTAGTAATTCCAACAGCCTATCTTCCATTCTAGAACTATCCCCCATTGTTAGGTGCTTGATACCTTGTAAGGCCTTATCAACCGATGGTTTGGTACTCCAATACTCAAAGGATTGAATACGATAAGCTGCAAGCTCTTGCCAATTCCTAGTTTGGCAACATGTCTCTAAATGAATAGACCATGCGCATGCACAACCCTACATTGTATAATACAACTTGTGCACCAAGAGGGATGGTGGCAAGGCTTCTGCACCTTTTCTCCAGACTCATTCACACTTCTGGATATGGAAAGAGGTGGGCTCCTTCCCATGGTACTCCTTGATGATGATGGGTATATTACTTCTAGAAAATCTAATAGAGAGAGCAATTCTAACCTCATGCCATTCTAAAAGGATCTCCTGATGTGTGGCCCACCAAAGAAATATTGTGCTGAGAAACACGTAACTCAGCATCTCCCTTCTTTCCTTTTCATTTTTCCACTGAGCTTCTACCTCCTACAGAAATATCTTAGGGAAGGCTCCTCTAGAGTACTTGGGTAGTTCTTTCGCCCTAAGATGCCAAATTGTGTGTGCCTTGGTTACCTTCATCACTGATCCTCTCAACTACTGTCCCATTAATTTGTAAGTCCCATGCATCCAATTATCAAATTCCAGGCTGGCGGTATCACTCACTGACTGAGCATCCTAAAACTGGATAACCCCATCAATAGGGTGTAACATCTCAAGATCTCTAATTAAGCACACATAATTTTTTTCCAAAACCTCTTCTCCCAACAGTTCAATGTAGGGCACTGAATACCCATCAACCAGGGGTATAATGACTTGCTCCTCTTTTTTCTCAAAACTAATATACCCTTTATTGAATTGGAGGTCTGCATTGTTCTTGTAAAACCAAGGGTGCCCAAGTAGTGCTGGGAAATTGTCTCCCTCGGCAAGCACCAAGACTTTGAAGTCCCCAGTAAACTTGGCTCCTTGGATAGTAATAGCTGCATCCTTCAAGACACCGATGGGCATTGCCTTAGTCTTTTTTTCCATATACAACACATTTGAAGATGACTATAATGTAGGTCTCCCCATCTGATGTGATGCATCCAAAGTCAAAACATTAACCTCTATGCCATTTTCAATGAGCATATTGCTAAGGAGCCATCCATCCACAACTACATTTAATGTAATCTCCTTTTCATAGTTGAGGCTATGAGGGGGAAGGTTTGCATACAAGACCTGCCTCTTGCACTTTTCTCCGGCGTGCGGTACCTTCTCTCTCAACAAGGATCTGAGTAAAGGAATGATGTTTTGCTCTCTTAGAATTTTCCACACCTACTTGACCTCATCCAGGTCATCTTTCTGTGCCTCGATCCTCCTTCCTTGTTCCTCCCTCCTAGATTTCTCCTTTAGACATTGGATCTCCCCTTGCAATATTTGAATAACATCCATGGTGTCCTGATATATCTCCTTCTGATGCGTGGGGTCTAGGTACTTTCCATAAATGACCTCTTCTCTTGAAGCGAGGCTCTTCTGTCTAGGTATCTCTCTTGCATGTGTGGCTTCTACCCTTGTTGTTACCAAAACAGGCTACAAACCTTCATCCCGTGTTACCCGAGGCAGCCATTGTATGTCTTCCTTCTTGATGCTAACCATCACAGTGCCTTTATCCTTCCGGTGCTACTGATTCATATGCTCATATAACTCCAGGATCTCCTCATAATTATGATTATTTCCACACCAAGATCACTACAACAATTTTGGGAAGTCACACTTGTAATTTTTTATAGATCCACAGTTGAAACATGTCCCTCACGGGAACTCACTCCTTCCTCTGTGGTTACCTCACACAAGAAATCCTCCTCGAAAACCTTTTCCTGGTGCACCTCCATCTGCGCACTCCTCATAATGGTAATCATCATTCTTAGAACTACTGGCAATGTTGGTTTGGTGCACCCCATTATCAATGTCCTCATGTATCTGATCAATGAGCCTACAGTCTTTAGTATCATGGGTCGTGGAGGTGAAAATCTTGCAATAATAGGATACATTCTTTCTAATCACATGTTGTAACAAGTGACATCTACTAGCATCATGGTCCCTATGACATATTTCACAATCTAATGTTATAGCACATACCACCCTCCATGGACAATTATACATAACATGCCCCTCTATCTCACAATTTGTGCACCATAAAATCACTGCAAGTCTCATGGACCAAGTTCACAGATAGCTTTTCTAACTATTTAGCCATAACAACAATTTGAGCCTCCAAGAATGAGCTAACACCAGTATCAATACTACTAATGGATTTTATGCACAAGGTAGCATCTAATGCTTTACACGGGCCTATGAAAGTCTTATGAGATAGGGCCCTTCAAAAGGGGTGATTAATCCTCCAACAAACCACTGTGCATGTTGAGAAGGATGTATATCATATGATAATATAGACAAGAGAGTTTTAAAGCATGCATCATACTCCTGCACACTCTTTTCCATTCCTTATTGTATCTCCTTCAAAGCACTAATGCTTTTTTACTCAAACTCAGGAATGTGGAACTATTCTAGGAATGCATTCTTTAAGGTAGAGTAATCCACCACTGTTTGATGAGGATCATACTTTCTATACCAGTTATGCACGCGTCCTTACAATGTGGTTACAAATTGACTAGGATTTCATTCTAGGGTTGTGATACCTTTCGTGCACCATAGCAGTTCACACTTGTGAACATGTTCCACAGCATCCTTAATGCCCCTATAATCTAGTAAGTGTAGAGACATTTCAAAGAAAACTTAAGGTGGTGGGTGGGGTCCTTGTCCTAAACCAGAGCTTTGGTTCCCTCCAGTGTTTCCTCAACCTAATCCACCAGGTCCACCGGGCCCTGTACCTCCAGAGCCACCAGTTCCAACAGGACCACTAGGTCTAACAGGGCCTGTAGGATTTGTGCCAAGTGCCCCCATGGTCCCACTGAACTATGCGTTAATGGTTTGTGATGGTGACCCACCACTGCTACTTTGTCCCACAACCCTTGTCCAAAAAATCCTCCAAATATTGGAATATATGTAGCCATAGAAGAAGGGAATGTTAAATTGTATCTCCTAGGTGCAGATCTTTTTCTTCCACTAGTTTCAATTAGATCAATACTTCTTCCTAGTTCAAGAAAACCAAGTGCCAGGGCTCAATCACTGGGTGGGCTCAGAGATGCACCGAATCTCCTTTCTCCATGTGATGAACTCTCACCAGAAGCTGAAGGGGTCTCCCTCACATGTTTGCCAAGATGGGGTATCACAGACTACTCAGGCTCCACGTCTTCTATGTGAACCTCAATTCCTTCCTATAACATATGTCTCCATAGATCCATCACACTAGCGGCTTCGTGTTGACTAGTAATATCCCTTTCACATGCTTCACCATACTTGAGCCATCTTTCTTCCCTCCTCTTTTCTATCGTATCACCTGCCATCTTCCTCCACTTGAGCTTCCTTACCCATCGCTCAGAATGGCTTAGCCAACCATTGGGAGTACTTCTAGACTCATGGTAACCATCAACATCTTCATAGCTAAAGGGATAACATGTAGAAATGATCCCCTAGGTTCTCATAGAAACTCAAACTCAATAACCTCTAGAAAAGAATATGTGGAAATGGCGTATTCTAGAGTGTAGCTAGCTAGTACTCCTCCTTGTTGGTGTGTGTGACTATCTAGTCATCGTCCACATCACCTAGGTGAGTCATCTCGCCTTGCAAGAGTCATAGGTCTTAGGAAGTCAAATGACAAGTGTCAGATTCTGTCATAGAATCTGACATTATCATTTGCGTCAATGCGTCATAGGAGTTACATTCCTTATTTGGAATTGTAACTCCTCTTCTAGTGGTGTCATATGCGTCAGTCAATGTCATATGCGTCAGTGGCGTCATTGATTTCTTTCCATGTTTAGGCATGGGGGTTACACAACACCCCTATTTGTACTTCCTATTTTTCGATCTATGAGTATGAGCAGACCCATTCTTCTTACTTGCAATCTTCTTTCCATTGTTTCAAATCTTGCATATTGCGTTGGCTTGAGGTTACCATCGGAGTGCAACTTCGTTTTGGTGCATCGCTTTTCGACATCAGTTCTCGCGAATCCCTCTTTCATGGTACCAGAGCTGGTTTCGGTAAAGGTGCACTCTTCGTTTCTCAGATGTTTATTACTTCTGGTTTCTTCTCATTTCCTCGTGTGCAAGTTTTTTTCGATTATCAATTTGGAATTATTGCTCACCTCGTATTGAGGTTTCAGCAGTTTCAAGTTAAGGTATTTTGTTGGTTTGTTTATCAGCTGAGTTCATATTTGGATATTTCTAGATCTTTGTGGCTGTTGTTTCTGGTTTATTTCTTGCTGGTTGTGTTCAGATTCAGCTGTAGGGTAAAAGAAGAGCTCGTTTTTTGGCGTGGACCTGTGATTACTGGTTGGGATCATTTTTTTTTCTTCACCGGTGTATACTCAGACTATTCCGAGCTTCTTCCTCATCGCTGTGGTTCCTTGCTGTCTCAAAATGTTTTTGGTAAACCTCTCACGTTTTTTGCAAAACCTGTCACGTTTTTGCCTTGTCTCTCACATTTTTTGCCAAGCTACTCACGTTTTTCCTCTGTTCTGAGCATTTTCAACTGTTCCAGACATTTTTTTGGGCCTTTCTGACTGTTTTCTCCCTTCCAGGCATTTTTCTCCCCTGGTTGCATTTTTTCCTTTGTTCCAGGCGGTTTTCTATCACCTGGCTGCATTTTCAACTGTTCCAGGCACTTTTTTAACCGTCCTAAGGCATTTTTTCTCCTTTCCTGTGTTTTTGCACGCTGTACTGGCATTTTTGGACTGTTAAGGCATTTTTTTGGGCTGTCAAGGCGTTTTTTGCATGTTACTCGACATTTTCTGTACCTGCTAGCATTTTTCCTATAGTGGACAGTCACTAAATTATCTCTTTTTACCTGCCTTTCATCCCCACGTGGCTTTCTCAGTCCGCTGCCAGGTAATATCTCTCTAAAAATACGTTTTTTTATTTGAACTTTTCTTAAAAAAACGTGGTTGCATTCTTTTTATCTTATCACTCTTCTAAAAAAATGTGTTGCTTCATTATTTTTAAAAGGTATAAGGTAAAAACAGTACATTTTATTGGCATTGTAAGTTTTTTGGCTTGTTTTATTAACCTTCCGTCGAGTGCCGAAGACGAAGGGTGAGGTCTGGGATTGGCAGGTGGCTAAACCCCCCTCACAATACAAACAAACCCTATCTCAAATTCCGTGCCATTTCCAACGAGCATACATACGACACCCTTTGCATGTGTTTAGGGCACTTTTTTAATCCGTTTGCAGGCTTATTGGCTTTTTCCTCATCAGTTGCGGGAATTGGTTTTCGCTATAACTTTTGACTCATTGCTCGGTTTTGAGCACTTCTTTAGTCAAAGTTGCATGTTTTTTCGCACTCTAGATGATGAGATCATTAGTTTTGTAAACGCACTAATTTTATAAAGTGCTGCATTCTGGGGGGTGTCTTTGTATTGCTTAATTTAGCTCATTTTTTCTTAAGCTTTGTTCTATTCCTTTTTTTTGTGGACTTGTGAGCACGTCCGCCACAGTCTTACAACAAAGGGATTCTTTTGTGCAATGTGAGATGCTGTTTCTCACAAAGCTCTTTCTTCCCCCTCTTGCTTCTCTCTTTCTGTGCTTGCTTGCAGTGTTGATCTGTTGTGCCCTATGAACCTTGATTGTTGTCTCCACCATTGCGCGTTATTACGCTAATTGCAAGGTGAGTGACAAAATGGTTCTCGGAACATAGTCACATCTGGTTGTAATCAACACACTGAATTATAAAGTGCCAAACTCGGGGGGGTGTAATTTTGTTCTGGGGTGGTTGTTTCCTTTCTCTCTCCTTCCTTCTGCATTCCTTGGTTCTATCTCTTCATTATGGATATCTCTAAAGTACCAGTGCTCACACCTTTTAATTTCTTCGAATGGAAATCTAAAATTATATTTGTTTTGTGAAGTAAAGGGTTATACCGAGTTACCATGGGGTTAGAGACCGAACCTACTGATGAACCCGAAAAATCTAAATGGTTCAACCGTTGTGATGAAGCCTTAGGTCTTATCTGTATGTCCGTATCTCCCAACTTTCTCTTCCACATCGAAACTTCCTCAACACCCGATCAAGCGTGGAAAATGCTCGATGATATGTTTGGGAAGCAAGATGACATGAGAGCGCATGAGTTGGAGAACGAACTACTAGGGTTAAACCCTAGTGACTTTGAAAACCTACAGGCCTTCTTCTCAAAATTTGTCCGCACTAGAATGCTTCTAAAGAAAGGTAAAGTGGATAAGAAAGACTCTCAATTGATCTTGTCGATTCTTTCTAAGTTAGGTCCTGAATACTCTGTTTTCGTTTCAACTTTTCACGCCACGAAAGCCGCCTTGGGTAGTACTTGGACTATGCCCTCCTTTGACAATTTTTCGTCCCAACTCATTCGAGAACAGGACAAACTCATTCAAATGGGGACTCTAAAATCCAAGTCACATGCCCTTGTGGTGAATAAGGGCAAGAAAAATGAAAAGAAGAAAGAAACTAAGGACCAACCTAAGAAATAAACCAAGACCAACCAACCCCCAGTTAAGCCCATCACTCATACTTCGACTTCTGAGCCTAAAGCAAAGAAGGAAAAGTATAAATGCTCCTACTGTAAGAATACTGGCCATGACGAGCAACATTGTTTTTGGAAACAAATTGATCACTTAACTCATTTACTTGAGAAGAATAAAATAAGTGTTCCTGAATCCGTTAAACAAAATGCTCAGAAAGGTGAGTCTTCTAATGCACAGGAGACTAAAAATGAAAAGAAGAAAGGTAAGGCCCTCGTAGCTAGATCAGCTCCATCATCAACTTGGATTATCGATTCTGGTGCCTCACACCACATGGCTTCTTCAGAGGTTGAATTCTCTAGTATTGAACCATGTGGCATGTCCCAAATCACGTTGGGTGATTACACTCATGTGTCGGTTTCTGGTAGTGGATCGGTAGAGATTGAAGGTGGAACATTTAACCAAGTGTTGAGTGTTCCCAATCTCTCTACCAATCTCCTATTATTTTACCAAATCACCCACCTTGGTGAAGGAATGCGAGTGGAATTTGGTCCTAACTCGGTGATTATTCCTGAGCTTAACTCTTACTGCATTGTGGCTGAGGGAAAGGCAGATCACCGTTCACGGTTGTATACCTTTTCCCACTTCTCTTCTGATTCGACGCCCAATGCCTTGCTCACTCATGCAAATGAGGTTAGCAAGTTATGGCATGAGCATTTTGGGCATCTAAATTATTGTTACCTTGAATAATTGAGCCAAAACGAAATGGTCAATGGGCTACCCCGAGTTAAGTTTTCTAAGGGTCTTTATGAGGGTTGTACCCTTGGAAAGCACCCTGAAAAAAACTTTGACAAGGGAAAATCCTGGAGAGCTACTCGTCCCTTGGATCTTGTTCATAGTGACGTTTCTGGCCCTTTTCCATCTCCTTCTTTTACTAGAGCTCTATATATACTAACCTTCATTGATGACTTTTCACGTTATACTTGGGTATATTTTCTTAAGCTTAAGTCTGAATTTTTTGAGATTTTTCAAAACTTTAAGGCTCTTGCTGAGAAACAAGCAGAACAGTCTATCAAGGTTCTTCAAACCGACAATGGAGGCGAGTATGTGAGCAACAGGTTTGAGGATTTCTGCACTTCTGAGGGGATTGCTTTGCAGTGTACAGTTGCTTACAGCCCTTCCCAAAATGGAGTTGCAGAAAGAAAGAACCGAACTTTAAAGGAGATGGCTACTTGTTGGGTTCACTCGAAATCTCTTCCTCCACAGTATTGGGCTGAAGCAGTGAATTGTGCTTGTTATATTTATAACCATGTCCCACACAAGGCAGTAAGAGGGATGACACCCTCTGAAGCCTGGTTTGGACACAAGCCTGATGTTGAGCACTTTCAAGTCTTTGGATCCAAGGCTATGGCTCGAATTCCCAAAAAGAAATGCAAGGCATTGGATCCATAATCCAAACCTTGTATCTTTGTCGGCTATTCTGATGGCGTAAAGGGATATCGATTGTTGAACCCTACCACCCATGAGCTTTATATTGAGAGGAGTGTGAAGTTTGATGAGTCATCCTTGACTTCAACTTCCACTGAGGTCCTTTTGCTCATTGATTCAGATTCTAACTCTTCAGATGATGATGTTGTTGAGTGAGTTCTACCTCTCCCTGCTCCTCCCGATCCTCAAACTTCTGAGTCTTCTGATTTTACAGTAGTGATGATGAGGACTATGTCCCTTCTCACTCAAGTGAAGAATCTTCTGACTCGGAGCCTGAGCCGTTGGGACCTCTTTGGGCCAGGAAAACCTTACAGAGTGTTGGAGATTTAGTTGGAGATCCTTTGGATGAGAGACATACTCGGTCAGACTTCACTGGACCTCACTCCTTCTTCACCTCTTCTTCTGATCCACCATCCTTCCACGAAGATTCTGGGATTCCTGAGTGGGATTCTACCATGGATGAGGAGTATTCCTCACTCATAAAGAATGACACTTGGGATCTTACCCTTCTTCTGAAAGGAAAAAAAATCATTCGGTGTAGGTGGGTATATCGAACAAAGTATGGAGCTGATGGAAAAGTTGAGAAGTATAAAGCGCGACTTGTAGCTAAGGGTTTCTCCCAGGTAGCTGGGGTTGATTACTCAGAAACCTTTGCTCTGGTTGCGAAGATGACTTCCATTCGACTGACCCTTGCCATCGCTGCCACTAATAGATGGGAAGTCCACCAGATGGACGTTAAGAGTGCCTTCCTTCATGGGGACCTAGAGGAGGAGATCTATATGGAACAACCTCCGGGTTATGTCCATGATCCATCCCTCATTTGTAAATTAAAGAAGTCTCTCTACGGCCTTAAACAAGCCCCTCGGGCTTGGTATGCCAAGATGGACTCCTTTTTACTTGCATCAGGGTTCACTCGGTGTCACTCTGACCCAAATGTGTATATTCTGCGACAGGATGACTCCATGCTTATTCTTGTTCTCTATGTTGATGACTTGTTGATCACTGGTAGCTCTTCCTCTATCATTGATTCTGTGAAGATATCCTTGGCCAACAAGTTCTCCATGTCTGACTTAGGATTTCTTCATTACTTTCTTGGGATCCAGATTTCACAATCTAACTCAGGAATTATGATCTCGCAGCCTAAGTACTCTCTTGATTTGCTTGCTCAGTTTCACATGTCCGACTGCAAGTCCTCACCTACTCCTTTTCGTTCCGAGATTAAGTTAGTTTCTGATTGCTCTTCCCCCTTGGTTGACGGTACCATTTATCGATAGTTGGTGGGAAGCTTGATCTACCTTACTCACACTCGGCCAGATCTATCGTATGCCATCGGGATCATGTCCAGATTTATGCAAGAGCCTCATGAGCTGCATTTAAAAGTAGAAAAGCGGATCCTTCACTATGTTCGTGGCACTCACACAGATGGTATTCATTACTTAGGAGGGATTGAGATTGACTTGGTTGGATTTACAGACTCAGATTGGGCCGGTGATCTCGATCATCAGAAGTCTACCTCAGGCTACAGTTTCACTCTTGGTTCCGGTCCTATCAGTTGGTCCAGCAAGAAAAAAAATGCCATTGCCATATCATCGACAAAAGCAGAATACAGAGGAGCAGTTAACACTGCCACAGAAGCTGTTTGGTTACAGGGTATTATGACAGAGTTTGGCATCCACTTTCGGTGGCATACCATTATCTACTGTGACAACATGAGCACTATCTCGATTTGTAGAAATCCAGTTCAACATCAGCGGACGAAGCACATTGAGATTCATATGCACTTCATACAGGAGCCGATACATGAAAACATCATCGACATACAGTATGTTCAGACAGCTGATCAGGTTGCAAACATTTTCACCAAGCCCTTCACTGAGGTGAAGTTTCTTCACTTTCGGTCTCTTCTTGGGGTGAGGTCTGTTGCAGCCTCCCATCTTCTTCGGGCTATATAGTCCTCCTTCTTGTCCTCTTCTTCTTTCCAGAAAGATGTTGTTTGTACATTGTTGTCCACTCAAAATTCCCTGCTCTGATAAAAGTAAAATTTCAAAATTTTGAGTTATGAGTGTTTTTCTCTAAAGTGCCTAAGTCGTGAAAATTGAGAAAATCTGTGTTTTGGGTCATTTTGTATGTATTTCGGGCCTGTCGGACATTTTTGTCCCGCCTATCCCAAGTACGAAAGTACATTCTGATCCCCGATCGGCTGAAATCCCCAAAGTTGTTCCATTTTCGGGCCCGTCGGAACTTTTTGTCGCAAGTGTCCCAAAACTTATTGTGCGAGATGTTCCAATTTCAGCCAAAACACTCGAACCACATACTTCACACTTTCTTGTTCCAAATGTCCCAAATCAAAAAGTGCAAGTTGTTCCATTTTCACCCGAACCGGCTGAGCCGCGTACTCCGGAACTTTTTGTTCCAAATGTCCCAAGTTCAAACGGGCCTTTTGTTCCATTTTCGGCCGAAACACCCGAACCGCGTCCTTCGCTCATTTTCGTCCCAAGTGTCCCAAAATGAATTTGTGCGTCTTCTCCCCGTTTCGCCCGAACCGGCTGAGCCGCGTGTTTCACGCATTCACGTCTCACATGTCCCAAGCGTACCAAGTGTCACTCGTGCTTATTTTTGCCGCTCTACCTGAATATCATGCTTATTCAAATTGGTGGTTATCTATTAAATGCGCATTCATGGCTTTTCTCTCTCCTAAACGGCTATATAACGAGCATTTCCCCCTTGCATTTTTCACACTACTTCCATGCTATCTTTCGCTCAAACCCTTGCAATTTACAAACCTGCGCGTGTTCCCCTCCTTCTGTAATTCCTTTTACGAGTCTGGTTTGCGGCTTTATCCTCCTAGCTACTATCAATATGAAGATCAAGTTTCAGGGACAGGAACAAATTTCACCACTTGAGTCTACCGTTCGTAATATTGGCGACAGCGAAGCTCGTCATCTTGATTTCCGTGATTTTTGGGCAGGAATGGCGGACGCAAACCCTACACCAATGGCACAGATGATTCACGATAGTGGTTTGCCTTTTGCTGGAGGTTTCCCAATCTCATTACAGTGTGTTGATACCGTGCTTTCATGTGGAGCTCACTTCGACACCGTTTTGAGCGAATTGACTAATATACATGGGGAACTCATCACCAAATAGGATGCTACTGCCATTAGCACTACTCTGAGGATTTCAGAGATGGATAATGCCATAGTCATTTCCCGAGATCAAGCACAAACTCTGTTCGACCAAGACAGTGACAAATATAAGACACGAGTGGCGAAGTCCTGGCTGAAGAACCCTAAGAAAGGAGCTTCTCGTCTGACCAAAACACTCTTCCAAGTAGATTTCAATGAAGAGTTGTCAGACTTCATAATCTTGCTGGCTCGGGTTATTGGTTTTCCCTCTACCAACGAATTTCACTTCTGGATGTGCCCGCTCATCAGTATGGTGTGCGAAGGAACGCAAAACATAAATTGGGCGGAAATCATAAGCATGAATTTGACGGAGTAGCTATCCAATGTGCAGCAAATGAAGTTCTACATGACTTCATATTTGATGTATACTCTGGCAGCATCAAGGCAGTGGTTTGGTTTTTCTTATATAGATGCACACAAAGATGATCCAGTATATGCTTACTGCCCGCAGTTCACCCTGGAGACCAGCAATCGTAATTTCAGAAGGGTCAATGATGCTTTCACCATGTACGTGGTCAAACTACTCGAAGGTGATACTACTAGAAGGTTTTTAGATGAAGCCATGAACCTGATATCGCAATATGGTGCTTATTTCATCCAATTCAAGAAATTTTCTTATATCATGCTTGCTAGCTATGAGAGCACTCCTCTGCGGCTTCCCATGTTCTCCAATGATAAAATGGCCTTAATAGAAATATGCAGGAAACTAGACAAGTTGCACAGAACTTGCAGAGATAACAAGATTTCAGGCTTGCACTTTCCCATCTCTCTGGGGAACTACACTTGCAAAACAGCCCTAGACGCACAGAATATAGAAAGAGCCCTTATTCCTATCACTGTTCATTTCTTCAAGCCAAGAACCTGCTTTGACTTGAAGAAGTTCATTGAACAGAACATCAAGCTAGTCTACCATCATAGGGCTAATATAGAAGACTATTGGGCTGACTGTGCAGATGATTTTGAAGCCAGGAGAAGGCATTGTGGCAGGTTCTCCCTGCAATTGATCCAAGAACTCGGTCTATACCAAGTTCCTGAAGGTCTCCAGGATGACAATTCTGATCTATACTCGTATGAGTATGAAAATGTGATTAAGCACACTCCTCTGGAGGACCTGGATTGGAACAGGAAAGAGAGGGATGATCTGGCTGAGATCCTTGCTCCAGTCTTAGTCAGGACTAAGGTCTAGTTTGACAGGATGGTTCGAGAATTCAGGAGGCATTCAGGGGAATCCTCTTCTAAGGATGCTTCAACACCAAGAAGAGAAGCATCTATTCCAAGGTCAGGAACACCAGTGAAGACCCCTCCTGCCTCATCAATACAAGGACCTGTAGCTTCTACTCCTTCTTCATCCACTCAAGTGTACCAGAAGAAGCTCAAGGAGGTTAAGAAGGAGCCTATGGAAAGTGATCCTCAAAGAAAGCAAGTAGAGTTGCCTATGGGACCTAAGAAAATCATTGTTCTCAGTGAAAGTGAAGAAAGTGAAGTACCAACTCTTGTAAGTGCTCCTGAAGATCCAGCTGATAAAGATAAAGAAATCCAGAGCATTGAGCTCTCAGGTAATATTGACTCTTCTGCCACAATTGCCCCAAGTGCCCCACTCACCTCTCAACCTGAGACCACAGCTGCACAGACCTTGAGCGTCATGAGCTCTCTGTCTCTTGGTCCCCTTGCACCTCCTGCTGATTCCTCTTCCTCTTTTGCGTGGGTGCAACCTTTGGTTGACAATAGGAAGAGAAATTTTTCCTCTCGGAGCTCGGGACCAAATTTTGATGTTGTTGCAGCCTTGTTGGGCACCACTCCTTCTCGTGCCAAGAAAGCCAGAACTACTTCCAGAATAGTGTCTGATGCTCAAGGTCAGCAATTCTTAGAGATTGCTAAGCCTACAGTGGACAAATCAGAATCAGACTTGCTGGCATATGACTTGGAGCTTTCGAGAATCCCAATGGGAGAGTCTACTCCTGAAGGTGAAATTCACAACCTCCAGGAAACAGTCACAAGAGTCATTGGAAGGGTAGAGAAAGGGCAGAAAACTATTGAACAGTTGGAAGAACAAGCCCAAATTCTCACAGGTTTCATCAAGTCTCTTTTGTCTAAGGATAAAGTCTTGAACCCTACCCCATTGACTACTCTTCCACCTCCTGTAATTCTAAGCCAAGATGAAGTGCAAAGTATCAAAGATATGCACAAGTATTCTGTCTATGGCAGAGCTATTGAAGCCATGGTGGATGACATGCTTGTTGCTGGATTAAACTTCATCGATGAAGCTTTCAAACTCCACGAAAAGGTGAGCAATGTACAACTGAAGCTCTCCTCCACTATCAATATCATGGATAAAGAGCTCAAACTCTGGAGCAGTTGCATTGTAGACCTTTGACTCATGGGACAAGCAGATGAGAACGTTCTGTTGGTGAGTAAAGTCTTTGATGATGCAAAGGATAATCTGTCGAAGTCCTGGGTCTACAGTGTGGAGTGGAAGATCAGAGTCCTGGAGGAGGCTTTGGGAGAACTGAAGAATAGTTGGCAGAAGGGTGAAGCTTTCAAGACACTGGTGGTCTCTGCTTTCAAAGATATACACTGTCATCTTCAGGATGAGACTTCTGGTGCTTCCCTTTCCTTGCAAGAGATCAAAGCTCAATTCAGAGCTTTTGTCAAAGATAACCTATTCAAGGAAAGTTCCATCTCTAAGGAGAAAATGAAGGAGATTTGCTCTCTTCAATCTGCCATTGAAGAAGCAAACAAAGATTATCATACTCATGTCAAGTTTGATAATGAGATGGAGAAGTGTCTTGGATTTTGGACTCAGTCTACGACCAACACGTCAGTCCCTCGTGGCAGAGACATAGCTGAGGCGTTAAAGAAGTTCAGGCAGTGGATTCTAAAGTTAGTGGGTCCCTCTTAGTGACTAGCCACCTGTCTTCTTCCCTTTCTTTTCCATTTTCTTTGTAAAAGGTTGAGGTATTGCGGTTGGCAGTCCTTAACTATTCTTGGTTAAAAGAAACGGTTACGAAGGGTAACTGATTTGTAAGCTATATAATGGCCTTTCCACACCATTCCAAGGGGGAGGAAGAACTTGGCATATTTTCTGGAAGTGTAAATAGATCAGAGAGAAATCAATACAAAAGGGCTTTCCATTCATTGTCTATCTAATCTTTGTTATCTCTGTGTTTTCATTTAATTTCGTGAAGATCATTTGTTTCTAGTGCGTTAGTCTCACTGATTGCATATTTTTAAATATTGCGAGTATAGTGATCTTGTACAACCAAGAAGGAACTTTGTGTCCTTGATTAATGAATCTGAAGAAGGTTATTTACAGAACTTTGTGTCTGGTAATCTCATCTTGTTCATCCAATGCAAATGATCTTGTTTTAAATTCACTGCAACTTCGCATACATAAAGGATTATTCTGCTATCTATAATTCTGCATGTTGCTCTTCTGCTCACCCTCGTATTTCCTTTCCTCAGTCCTTTTGTAACTGATGATCCTTGTGGAAAACACTTTCGTAATATTCAAGTTCAACCATAAAATCATGTTTTGTATATTTGTAAATAAGTTTGTTTCTGAATAAGGGAACCTCTCCCATTAAAGAGGAGGGACTTCTTGTCCCCTGACTGTTGCTCTTCTTAGAAGTCCTATTTGACGACCAACAGTTTTTGGCAACTCCGCTGGGGAAAATCATATTCCAGTTCTATAATTTTTCGATCATCTTTTGATCTGGCGACTCCTCGTTTTACTCGAGGGAGAAGGACCCTTGGTATTGAAGACTCTTAGTTTCAGCTTTTGGAGCAGCAGGGTTTTCCTCTTCCTTCCTCAAGAAATAGAAGAACTCGTTCGACAAGCACTCCACCTGTTCAAGAAAGAATTCCTATGGGTGGTATTCCTTCAGATCCTGCTAGTCCCAATCTATGAGCTTTGATCCTCGCTGGTGTTAAAGTTCCTCTCCAAGCCATTTTTCCAAGAATGGCGGCACCATTGCCATGGGGTCAACGTGTCGGGCCCCTGGCCCTTACTCAGCCTTTGCATGAGTTACCCAGAGGTAACCGGAAGAACTTCAAAAAATTCAAAGGTGATGGCAAGGTACATCTTGATGAACATATTACAGCCTTCATAGTTGCATGTGGAGTTTTGGGAGTTGAACATGAAGACGTCTCCGTAAGATTGTTCATGGAGACTTTACAAGAAAATGCTGCTGATTGGTTCTTTCACCTTCCGGCTGGTGCTATAACCGATTGGGACACCATGAGAACCCAGTTCGAGAATCGTTTCAAGCCGGTAGAAGATGTGCATGCTTTGCTTGCCCAAATTTCTCAGATAAAGAAAGATTCGCAAGAACCCATGAGAGAGTTTGTGGCTCGGTTCAACAGGTTGGTAAATAAAATTCCAACAAACACTCGACCTGTTGATCAGATTCAAAAATGTTTCTTTCTAAATGCCCAATCACCTAAAGTTAGTTATGCACTAAGAAGGGCTAATCTCGCGACGTTAGCTCTAGATCAAGAACTGGCTGTTAGCGTCGAAGATGACTTGATCATGTCAAGGAAGTTGAGAAGAGACCCTCCCAAATCTAAATCTGCTGCTTCTTCCTCTTCCACCCCTGGACCTAACACTGATCCATTAGTTCAGAAACTTGTGAATGATCTTATTGCTATAAAGAAACAATTGGCTCAGCATGCCCCTTATGCAGATGTTCCAAGAAGAAATTTCCAGCCCAGGAATCGTTTGCCTGCCTCTCAAACAAGACTAGCACTTGAAGGACCTCCTGTTAAGGTCCCTGTCAATGCGACCTGCGAGGTGGAAGAACCAGATGATGATGAAGATAACGAAGCTTGCGAGGAGTTTTCGAGATAATTTGATGATGAGGCAGAAGAACTTGAGGGATCTCGAGTGAATTTCTTCACCACTGAGGGCATTGACGATGGAGATGATTATGATGACGTGATAGCAGACATGAACAGCGAATCATTTGCTTTCATGACTCGAGAATAGACAAAGAAGAGGGAGAAGGTGACACAGCCCATAAAGAAATCTAAGGAGCAGTCGGCAACTATCCCTGTTATTGCAAAAAGAGGATCTCCTATCCCTACTTCATCTGCACTAAAGGTGAGTTCTATCAATCCAGTTACCAAAGTTGCTTCTTCTTTTTCTCCTAAAGTTGATAAGCCTAGAATTCCACATGATGATGGCCCGTCCACTTCTGGATCCTTTGATATTGTTGATCACCTGAAAAAGACCAAGGTCTAAATCTCAGAAGCTGAGTACTATCAAACCCATCCCAAAGCCTTTGCCAAAATGATCCACTTTGTCAATTCCAGCTCTAAGACCACTTCTAAAGGCCTTCTACCTACTCCTCCTTCTGCACCATAGCCTAGTCTGGTAGCTGCTGTCACCTCGCTTGGTGACAAAATTAAACCATTTTATGTAACACTTCTTATAGCTGGTCATAGGCTCAGTAATTGTGTCATTGACTCAGGAGCCTCAGATAACGTAATGCCTACTAAAGTAGCTCATGCTTTAGGCCTGACCCTCACTCGCACTTATGGATCCTGTTACTCCATGGAAAGTAAAGAAGTGCCCCTGGTTGGGAGAATTAAGGATGCGCAAGTGGCTTTTGCTGCCTTACCTGAAAAGAAAGTGTTGGCTACCATCCTGGTAGCAGATATCCCTCCTTCATATGGGATGTTGCTAAGTAGGAACTTCTGCAAAGATGTGGGTGGGGAAATCCAGATGGACTGGTTGCATGCACTCGTGCCTATCAATGGACAAATGAAGAAGTTGTTGCTTGAAAAGTAGTCTGAGTATAGTGTGCAGAAAACGGATGACCCTAGAGCACAAATACTCTATGAGGATATGGGTCATGGCAATTACATGATTATGTCCCATGATGAAATCCAACTTCCCAGAATGTCACCTAAAGATCCTAATGGTATTTGGATTTTAGAGTTTGATGGAAGTTGTTCCTCAGCTGGTTCTAGAGCTAGTGTCTTGCTAGTGTCATCTGAAGGATGCCTACACCCCTTTTCATTTAAGTTGTAGTTCGAGAATACTAATAACACAGCAGAATACGAGGCTCTCATTCTCGGATTGCAGGTGGCCAAAGAACAAGGTATAAAGAATCTTCTGGCTCGTGGTGATGCAGAATTGATTGTAAAGCAGGTCAGAAACCTTTTCCAAGTAAAAAATGGAAGGTTAAGGCATTACCAGAATCAGGTTTGGGATTCTATTGAGTTCCTTGATGCTTTCTCTATTGAAGCAGTACCTAGAGAAAAGAACAGCAGGGCTGATTCGCTAGCAGTCTCAGGGTCGCTACTGATTCCTCATCCTGATTTCTCTCAGGATAAGTTCACCATTGAGATGGTCCATCAGCCTAGTGTACCTGATAATGCCAGTAACTGGTAGGTTTTCAATGAAGATCAACATTTTCTTTCCTTCCTGGAACTCAAGGGTAATTTCAAACAGCTGTATTTTGAGGGAAGTGACAACCTACCTCGTGAAAGTGCACCCTTTGACAAAGCTGTCACCCAAGGAGAAGAGACAGATCAAGATGGATGCATCAATCTCAAAGGGAACAAGATTCCTAAAGGGCTGGTGAGTTTGGAGGAACTATTTGATAAGCATGACAGGTATGTGAAATCTAGAGCTTCTTCTGGGCCTCGGCAATCAGCTGAGTATGATAAGATTGATATTGGGAGTTCTACTGACCCCAAGCTCATGAACATTGGAAAATGTTGCACAACAGATGAGAGGAGAAGAGCAATTGATCTTCTAAAAAGGTATAAGGATGTTCTTGCTTACTCTTATGAAGATTTGAAAGCTTTCAAACCAAAAGATATGTAGCACTCTATTCCCCTCAAGCCTGGAATTAAGCCTTTCAAGCAGAAACAGAGACAATACAACCCCAAAGTAGCTGACACCATCTTTCAAGAGATACAGAAGTTGTTGAAGGCTAAAATTATTTTTCCCATTCACCATTCAACATGGATTGCAAATATTGTGCCTGTCAGGAAGAAAAATGGTGAGATCCGCATCTGTGTTGATTTCAGGAACCTGAATCAAGCTTCTCTGAAAGATAATTATCCTTTTCCCATGATGGATCAAGTATTGCAAGCGGTAACAGGCTCTAAAATTTTATCTATGCTTGATGGATTTTCTGGATACAATCACGTAGAGGTTGATACTGTAGATCAACATAAAACAGCTTTCACTACTCCTTGGGGCACCTTTGCTTACAAGAGAATGCCTTTTGGGCTTATTAATGCTGGTGCCACTTTCCAGAGGGCTATGGATCTAGATTTTGGAAGCTTAAAAGGGAAGTGTATTGTCATCTACCTTGATGACCTGACAGTGTTTATCAAGACAAGAGCGGATCATTTTGATCACCTAGAGACAGTTCTGCTGAGATGCAGAGAGCATGGAATCTCTCTGAACCCTAAAAAATTTGTCTTTTGTGTCACTGAGGGAAGGTTATTAGGGCACATCTTTTCCAAGGATGGTATTAAGATTGATCCTGAACGAGTTCAAGCCATCCAGCAAATTCCTCTCCCAACCAGTAAAAAGGGCGTGCACTCCTTCGGTAAGATCAATTTCTTGAGAAGATTCATCCCTGATTTTGCAGAATTAACTTTGAATATTTCTCAGATGATGAAAGGGAAGCAAACATTTGGTTGGTCTTCTGAAGGAAAGGAATCCTTTGAAGGTATCAAGAGAGCTATCGCTAAAACTCCTGTTTTAGCCTGTCCTGATTTCAGCAAAGATTTCATCATCTATTGCTATGCTACAGATAATACTTTGGATACTGTGTTAACTCAAGAAGACTCTAATGAGCATGAGCTACCAATCGCGTTCATGAGCTATATTCTGAAAGATCATGAGTTGAAATATACTATGATGGAGAAACATGCTTTTGCAGTGGTTAAAGCAGTCAAGCAATTCCACTTTTACATCCTCAACTCTCATTCTATGGTGCCGGTTCCAGATACAAATGTTAAGTCAATCCTCACACAGCAAGAATTTGGATCCAAGAGAGGGAACTGGGTTGCTAAGGTCCAAGAGTATGACGTTGACATTAAGCCAACCAAGCTGGTTCATGGAAAAGGTTTTTGTGAGCTCATTGCTGAAGGAGCCGAACATGAGTTGCTGGAGGAGAAAGTTGACCTTCCTACTGTTCTGTTCCTTAGTTTAGTTGATGAATGGTATGCTGACATCACCCATTTTCTCACCTATGTGGAATGCCCCTCTCATTTAACTGCCAAAGAAAAGAGGACTGTTAAATTGAGGTCAGTACAACATGTATTATGGGAAAATGCTTTGTTCAAGCGTGGCTTAGATGGGAGATTTTTGAAGTGTGTGGACAAGGAACAGCAGAGAAAGTTGCTCTCAGCTTTTCATGATCAGGCATGTGGAGGGCACTATTCATCAATGGTTACAGCTCACAAGATAATCCGTGGAGGATACTACTAGCCTTCCTTGTTCAGAGATGCATCCAAGTGGGTGCATAAATGTGAGGCTTGTCAGACCTTTGTGGCAAGACCTAAATTGGCTTCTTTGCCCCTCAAGCCAGTTGTGATTGAGGAACCATTTCAATAATGGGGTTTGGAATTCATTGGTACACTTAATCCTACTTCTAGTGCTGGTCACACTCATGTGCTAACCACCACTGACTACTTCACCAAATGGGTGGAAGCTATTCCAGTCAAGAGCACTACTTCTGAAGTGGTATGCAACTTCATCAAAGAGAACATCTTGGTAAGGTATGGTGTACCTAACAAGATTGTAACAGATAATGCCTCGAATTTCTCTTCAGTTGAGATAATGGACTTCTACTATGGGTATGGCATTTCTTTGGCTCACTCTTCAGATTACTACCCTCAGGGCAATGGGCAAGCAGAATCCACCAACAAAAATTTGGTGACAATTATAAGGAAGTTGGTCAATGAGTCTCAACGAAACTGGCACAAGAAGCTCTATGATGCTCTTTGGGCAGACAGGATCACACCTAAAAGAGCCATTGGAATGTCCCCTTTTCAAGTGGTGTATGGGGTTGAGGCTCAATTGCCAGTAACAGTGGAACCGCCGGCCTTGCACCTAATGAAGGCCATTGAGGATACTAGCTTCAATGATGCTCTGGACAAGAGAATTATGTACCTGCACAAACTGAATGAGGATAGATTGATGGTTGCTGATAGGATATCTGTTCACCAGTAGAAGGTAAAGGTCCTATTTGACAAGAAAGCTAGGTTCAGAGATTTCCAAGTTGGAGACACCGTGCTGTTATGGGACAAAAGACATGAACCTCGTGGCAGCCATGGAAAGTTTGATTCCCTATAGCTCAGACCTTTCAAGATCAGACACTTTGCTGGTGAGAATTCCTTTTATCTTGATTACATGGATGGTTCTCCCCTCCCACTCCCTTATAGTGGGCAGTATCTCAAGTTGTTCAAATCCTAGGTGACTAGGGAGTCCTTTGTATATTCTGTACAGTGTTTTGCTTCTCTGCTTTTGGTGTGTTTTCCTTTTGTTGTTTTGGTGTTTTTCCCTCTGTATTGGTCTGTTTTTGACTCCGTTGCCCAATGGATAAGGCACTGGTCTACTTTCCCCGAGTTTGTCTAAGTTCTTGCCTTGCCTCATTCCTTGAATTTATGCCAAGTCATCCCCAGAAGGAGCCAGCTGTTGTCCAGTCAAAATTCCCTGCTCTGATAAAAGTAAAATTTCAAAATTTTGAGTTATGAGTGTTTTTCTCTAAAGTTCCTAAGTTGTGAAAATTGAGAAAATCTGTGTTTTGGGTCATTTTGTATGTATTTCGGGCCTGTCGGACATTTTTGTCCCGCCTGTCCCAAGTACGAAAGTGCATTTTGTTCCCCGATCGGCTGAAATCCCCAAAGTTGTTCCATTTTCGGGCCCGTCGGAACTTTTTGTCCCAAGTGTCCCAAAACTTATTGTGCGAGATGTTCCAATTTCGGCCGAAACACCCGAACCGCGTACTTCACACTTTCTTGTTCCAAATGTCCCAAATCAAAAAGTGCAAGTTGTTCCATTTTCACCCGAACCGGCCGAGCCGCGTACTCCAGAACTTTTTGTTCCAAATGTCCCAAGTTCAAACGGGCCTTTTGTTCCATTTTCGGCCGAAACACCCGAACCGCGTCCTTCACGCGTTTTCGTCCCAAGTGTCCCAAAATGCATTTGTGTGTCTTCTCCCCGTTTCGCCCAAACCGGCCGAGCTGTGTGTTTCGTGCATTCGCGTCTCACATGTCCCAAGTGTACCAAGTGTCACTCGTGCTTATTTTTCCACCTCTACCCGAATATCATGCTTATTAAAATTGGTGGTTATCTATTAAATGCGCATCCATGGCTTTTCTCTCTCCTAAACGGCTATATAACGAGCATTTCCCCCTTGCATTTTTCACACTACTTCCATGCTATCTTTCACTCAAACCCTTGCAATTTGTAAACCTACGCGTGTTCCCCTCCTTCTGTAATTCCTTTCCGAGTCTGGTTTACGGCTCTGTCCTCCTAGCTACTATCAATATGAAGATCAAGTTTCAGGGACAGGAACAAATTTCACCACTTGAGTCTGTCGTTCGTAATATTGGCGACAGCGAAGCTCGTCATCTTGATTTCAGTGATTTTTGGGCAAGAATGGCAGACGCAAACCCTACACCGATGGCGCAGATGATTCACGATAGTGGTTTGGCTTTTGCTAGAGGTTTCCCAATCTCAGTATAGTGTGCTGATACCGTGCTGTCATGTGGAGCTCACTTCGACCCCGTTTCGAGCGAATTGACTAATATACATGGGGAACTCATTGCCAAATTGGATGCTACCACCATTAGCACTGCTCTGAGAATTCCAGAGATGGATAATGCCATAGTCGTTTCCCGAGATCAATCACAGACTATGTTCGACCAAGACAGTGACAAATATAAGGCATGAGTGGCGAAGTCCTGGCTGAAGAACCCTAAGAAAGGAGCTTCTCATCTGACCAAAACCCTCTTTCGAGTAGATTTCAATGAAGAGTTGTCAGACTTCATAATCTTGCTGGTTCGGGTTATGGGTTTTCCCTCTACCAACGAATTTCACTTCTAGATGTGCCCGCTCATCAGCATGGTGCGCGAAGGAATGCAAAACATAAATTGGGTGGAAATCATAAGCATGAATTTGACGGAGCAGCTATCCAATGTGCAGCAAACGAAGAAGTTCTACATGACTTCGTATCTGATGTATACTCTGGCAGCATCAAGGCAGTGGTTCAATTTTTCTTATATAGATGCACATAAAGATGATCCAGTATATGCTTACTGCCCGCAGTTCACCCTGGAGACCAGCAACCGTAATTTCAGAAGGGTCAATGATGCTTTCACCATGTACGTGGTTAGACTACTTGAAGGTGATACTGCTAGAAGGTTTTCAGATGAAGCCATGAACCTGATATTGCAATATGGTGCTTATTTCATCCAATTCAAGAAATTTTCTTATATCAAGCTTGCTGGCTATGAGAACACTCCTCTGCGGCTTCCCATGTTCTGCAATGACAAAATGGCCTTTATAGAAATATGAAGGCAACTAGACAAGTTGCACAGAACTTGCAGAGATAAGAAGATTTCTGGCTTGCACTTTCCCATCTCTCTGGGGAACTACACTTGCAAAACAGCCCTGGATGCACAGAATATAGAAAGAGCCCTTGTTCCTATCACTGTTCATTTCTTCAAGCCAAGAACCTACTTTGACTTGAAGAAGTTCATCGAACAAAACATCAAGATAATCTACCATCATAGGGCTGATACAGAAGACTATTGGGCTGACTGTGCAGATGATTTTGAAGCCAGGAGAAGGCATTGTGGCAGGTTCTTCCTGCACTTGATCCAAGAACTCGGTCTATACCAAGTTCCTGAAGGTCTCCAAGATGACAATTCTGATCTATACTCGTATGAGTATGAAAATGTGATTAAGAACACTCCTCTGGAGGACCTAGATTGGAACAGGAAAGAGAGGGATGATCTGGCTGAGATCCTTGCTCCAGTCTTAGTCAAGACTAAGGTCTTGTTTGACAGGATGGTTCGAGAATTCAGGAGGCATTCAGGGGAATTCTCTTCTAAGGATGCTTCAACAGCAAGAAGAGAAACATCTATTCCAAGGTCAGGAACACCAGTGAAGACCCCTCCTGCCTCATCAATACAAGGACCTGCAGCTTCTACTCCTTCTTCATCCACTCAAGTGTACCAGAAGAAGCTCAAGGAGGTTAAGAAGGAGCCTATGGAAAGTGATCCTCAAAGAAAGTAGGCAGAGTTGCCTATGGGACCTAAGAACATCATTGTTCTCAGTGAAAGTGAAGAAAGTGAAGTACCAACTCTTACAAGTGCTCTTGAAGATCCAGCTGATAAAGATAAAGAAATCTAGAGCACTGAGCTCTCAGGTAATATTGACTCTTCTGCCACAATTGCCCCAAGTGCCCCACTCACCTCTCAACCTGAGACCACAGCTACATAGACCTTGAGTGTCATGAGCTCTCTGTCTCTTTGCCCCCTTGCACCTCCTGCTGATTCCTCTTCCTCTTTTGCGTGGGTGCAACCTTTGGTTGACAATAGGAAGAGAAATTTTTCCTCTCGGAGCTCGGGACCAAATTTTGATGTTGTTGCAGCCTTGTTGGGCACCACTCCTTCTCGTGCCAAGAAAGCTAGAACTACTTCCAGAATAGTGTTTGATGCTCAAGGTCAGTGATTCTTAGAGATTGCTAAGCCTACAGTGGACAAATCAGAATCAGACTTGCTGGCATCTGACTTGGAGCTTTCGAGAATCCCAATGGGAGAGTCTACTCCTGAAGGTGAAATTCACAACCTCCAGGAAATAGTCACAAGAGTCATTGGAAGGGTAGAGAAAGGGCAACAAACTATTGAATAGTTGGAAGAACAAGACCAAATTCTCACAGGTTTCATCAAGTCTCTTTTGTCTAAGGATAAAGTCTTGGACCCTACCCCATTGACTACTCTTCCACCTCCTGTAATTCTAAGCCAAGATGAAGTGCAAAGTATCAAAGATATGCACAAGTATTCTGTCTATGGCAGAGCTATTGAAGCCATGGTGGATGACATGCTTGTTGCTAGATTAAACTTCATCGATGAAGCTTTCAAACTCCACGAAAAGGTGAGCAATGTACAACTGAAGCTCTCCTCCACTATCAATATCATGGATAAAGAGCTCAAACTCTGGAGCAGTTGCATTGTAGACCTCCAACTCATGGGACAAGTAGATGAGAACGTTCTGTTGGCGAGCTGTCGAAGTCCTGGGTCTACAGTGTGGAGTGGAAGATCAGAGTCCTGGAGGAGGCTTTGGGAGAACTGAAGAACAGTTGGGAGAAAGGTGAAGCTTTCAAGACAGTGGTGGTCTTTGCTTTCAAAGATATACACTGTCATCTTCAGGATGAGACTTCTGGTGCTTCCCTTTCCTTACAAGAAATCAAAGCTCAATTCAGAGCTTTTGTCAAAGATAACCTATTCAAGGAAAGTTCCATCTCCAAGGAGAAAATGAAGGAGATTTGCTCTCTTCAATATGCCATTGAAGAAGCAAACAAAGATTATCATACTCATGTCGAGTTTGATAATGAGATGGAGAAGTGTCTTGGATTTTGGACTCAGTCTACGACTGACACGTCAGTCCCTCATGGCAGAGACATAGCTGAGGCATTAAAGAAGTTCAGGTAGCTGATTCTGAAGTCAGTGGGTCCCTCTCAGTGACTGGCCACCTGTCTTCTTCCCCGTTCTTTTCTCTTCTTCCCTTTCTTTTCCGTTTTCTTTGTAAAAGGTTGAGGTATTGCGGTTGGTAGTCCTTAACTATTCTTGGTTAAAAGAATTGGTTACGAAGGGTAACTGATTTGTAAGCTATATAATGGCCTTTCCACGCCATTCTAAGGAAGAGGAAGAACTTGGCATATTTTCTGGAAGTGTAAATAGATTAGAGAGAAATCAATACAAAAGGGCTTTCCATTCATTGTCTATCTAATCTTTGTTATCTCTGTGTTTTCATTTAATTTCGTGAAGATCATTTGTTTCTAGTTCGTTAGTCTCACTGATTGCATATTTTTAAATATTGCGAGTATAGTGATTTTTTACAACCAAGAAGGAACTTTGTGTCCTTGATTAATGAATTTGAAGAAGGTTATTTACAGAACTTTGTGTCTGGTAATCTCATCTTGTTCATCCAATGCAAACGATCTTGTTTTAAATTCACTGCAACTTCGCATACATAAAGGATTATTCTACTATCTATAATTTTACATGTTGCTCTTCTGCTCACCCTCATATTTCCTTTCCTCAGTCCTTTTGTAACTGATGATCCTTGTGGAAAACACTTTCGTAATATTCAAGTTCAACCATAAAATCATGTTTTGTATATTTGTAAATAAGTTCGTTTCTGAATAAGGGAACCTCTCCCATTAAAGAGGAGGGACTTCTTGTCCCCTGACTGTTGCTCTTCTTAGAAGTCCTATTTGACGACCAACATACATGGGTACCTTATCAGGCCTTTAGTTGCCGGGGCCCATTGACACATCTTTCTTAGTTGTCTAGGGGAGTCTTCTTTTTCTATTCTGGCTTACCTTGACCTCTTCCTCGGCTTCGATGAAGGGGGGGTGTTGGTGTGTGTGACTATCTAGTCGTCGTTCACATCACCTAGGTGAGTCATCTCGCCTTGCAAGAGTCATAGGTCTTAGGAAGTCAAATGACAAGTGTCAGATTCTGTCATAGAATCTGACATTGTCATTTGTGTCAATGCGTCATAGGAGTTACATTCCTTATTTGCATCAGTGACGTCATTGATTTCTTTCCATGTTTAGGCATGGGGGTTACACAGTACCCCTATTTTTACTTCCTATTTTTCGATCTATGAGTATGAGCAGACCCATTCTTCTTTCTTGCAATCTTCTTTCCATTGTTTCGAATCTTGCATATTGCGTTGGCTTGAGGTTACCATCGGAGTGCAACTTCATTGTGGTGCATCGCTTTTCGACATCGGTTCTCACGAATCCCTCTTTCACTCCCCACCGGTGATCTATAGCATGGGTCCATGTTAGATCTGCATCTTGCAACCTTTGGTAGTCTTCTTTGGTCCATATCCACAATCCATAATGCCAACTTGATCTAGATTTATAGGCTGAAAGCCACCCAAATAATTCTACTAGGAAATAGTAGAAAAAAGTCTCATACAGATCATGGTAGAGATTCTCCTCTACCCATCTACGTGTATCAAACTTATGTCCAGTTTTGAATCTCTAGGAAAATTCATCCTCCATGCTCTTGAACCATGAATCAACATTTTCCATTATCAATCGATCCATCATTACTCTTTACACAGATCATGATGTATGTTATATCCCACTACAACTTTGAAAAGAGGTCCCGGCAACGGAACCAAGATGTAGTCAATTTTACTCCCACTATAAGAGTAAGGAATCCCATGTGCACCAACCTATCACCTAGCAGAAGCTGAAAACTTACCTGAGGCATGCACGGGTATGGAGTCTCTCTTTAATGTGACTTTTTAGTGGGAAGCATTCATCAATGATTAGTATAGGAGTATTCAAGAAAGAAGTTTAGACATACAAAGATTACAGGGCTCAAGGCAGCCTTCAAATCCTTGTAGTTTCTTCAGACTGTGTATTTTAAAAGACTCCATAACACATAATATAACAGAAAGGAAGCTACAACCATTCATTCATAGCATGTAAAAAAATAGAACTTCTATGAACAAAATATAAATGAAACCCACTGATATTCATGTCTAATTGTAAGTAACCTCATTGTATTCATTGGTTCATTACAAAGAGCCATAGATGGCAGACTATAGTCATTCACACCACTAGGCTTGTATAACCACGCAAAAATAGAAAATAAATTACAATGCTAAGCTCAATACATCAGATCCCTACTCGTAGTAATCCTGTAGAGATCTACCCATGATATCTCTCTTATCTTCTACTCTTAGGTCTCTATCTCTATCTCCACACACAAACACACACACAAACCTTTCTTGGTCTGCAGGAACTTGTATTTATCATCTTCCCACACTGTCAAATCCCCTTGCCATGCCCTTAGATCTATCATCAAGTTTAAAATGTGGTCCTTCAACGAGCATGTTTCCTCAGTCCTGAGCTCTCCACTCCATCTCATAATGGTCTTCTAGAATATTACTTTACTGACAGGCTCTTTCCTGGGCCACCTATTTCCAGGCTGGCATCTTATCTGCATGCAACCAATCATGGTTTTCACGTGTTATAACTTTGTTTCTTGAATCGGCTAAGTCTTGAACCTCCTTTCGCATGTGACACATTATATGCTTCCTTGATCTTTTTCTCTTACGTGCTTTTGCCTTGCACAATATCATGTAACTAGGGTCTCGTGTACCCACACACCTTCTTACTTAGTCAATATTTCAGGAGCCCAACATCACCCCACACTATGCCTATCTCACCCTCAAAAACATTCTACTTTACCAAGGTGTAAGTTGGTTCAAATGGAATCAAGGTGTAGATAAATATTGCAAAGATGAACAAGGAATGAAAGAATAGGGGAAATAATGAAGAATGGGGGGGGAACACTAAACCAAAAGGTTGGGGAAGTCCTTCTGCAAGACTGCCTCCAACTTATTCCATGTATCGACCTCGCTCTATGCCTTCTGATAGAGGTTGCCAACCAAGAGGTTTACCTCATCAAAACTTAGGATAGCTCCTTGCACACCCAAAGTATCCACAATTTGTTCCATATCTTTACCCAGGTCTGCGAGCTTGTCCATTTGCCTGATAATTTGATGATATAGTTCCTTCATTCGGGTCTTGGTTGAGCTCCTCAGTGCCTCAATCTCCTTGGATATTCTTTCTACTTCCGCCAGGACTCTATCCCACTCCGCATTTTTTCCTTTATTCTTCTCCTAGAACTCTTTCATCTCTGCTTTGAGTGTGGCGACCAAGGAGCTTTCCACTTTATCTCTATCCGCGCATGTGTCATATGCAGCCTCAACATATTGGGAAGCAACCTTTACATCTGTGAGTACCTTGCTATACTTGGCAACCAGTGCTATCACCTTCAACCGATCCTCCTCCTTTAGTCATGTGGCTACTTCTTCCAAAGATTCCAATTCCAAGGGTTACCTCTCCATGGTGATGATGCACATTAAATCTTCTAGGCATTCTAGTGTTGAGGCATACCTCTGGGGGATAGGCATTAGATCTGGGTGTTTCAAGATGATGGAACTTTTTATCAAGTCTACTTTCTTGTAGACATCTTGCACCTTTGCCTGTTCCTCCTTAAGCTCGTGTCTTAGTAGTGCACTGATTAATTCCTCATGTTTTAAGTTTCTGGCTGCCTTAGAAAAATTTTCTTCCTTCTTAGCCCACTTTCCCTCTAAATACCTTATGCTTTTGTTCTACATGAATAATATTGCCTCCGTTTCCACCGCGACCTTGTTTAGAGCATTACATATTTTCTCATCTATGATCTCCTAGGAATTTCTCCCTTAGACTCTAGCAGCGTGATAAGTGCCTTCTGGTAGACTTCAAAGTCTAGGTCATTGACGTGATTTAAATGCCCAAGAAAGCATCTTCTTGGTCCTGGGGTACACACCCTCCTTCTCGAAAGATCCCATGGCTATAAGTCTTTTGGTGGGTACCGTGCTCTAGAATCATGTGTGTAGCACCTTCCTTGAGTCATCCATGTAGCCCATCATCTTCCTTTGTTCTACTTCCATAGGTCTTCTAACTAAGCGTGCACCTTTGGCGAAGCTGACTATCAAAGTGGGGCCTACTAGGTTGTCATGTCCCGTTTCACTACTCTCTTCCCTTTCTTCCTTTATCTCTAATTCCTGGTCTATAAGGATCTTGAGCATCTTATTTGCTTCTCGTTCTACCACTTTGGTTATCTACTCTGTGGTAAAATATATGGCTCTCAGTCCTTCGGTGTCCTTCTCCTATGCCCTTGTATCTTTGGTACCATCACCTCCTTGTGTGCCTTTCTGCGGCATGAATATGAACTCTTTCTTCTCTTCTTCACTCTCCTCTTCCGAGTCATAGACACTAACTACGTGAGGTTCCATGTATTTTTCTATCTCTTTCTCCTCATCGCCACCCTCTTCACTCTCATCCTCTCCTTTTCCTAGATATCTCTCCATGCTCTTGGTCACCTCCAAGTCTGCTTCTTTATCCACCTTCTGCTTCTTCCCGAGAGGTTGCTTATGGTCAGGGGATTCTACCTTCTCTTTTTCCTCTTGGGACTCCTCTAAGGTGGTGGGTTGTTTGAGTGCCTCTACTTCTGGTGTCTTCTCCTTTACTAGGGAATTCTTCCTCTGAACATAGGTGCTTAGCTAGGCACTCGTAGAAGGCATGCTCACTATCTAAGTATTTGGTATGTTTGGTGATCCTTCCTCTCCTCTACCCCTCTTCTTAGACACTGGCTTCCTCATTCCCAGGGGGTCTTCAGGTATGGAGATCTCATCCACTAAGTATGCGTTGTTCTCAAATTTCACCCTTATGCGCATGTGTTCTACCTTATCCGTGCGTAACCGATCATGCTTTTCATGTGTTCTTCCTTTATTGTTTGAATCAGCTAAGTCCTTAACCTCCTTTTGCGTGCCGTGTGCTATATGCTTCCTTGAGCATTTTCTCTTTCACACTTTTTCCTTGCACTCTATCATGTAATTGGGGTCCCACGTGCCCATGCACCTTCATACTTAGTCAATATTTAAGGATCCTAGAATCATTCTAGGATCTCTATCTGAAATGATTAATTCAGGTACTCCATGTAATCTAAAAATTTCATGTACAAATATTTTTGCCAAAATAGCAGAATCATCCTTCAAATTCCTAACAATAAAAAATTGCTACCTTTGTTATTTTATTCATAACTACTAAAATAAAATCATGTTTATTTCTTGACATAGGAAACTATTGTTCAAAATCCATGCTTATTACTTGCCACTTGTACTGCAGTATGCTATGAGGATACAACAAACCAGCTGGGTGCATATGTTCTTCTTTAACATGTTGACATTCAAGGCAATGTGTCAGAAAGCCTATAACATCCTTTTTCATTCCTTTCCAAAAATATTGCTATTTTATATCAACAAGCATTTTTATAATGCCAGGGTGTCCAGAAAAAGATGAATTATGAAATTTTTCTAACAATTTCTTTCTCAAATCATTTAGCGAAGGTACATAGACTTTGTTTTCAAATCGTAAGATTATTTCATTATCAAAATGAAAACCTTTATACCTCAAATAATTAAAATCTATAGGAAGCACTGCTTTTTATTTTTTAAAGTAAGAGTCAGATTCCATAACACTTTTTACTTCATCTTTGAACTGAGTTCTTAACATTATAAGAGTAGAAATATGCTTCCTACGACTTGGGGCATCAGCCACTCTATTTTCTTTACCCTTGATATAAATGATTTCAAAATCATATTGAGACAAAAACTCTAACCACCTTCATTGTCTTAGATTAAGATTCGGCTGAGTGAAGATATACTTCAGTCTAAGGTGATCAGTTTTCAATTCAAAAGGTTTAACAAGCAGGTAATGTCTCTAAACTTGTACTGCATGAACAATGGTAGAAAACTCTAAATCATGTGGAGCATAATTCAACTCATGTAAATTCAGTTTTCTACTTTCATAAGCTATGACATGACCACTTTGTAACAAAATACCTCCAAGACCTTCACATGATGCATCAATTACCACCATAAAATCTCCATTAGGGTCTGATATTGTAAGAATAGGTGCTTAAGTTAACTGTTCCTTCAAGGTTTTGAATGTAATTTCACATTTTTCACTCCAAACAAACTTTTTATCTTTATTTTGCAAGGAAGTTATTGGTGCAGCTATCTTAGAAAAATCTTTTTTCAAATTTCCTATAGTAGCCAGCAAGTCCCATGAAGCTTCTAACTTCATGTACATTCTTAGGTATGGGCCACTAAGTTATAGCTACAATTTTTGAAGGATCTATAGCAATTCCATTCTTACTTATTACATGTCCCAAATAATGTACTTCTATGTCATAGAAAGAACATTTAGACAACTTACCAAATATCGTCTCTTTCTTAATATTCCCAAAACTATCTTCAAATGTTCATGATGTTCCTCAATAATTTTTTAATATATGAGAATGTCATCAAAGAATACAAGCACAAATTTGTCACAGTATTCTTGAAATATATTATTCATTAAATTCATAAATTTTGTAGGTGCATTAGTTAATCCAAAAGGGAAAACCATGAACTCATAATGTCCATACCTTGTTCTGAAAGTTGTTTTATGAATATCCTCATCCTTAATTTGTAATTGTTGATATCCAGATCAAAGATATATCTTAGAATATACTGAGGCTCCATGCATCTGATCAAATAAATCATCAATCCTAGGGAGTGGGTATCTTTTCTTGATTGTTGCTTTTTTTAACATTATGTAATCAATGCACAATATAAGGGTTCTATCCTTCTTTTTCAAAAAAATTACAGACCTTCTCCCCAAGGTGATACACTTGGTCTAATCAAACCTTTAGAAAAATTTCATGCAACTGAGCCTTAAGCTCTACTAACTCTGTAGTATTCATTTAGTATGGTGCTTTAGAAATAGGTTTAATTCTAGGCTTGATCTCAATCATGAAATCAAACTTCCTTTTGGGTGGAAGACATGGTAATTCTTCCAGAAATACGTCACTGAAGTCTTGTAATAGATGATATCATTCCATAATATCGCTGATATCTTCTGTTGATTCAATAATTTTTACTACATATAAGGTACAACCGTTATTTTTGGATTTTTTAAGTTGCATAGTTGATAGTTTTCTAACAAAAATCTCATGTTTCACACCCTGAATCTCTGTTGTTTTCTCGAGGTTGTCTAAACAAATAATGTGTTTTTAAAAATAGTCAACTTTAGCCTTATGTTCTGCTAACCAATTAACACCTATGATTATATCATAAGACCCAAAAGGTGTAACATAAAGAAAAACCTTAGTGGAAAAGTTAGGTAAATCAAGGACTGCTCCAAAAGGACACATACTAACCGTATGAACAACAATGTTTCCATACTGCACAGTCCATGTTTTATGCATGTTTCTAACTTTCCTTTTTTGTTTTGAGGCTAATTTACTAGAAATAAAACATTCAGAAGCTCCAGTATAAAAAATAATAGTTATAGGTAAGACAAATAACTTACCTAAAACTTCTATGGGCGTGGCTTGTTTCTCAGCTTGCTTTTTAGCTACTACAATGTGTATCGTGTGCTGCTGATTACGATAATCCTTCTTCAAAGGACATTGACTCGTATAATGATCTTTTCCACAATTATAATAGCCTCCTATAGGTCCCTTCCTAGGATCTGGTTTATTTCCATCCTTAGAGTTATCGTTCTAACCCCCATAGGACTTCAGTCAGTTATTATTGTTCTTAGTAAAGTTATTCCATGCATTACTAGTAAACTTTTTTGTTGCTACTTTCTTATTATTATCAGATGAAAACTTACTTTTCATTCTAAATTTCTTCCATGGTCCTTTCTCAGGTGCAAGAGATGATGAAGAGGATTTGGGATTTTTCTTCCTTACTTCCTCATTGTGAGCAAAAATTACCTTTAATTTTTGTTCCTGCCTTATGAATTTTTCAATAACCCCTTACATCGTGGTTGGACTGTGAACATCCACCTCTCCCCCTATACTAGGATTCAATCCCATGATGAATTTCCATATCCTGAACTTCTCATCAGTTTGGTACTGAGGTACATACTTAAGGATTTTTTTAAATCGTTCCCAGTACTCAGTTATAGTTATCTGTCCTTGAGCTAAGTTCTGGAATTCAGTCATTTTCAGATCATAGTAAAGTTGTGGCAGCCATCATTTCCTGAAGTAACCTTTAAATTGGTCCCATGTGATATTTTCTTCATCAATATTCAACTCATTCTTATGGTTGTCCCACCATGAAGATGGTTTGTGAGAAAACTGATATGCTCTCCATATTGCCTTTGTTTCTTCTGAGAAATTTCTTATTGAAAAGTATTTATCCATTTCGCTAAGCTAGTTTTCAGCTCCATCTCCCAATTTGGTGCCATCAAACATGGGTATACTTATCCTTTTTATAGCATTAGTGAGTTCAACTGCTAGCCTAGCCTTTTTGTTCTCAGGCTGAACAGGTATGTTAACATTCTTATTATCAACACCCACATTGGCGTTATCCCCCAGAGGTGGCTGATTATTGTTATAAGCTTCTTCTTCCTCCTAATTACCCATTACTTGTTGTTCAAGTACAACCAAACAATATTTTTTATCCAACAGTGCAGCAAGGATCTCATCAAGTTTCTGGGCAATTGCTTCTCCTTCCTCAGGTGAAGGGTTATTTGCAACACTTCCTCTTGTTCTAACCATTTTCTGTTACAAGAAAAATTAAGTTTCATCAGATTATGGACACAATAGGTCCACGAGCTGAAACCTCACTATGATACCAAGATGTAACATTCCCATTTTAAGACTTTAGAAACAAGGGAATTTTATATACATATATAATTTTCTTTGTTATAAATAAAGCATTATTTAGAAAAAAACATTCCATGTCAATCAAATTAAAATAAATAACCATATGCAGATGTAATGACTCAGTGATCCATTGATCTATTCATTTCATAACTTGGTAATCTACCGATCTATTTATGTTATCTTAAGTATTGAATACATATTGTATACTTCATATACTTGGTTTTCCTACCCTACACCGGGTACTGAGTGATTTGTTTAAAGAACATATCTAAATATTTGTTACCAATATTCATCTGTTATCACGTTGATTTAAACTTCATGACATAAGACAACACAACCAACAGCTTGTGATACTTTGGCCAAAGTTTTTACAATATAGTGTGTATGTCTTTATTCCTTGATAGCATAGTCGTCATTTTGGAATATGTCCTTCACCTCACTCCTCTATTACCATGATTGGTCTTTACTAATTACCTTCAGTCCACTTGTCCCAGGTTTAACCCTAGCCCTAGTTAGAAACATAAAATATTATAGGAAGACACTCACAATGACTTAGGGTAAATGGGCATATTCAGTTGACTTGAAGTCAACCAGGTGTGCCAAGGTACCCTGAGCCATTTGAAGCTACTTCCTATCCTAAATATACCACTAACTTGACCTAGAGAGAAAATAAGTTCAAGTTCTTATTATGTGTAGATCTGGATGATCAATGCGGAAGGGTGATTCCACATGTCAACTACAACGATGTATTCTCGAGAAGACCCAACTCTTCATCAAAGTACAGCCCTGCAATTGGTGTGTGCCAACATCCTACAGAAAATACCTCATCGAGATGTACATACCCCAAGGAGATTGTTAATACATCGTTAATTTGGATTAATACGCTAGTTTTAGTAACCCTGCTAAACCCTAATCCAACTCTCCTTAAGTTCTTATTGTATAATTGTATCAATCAAGTATTAAAGAAATTCACTAAACTCATGGTTTCTTTTCATGTTCATTTTCATGGTGCAACCATCAGTTAACCAAAACAAGACAGTAATATCATAAGTTTCATTTAAATGTACTTTAACTTTCAGGAAGGTTTAACAACCGCATATATCCAACTAAAGTAGACTTCATAAAAAATGAAGTCTAGTAATTAGTAGTCATATGTCCAAACCGTTTTGGTTTACATTAAATTGAGAGAGAGAAAGAGTCTTCCTCTAAATGATTAAGTATTAGGGTGTATCATTCCCAATATCCATAGTTCTTACTTCATGTTTATTAAGCAACATATTACTATGTTACGTTGTTTAGATAAAACACATCGTATTATTTAACTCAACAAGTTTCTTCATTATAAGGGAATTTGAACTAATTCCCATTATCCATCTTATCAAAGATGACAAGATAAACATAACATAATATAAATAATATGAACAAGATGGAATTTTCATCTTATTTATTAAAGTACGAGATAATTTACACAACCAATGCAAATAAATCACAACTCACAAATCATCATTACAACTTATAAAATTTATAAGACTATGCACTTTAGGAAAATTTCATAACAACAACCTTCAATCTATAAAGTATACAACTTTTCTTTTACAATACAACAAAAGAATGAATCATAATTATTTTCTAAGAATTAGACATATATCAGCCAATTTATCATATAATTTTTTTCCTTCTTCTATCACTTACATCGCCCATCTACAAAAATAGCTAGCATGGCTAGTTCAATGAACTGAGAATACAACTGAACAATCACCAAAGACCTGAGCATAAACATACAGCTGGACAATAACAAATTCAAATAACACCAAGAATTAGTATTATAAAAAGTTTAGTCTTCTATGTTCCTTATACTACTGAATTTCAATTTGTCATTCAGTCTATGAAGAGGATTTTAAACATTTCTTGGATCACTGAAATTGATCCAAGGATGAGTCAGAAGAATAAATAAGTCTGTAACTCTTAAAACCAGATTGCATCTCATCTTTCCAAAGTGAAAATGAATTCTTGATAACCATATAATTTTAGTTTAATGAGTTTTAAGAACATAAAATATTTATCCTTATCAAGCATCATCTTCAACAGTCAAAAGAACACATCTTTATCCATAAAATCAAATGACAACACTTGAATAAAAAAGGAAATTTAACAATTGTCGAGGGTGTTACAGTCAAGGTATGTGAGGAAAATAAGGGAGGCACGTAAGGAAATGCAACCAAGGAAGTGTGCCAAGTAAACTTAAGAGCGTGCAACCTCGCAATGAAGAGCTCAAATATACAAGTTACCCAAATAATTGGGAGAGTTATTTAGATAACATTTTTGGTGACTTTCGGGGCCATTTTCTTGCTGGATGAAGGAGATAAGTAGCTTGAAGCATCCATTGGGAATGGATTCTGTTATCTAATCATGAAATTTTGATTTTTAGCTTTGAATAACTATCCCTTAAGTCACTTAAAGGATAATTTCTTGACTCTATTCTAAATCTTGCAAACTGTTGAAAATTTCCAGCATCCTGGAAACAAAAGAAGAGTTTGCACAGGAAGCATGTGAGAAGAAAGAACTATGTACAAAAAAAATGTAAGTGCGACGCACTTGGAAGTGTTTGAGATAGATCCCATTTATTGGGATTTACAACGTGCCTCCATCAATATGAGTTAACTTGAAAGAGTGAGCCTCTTTGCATGAAATGATGATGTATGGGCCACTCCAAAGTGCATCAAACTTTGAATGGCACCCTGGTTTAGCTCTATCAACATCCCATTTCAAAACCAAGTCCCCAAATTTGAAATTTTTAGGCCTGACCTTTCTGTAAAATCATTTCTTTTTTGTTTTTTGATGTTATTCTAGCTTGATCATGGTAGAATTTCTTGATTCTTAAAGAATAACCAATTTTTTCATTCTGATTTCTCTTTGGTATGCTCTTTCTAGCTCCAGCTACTAGGCAAGTGCTAATGAGTTTAAATCCAGTGTTAAAGGAAGGGTAGCCTCTTTTCCATAGACAATCTTGTAAGGTGAAGTTCCTACTACTTTTTTAGTATTGATTCTATCTTCCCAAAGTGCACATGAGACTCTTGTATGCTACTATCTTTGACTGATTTTCAGCATGTGTTTCATGATCCCGATCATGTTCTTTTTTGTTGATTCTTCCAGTCCATTTCCTTGAGGGTAATAGTTGGAAGAATTTTTCATATAGATGCCCAAATTTATATCACAATTAGTTCTTCTGGTCCCATGGAAGGCTTTTGCATTATCAGAGATAATGATTTGAGGAACACCAAAACTTATGACTATACCTTTGAGAAATTAAAGGATGACTGACTCAGTTGATTCCTTGAGTGTGAAATTTTTTGTCCATCTCGTGAAGTAATTTGTAGTTGTTAACACCCATTTGTGTCAAGCACTTCAAGGTGGATTGATCATTCCTATGAAGTCAAGACCCCGTTAAACAAAAAAATTATCATGCTTGGATTGGTCTAGAGGGGAAGTGGTTGGTCTTCATTCCTATAAAGAAACTGATGTTTGCATTTCAATAAACCCACTTGGGTGCAAGTCTTGCGGGAACAAGGTTAGGCCATAAAGTGATTCCTACCGATTGATGATATTCATCAAATTAGTTCCTTAGTCAGATCGGAAGTGTATTCACACCGAGACGAAATCTGTCATGGAATTCTGCCAACACTTTTTTAATCTGCACGATCATCAATGCATCTTAATAGCAGCACGACCATCAAGAGATTCTTCTTGAAGATAATTCCATCTATTATCGTAACATGGGATAGATTGTACAGCCTTACATGATTGCCTCTTTTCCTTAGTTTAAGCCAGAAGGATATGCATGCTGAGGAGAGGAATATGATCACATCCCCCATCCAACTATAGACACTAGGGTCTGCATTCTATTTGTGTTCAACACACAGGAGCTATTCATCTAGAAACAATGAAGTCTCTTGATCATACTGCGCATCTTCAACAATATGCTTATAGAGTGCGCTACCTCTAACTAGATTTGTGGATTTGATAGTCACATCAAACTCTATAATTTTCATCACCCATATTACTCTTTTCTCACTGATTTCTTCTCCCATGATGAATCTCTTTGACCAAAAGTAATGATTCTAGCACCTTAATATGATTTTTAAAATAAGCATACTTTTGAATTTCTTGTTAGCATTTTTCTTTTATCATGATGGAAAAGACCTATTTCTTTGGGTTACTATATTTTAATTCATAAGGCCATTCAGTGTCTGAATGCTAAATAAAGCCACTGAAAAAATTGATTCCATCCCTTGTTCATTTTCTTGTGTTAGGATGGAAGCCACATTCACATCAAATCCATAAGAATAAAGGATGAAAATCTTTGAGTATTCAAATTAATGAGTTTTGGCACGACCAAGTAATTTATTGCTTGATTTTGTTGAAGCTTTCGAGTTTCCTTCTAATGTCCATTTGAAATGTATGTATCCTTCTTAAGAATCAAGATGATTGAGCCTTACCAGTCCTGCAAAGTTAGGAATGAAACACCTAACAAAATTGATTTTACCTAGGAAACACTGCAAGGTTAACTTACTAAAAGTATGGTATACCATGTGTGTTCGAAGAGTATAAAATAATACACCTTAATTCTAGTTTATACCTCTAATTATTCAATTGATAATATCCCCTCCTATTATATTATTAGAATGAAAATACCCACTAATTTTCCATGTACCTTAAGTACCCATTTTTCAATTACAATTTTACTTACCCTTTTTTATTTCTACCCTAATATATTAAATGGAAAATATATTATATTTCTCACTCAATTTATTTTAATATGCATTTCCTCTCTAAATATAGTTTGAAGCCATTGAAGAACTATTATGAAATGCCTTATATATGCCAAGAGTTTAATCATTTATCAATAGTTCTTCAAATAATTAAGATGGTTAAATAATATCACTTCTGTTGAAAAACCATACTCAATCCTAGTTTTCTACCATATTATTAATTTCTTGGTTAAGAATATGTGGAATATATTTCTTTATTAAAAAGAGATTATAATTTAATTTATGACCACACTCATTTTACTAATTTCAGGGTATTTACTTTTAAAAACTAGGATTCAATGTTTTAAGTTTTATATTAAAATTACACCTCCCTTTCCTTTGGCCCACCTCTCTATGCCTACCCTTAATACATGATTCAAAAAATTCAATAAATTAAACCCTTGCACCCCCTCATGTCTAACAAACTCTATATTGAATTCCCATTTTTTGAATTTCAATTCACATCAATGTGAATACGATTTGCTTTTCTATGTATCATATGCATAATGAACCCCATATAAATAGGACGGATTTATTAAGCACCTTTGATACAAAACCGTAGGAAAATATTAAAACCATGGCTGAAAAACGTGCTCAGGTATCAATTACAATGGGTATCCTTTGAAAAAACCATGGGCCCCAAAATCTTTCCCCATAACAGTGTACCCATTATACTTTTTGGGGTTAATAGATACCACCCATGAAAATTCTGCACCTCTCAAGTGGCTTCACCAGGTGTGTCATATGGTCCTTGCATCTACTTAGAGGGGGCTATCATGTCCCCCCCGTAACCCCCCTAGACCCGAACTCACCGGCGAGCGGGACCTTTGCCATAAAAATACCCGAGTGTAACACATAGAAATGGTGTACCTGCACTCTAACATGACAAATGGGCATCCACAAACATAAAAATATGTTCCCCTATTTGGTTGTAAATACTGTTTTGAATTGATCCTCTTCCTTGATCTTGTATATGATTGAAGACTTTAATACCCATCAACGATATGAGAAAATCTCTCACGTCGTTGACCACTGTATACAAAATATTCTCCATAGAAGGAAAATGATAATGATCCTTCAAAGATGCCTTATTCAAATCTCTGGAATGAACACAAAGTCTGATTTCACCTTTCTTCTTGCCCACTGGAAAAAAGATTCGTAACCTAGGTAGAACACTATATTGGAAATAATTTCTTTTCCTCAATGAGATTAGATAACTCTTTCCTCATGAGGGGCTCTATTCTTGGATTGACTGGTCTCTACTTTTATCTGATGGGCTTGATACTGGGATTAAGGTCAATGGAGTGTTGAGAAACACTTGGATCAAATACTTTGTGGTCTTCATACTCCCATGAGAAGATGTCACTGTATTTCTGACAGAGAGAAATGAAGGATGCTTTTCATTACGTGCATAGTCTTTACCAAGAAGAAAATTCTCTTCTATCACGCAATATAATAACGACTGGAGTACAATATTCTTGCATCATGTGCATATAATTTTATTCACACTTGAACTCATCATCATGACTGAACATTTTTTCTAAGGTGACCAACATTTTAGGTAACTTGTTTTTCATCAGCTGGTCACCATGGCGGTCATGCAAGTCAACTTGCATCTTTGAAGAGACCTCTAGCTTCATTATAAATGAACTGGACAATATGATAAATCATTGTCAAACACTTTCTCAACTGGTGTTATTTGTTTGGAATAGATGGCCTGATCACCATTTTAACATGCTGCAGTGTTTCCTTTGATAAAGTCCTTTGCAGGTGAGAATTGTGAACCAAGTGTGACCATTTGATCCACTTCTCTTGTTCATATTTATGCGGAACCTCCTATATATTTAGAGCATCAAAGCTCTCAAGTAGGTCCCAAAATATATGTTTATAAGATTTGAGAATCTTATTCATTTCTTGGAACTTGTTGGTGACTTTGTGGATAACCAATTTAGTATCTCCAAAGATCTACAACACCTTAATATTCTTATTTTCAGAAATAAGTAGATCATGCACCAACACCTCATACTCTGCCACATTATTGGAATATGTAAATTGTAATCTATGAACAAAGAATAATTTCTCATCCTTAGGGGAAATGAGAATGACTCCTGCTTCCATGCTCTTTCTTCTTCTGGATCCATCAAAGTATAAATTCCATAGACTAGGGTTCTCTTCCCTTTGTTTGAAAATGTGGGGTAACATGGCTTCTTCTTCAAGAATGTAATAGGTACTAATCCCAATTTCATAAGCTTCCAGTTATTCAGTATATGGGTCAAAATTATGGTGCATATTTGCCCACTCATCAAATTTTAGATCATGAATAGAAGGTGGAAGAGGATGTCATTCAAGAACTGAAGCTTATTCCTCTTGGATCAAGTAGTTGGCTTGGAGAGGGGATGATACATATGACTCTACATTATAGGAAAATATTGGCTTTACTTATATGGTAAACTGGGTACCATACCTTGTCTTCAGTAACGTATGTGTCCAATCAGAAGACAAGTAACCACACACTTTAGCAGTAAAGTCTCTTGACAAACATAAGGTAAACAAAGGGAGCAAGGAAATTATTGAAACATCTTGAGTTATTTTTAGATTTGGACATGCATGGAGTGTTAGCTCAAGATCCTTAATGATTCCTAGGGTAGTGATAGTCAAACCATCAAGTTGAAGGACTTTTTTTGTTAGGGGCATATACTTAACACCTGAGACATCAACAATCCTCTTAGGCATGACAGAAGTACTAGCACCTAAGTCAATCATATAGTTATAGACAAGAAGTTTACCTATGATCAAGAACATATAAAGGGTGGGGTTTTAAAAAAAATTCTTACTTGCTTCTCTTCTTCTTAACACATGTTGATAGAAGCACATAGATTCTACTTAGTTAGATCAGTGTGTGAAAGCTACACTAGAGCTTCATGCAACAATTCATGCTAAGATAGAATGGTCAGGACATCCCATATTGTAACATTTATGTTTTTCTTTTTCATCTGGTCCATAATGCTGAATGGAAAACCCATTGACTTTTTCATTTGAGGAACAACAACATCCTTGCCTGGTTTCTCAAGTACAAAGGAAGGAACCTTATCTGTATCAGAGGTTTGACCTACCAAAGAAGGGGTACGTGCAAATTATGGGGGGGCTTTGTGTGGAGCCTTGAGTGTGGGCACTTGAGTGCTTTTACTACTAGATATATTAACTATTTCCCTTTTCTTTTGAGGGTCTTCTTGTGTTTCTAGAATTGTGACCTACTTGCCAGACTCGAGAATTATCTTCTTATATCTTATGTTTTCTGTAACTTGGGCACGCGGTCTACTTGTATCCTATGTAGCTTGGCTAATTACACATAAGTCCTCAACACCAAAGAATATAAAATTTTACTCTGGAGGAGCTTCAGGCCTTTTTTTGGTTATATAATTCTGCTACACTTTTTTAAGGCTAACATCTTGAAGTGTTCTGAATCATGTAGGATTACACACATACAACATTAGCACAATGATACTGGATATGAGGAATATTGTAAGGAAAGTAGCCATTTAGACTCTTGTGCCATATTGTTTTGGACTCGGACAAGTGCTTCAATTTTTTTAGGAACTGGAAGAGGTTATGTAAGAGGAATAACTTGCAAATGCAAGTGTGCATTAGCATGCCACATATCATTCTATTGGTTTTGTTCATGCCTTTAGTTTCCATACTGATTCCTCCAAGGTTGATTTCTCTGGACTTTAAACTGATTGGAACTACCTCAGTAGGCTTTTGATTGCTATTTCTCCAAGTATATGACCTTGTTGGACAAGTTTCTAATCTAGACCTTCAATTCATCATCTTCTTTTTGTTGTGTAGGAGATTAGGATGTATATGCAACTAGTTGCACACTCTGCATTGGAATTGGATAAATAAAAGGCTAGGGTGTTGAAGACATTTTTAGGAACAAGGGTTCAGGAGGCCTAGGCACCAATTTACTAGCTTGAATGAGACTCTTTTTTTCCCTTATATCAATGTTGTATGCAACGAGTAAGGTTATACCTCCCATAGATTGAATCATGACAGAAATATCACTATTTAGGGCCCTTAGATAGTAAAAGAAAGCATGTTGGGTTGTAGGCTTTACTACTTGAGGAATTATGTCCAAAGTCTTTTGGAACTTGACATTGTAATTAGTCATCTACTCATTCGGCATGTGCTTTATCATATTCAACTACACCACCAGTGATAAATGATATGATTTATCTTCAAAGTAGTTGCAAAGATCTATGACGAGCTCATCCTAGGTAGTAATAAATGTAGGTCTTAGGCCACAACACCATTAAAGTTTTTTACCCTTGAAAGAGGCTACAAGACAACATAAAAACAACATCATCATGCTCAATCAAATAGACGAAGCATACATTGGTCACATCTTGAATGTGTTCAACAGGGTTGACTTGATTTTCTCTTGTGAAGTATGGAATAATTTTGAGCACGGTCGTTGGCATATCATGCCAAGAATTGAGATTAAGCAGGCTTCCACCAATAAATTTGGTGAAGTTCCTTAGAGGATGAGGAGGTTGAAGTGGCATGATAGAGTGCACTTGTCTACTGTGAGAAGGAGTAGAGAGCACACAGAATGCTGGAGATCAAGATGCATGCGTGGTAGATCTGATGTGTGTGTTTCTCAGTGAAAGTGAGAGGTATTCAAAGGATCCTTCAGCTATAACACTCTATCTGGTATGCACTCTTCTCATGAAAGGTGCTTAGGACTATAAAATAGGAGCTCTAGAAATGTTGGGAGTTGCCAGATGTGTTGAAATAAGCCTCAAAAGGCTAGAAATGCTAAGTTCACACACAAAATCTTAACAATATGAAATTTAAGCTTTCATTTCTTGTCCCACCAGGCATGCCAAAAGTTTTTGGTCATCAAACATGCAGCCACATATCAAATTTGGAAGGATCAAGTCATTTGAGACAACAATGGAACTATCTCTAAGTTGTGGGACCTTGTAGAATTGGGAAAGATCTTCAGAGAAGTTTGGTTCCTCTATCTATTTCTATTGCTACTGCTACTCCTAGTGCTTAAAGGGAAATCTAGGATAATAATACAAAGGGACTAAGGATAAAAGGATAACATGAAAGGAAACTACACTAAAAGGTGATAACAATAGAAAAATAGGGATGAACACTATCTGTTTTGAGTGAAAATGAAGGGAAATGCGTGAAAAAAGGCTAGGCACGTGTAACACAAGTAAAATGTATTTATCAGATCAGTTTCATGGAACACAACTAGAAAGGGAACTGTAAGGGACGTAGAATGACACAACATGCATACAATGTAAAAGAAAGGTAAGAAAAAAGAACACAAACACACTAAGGACAAAAAATAGTAAAAAAATGCTTTCATTACTTCCAAAAATGCACAAAACTATTATATTTGAAAAAGAGATTGATATCCACATACACAAGATAGATCTAGAGGTTTGTGACTCATAATACAAAAAATATGAATTCCTTAGAAAAATGCATAAGGATAAAAAATGATCAACATTAATACTAATCCCATCTCTTACATTTATAGATGAATCCATGGAAGAAGAATAGAAGTAATAGGAAAAACCTGAATTTGAGATATAACCACCCATAAGAAACTTTCAATACCTATAAATCTATCTGTAAATCTATCAAATATTTTTTTCTATGTCTGTTTATCATGATGGAGAAGGAAGGAGGGTTCGGGTGGTTGGAGCAATCAAATCTGCTCATTAATGCCTAGAAAGGTGTTTTCCCATTTCTCACCTACCAAATCCACCAAGAATTTGAATTTGAATGTATAACACTATAGCCTATGTCAACAGTTGTTGGTTGACACTAAGCATGCACCAATTAGAGCTATGTAGTAAAATATATGGATTTTAGTAGATGTCAGAGCCATTTGGGAATGTAAAACACGTGGCGTGAGTAGATTAACTTAAAAAATCAGCCAACTATTCATCTGATTTGTTGTTTCTACCAAGTTTCATTCATTGGTTGGTTATTAGGATTCGACACCTTGTTAGTGTGCTTTCATAGGTTGTGTGTTGCACACTCAAGTTTGACTAAATGAAATGGCATGTAAGAGTGCAAAAATATGCACATAAAAGAATGAGGCATGGAAGGAGGCAAAAGGAAGGCGTGTACAAAGTACACGAGGACATGAGGCAAATTGGCTAGCTGAGAACACATAGTCAAGGTACAATTATTACAAGGTAATGTGTGATGGCATAAGGAAGGGGTGCATGAGGATACCAAGGATAAAAAAAATTGGAGCAAGTTCTAAGCACATGCATGTAGGATGGATGCAATGTTTGAGAGGAAAGTGAAAGCGCAAGGAATTCGCGCAAGGGGAAAATGAAACAAAGAGCAAAAGGAAAGGGAAGCGAAGAACTGGAAGAAGGAAAGGGTCTGTAATGAAAATAATGGAGGAAAACAAGGAAATGAAACCAAGGAAATGTGCCAAGTGAACTTTAGTACGTGCAATCTTGTAATGAAGAACTTATGAGCTAGAAAGTGTATACAAGTTACCTAAATAACTGGGAGAGTTATTTGGATAATAGTTTTGGCAACTTTTGAGACCATCTGCCTAATAGATGAAGGAGATTAATATCTTGAAGCATCCATTAGGTATGGATTCTATTATGTAATCATGAAATTCTAATTTACAGCTTTAAATAACTATCCCTGAAGTCACTTGAAGGATCATTTCTTGACTCTATCCCGAATCTTGCAAACTGCTAAAAAATTTTGGCATCTTGGAATCAAAATAAGAGCATATGTAGGAAGCACGTGAGAAGAAATAAATTTTTCCAAAAAAAAAAAAAATGTGTGACACACTTCGAGGAATTTAAACTCATCTAATATATACAACATGATGCAACAAACTTAAAAGAAGGGTTTGAGAGTGAAGTGCAAAATTTGTAGAAGATAGTGTCAAGATTAATTGAAATAATTAAGAGAGGCAAACAAACACATGATCAACTTGAGGAACATAACCAAATCCTTTCAAGTTTCATCCGATCCCTATTATCATAAGACAATGTACTCGATCCAGCTCCATAAGCCTCAATCCCACCACTTGTTGTCCTAAATAATGATAAAATTTAAGCTATCAAAGACATCCATAATAATTTGAACAATATAATATATGATGTAAAATTCATATGATATGATAGTAATGAGATTAAACTACATCGGGGAAGCACACAAGTCATATGATAAAGTCACTGTGATACAACTTAAATTTACTACAACACTCAGTGGTTTATATAGATAATTGAAATTGTGGAGTGAATACATTCAAGATATATAGTGTATGAGTGACACAAATGTGCAAGTTCATTTGGAAAATAAAGTATTTGACGATGCAAAGATTAATTTGTCTAAGAAGTGGGTCTTCAAAATTGATTGGAAAATAAAAGTCCTTGAGGAAGTCATTGGTGAACTTAGGAATATGTTGGAGAAGGGAGAATATTTTAAGGAATGTGCTATATCTTCCTTTCAGGATATTCACTCCCAAACCTTTGAGGAGAATTCAAGGGATAGGTTGAAATTCCAAGATATTAAGTCCTAGTTCAGGAAATTTGTTAAATATGATTTGTTTAAACAAGACACTATGTCTAAGGATAAAATGAGGTAAATCTATTCAATTCAAGTAGCCATCATTGAGACCAATAAGGAGTTTCTAGAGAATGCATAATTTGAAAAGGAAGTGGAGAAATGCCTAGGAAGTTGGACTCATGCAACTACAAATACCACCATCCCTCAAGGCATGGACATCATTAGAGCATTGAAGAGATTTAGAAATCAAGTACTCAAGATGAAGAGTGAAAAGAGTGTCATAGTTCTTAATCTTTTAATCATACTATATAATTTATGTGACTATTTTCTTTCTAGTCATATAATATGAAAGTGAAAGACAATTTGATGTTATAATGCTTAATTAGATATTAATCCTTTTATTAAATGCAAGGAAACTGAAAATACCCTTTTGTAACTTCCCATAAGGCTATTTAAGGTGCTTTTCTTGTCAAGGGGTTAGATTCTGGATGTCTTGAATGTAAAGAACTATTGAATTGGTAATCAATATAGAAGAAGTTCTATATTTTCTTGTATTCTATCTATTGGTGATTTCTACCTGATTGATGTAAAGTTCTATATATCTGAATAGAAGTTTTGGTCCTTTAGTTGATGTTGTTATTAGAACTTTGTGTCTATCACATATATGTCCTATATTCGGGTGTGTATAATTACAATATTATCACTCTTGCAAGAATAAGTAGAATATCATTTTGTAAGCTATATGTCTAAAAGTGTTGCTTTCTTCATTTTCTAAATATTAGGTCTTCTAATTTATTCTCTTTTGTATTGAAAATCTTATGAGATGAAGACATCTAAAGAATCAAAATCATCATTGAAAAATTGATAGTATTTACATTTGTAAATAAGTAAATTTTCTTATTTACAAAGGGTAAATCATTGTGTCTAGAGGGTACACGCTTATATCCAGTGGATAAAAGAATGCACCCAGAGGGTATATATCTGCGTCCACTGGATAAAAGAATGCATCCAAAACAAAAATACCCAGATGGTAAAAGAATGCATCTGGAAGGTATACGCTTATATCCAATGGATAAAAGAATGCACCCATAGGGTACATATCTGCGTCAAGTGGATAAAAGACTGCATCCAAAACCGAAATACCCAGAGGGTAGAAGAATGCATACGAAAGGTACACACTTATATCCAATAGATAAAAGAATGCACCCATAGGGTATAGATCTGTGTCAAGTGGATAAAAGATTGCATCCAAAACCGAAATACCCAAAGGGTAAAAGAATGCATCCAGAAGGTACACGCTTATATCCAATGGATAAAAGAATGCACCTAGATTTGACTGTCTCAAAACATGGTCAAGTTTACAGTTGATTCTATGGTTTTGGCACCTTCCAAATCCAATGGTGCACTCCATTTTGCATAAAAATGCCTGCTGCATAAAAGTGCTAACAAAATCTGAATACATGAAAAAATAAACTCTTACTTACAAAGAAAAACCTACAGGTGGATGTCTACATCATCTATAGCTCTAATACCATGAAAGGAATGATAAGAATATTGTTCCAAGCTGTGATCTCAGATGATAATATCACACGACATTAGATTTTTAAAATAGAAGAGCTAAAATACCATATATGGAAATCCATGATAATCCATAATGTTTAATACATTACAATAGAATGACTTTAATTATTCAATAAGAAAATATGTACATATAGGAGGAGGGAAGTGCAAATACTACCTAAATCAGTGGTGAAGAACTCCCACTAACTGATACTGGTAGTTAAGTTAACTCCAAAAGACTAGTAAGCTAACTCCACACAACTAGTACACCTAAGCAAGGTAACTCGACATAACTGAGAAGCTAACTCCACACAAGTAGTACACCTAAGAAAGCTAACAAAACAAGTGTAGGGATAACACAAGTGTAATAATTATCCTAATAAATAAATAAAAGGATAAATAATAACCTACACTAACAATCATTCTGCAAGCTATTTGTCTGAAAGTGTTGCTTTCTTCATTTTCTAAATATTAGGTCTTCTAGTTTATTCTCTTTTGTATTGAAAATATTATGAGATGAAGATGTTTAAAGAATCAAAATCATTATTGAAAAATTGATAGTTTTTACATTTGTAAATAAGTAAATTTTTTTTTTTTTTGTGTTCAATAAGGGAACCTCTCCCATAAATAGGAGGGACTGTTGTCCACTGAATGGTGTTTATTTTTAAGGTAAAATATAACAACCAATAGGGTGCTTTGGTAAGATTTAAAAAAGAACTATTATGGACTACTTACATATGTTTTGAATTGGTTATACTATTATCTACAACATTTTTATTCTTGTTTTTAAATAATTTAGGTTTGTCTACATGTTTGGTTTCATGATTTTCTCTTGAAAAAGGTTTCAGTGTCCCTTTAGCCAATAAATCCTTTTCGATCTAGCTCCCTTTTTCTATGACCTCATCAAAAGTGTTAACACAAAGCATTTGCAAGTGGAAATAAATTTTGGGATTTAAATTTGGCAAAGAAATTCTAACAAGTAATTTCTCTAGTATTGAGCAAGGGAAGTGACTAGCTAACCCTCACCATCTTTGTTAGAAACCAAAAAAGCTCTCATTACTACATTATTTGGAGTTGCATAAGTATAACATGGTAATGTCACTTTCAATATTGAATTAAAATATTGAATTAAAAAAAAAAAAATTGAATTAAAATTGGCACACAATTTTTTTTGTGAATTTAGTGAATGTGAAGATGTAACCTTTAGGTATATGGAGGAATCAATAAATTGCTTGGTCCCCAAGACTCTGTGGGAATAGGTGAATGAGATAGTTTTTGCTATAAGAAAATTATTGAAAATCCATAAAAAAAATTTAATATGATCGCATGGATCACCTTTACCCTTTTATTTTTCAAATTTAGGGAAGTCAAAATGAGGAGGAAATGGTTTTCTTTACATCTCTTTATCAAAAGGATAAGGGCGTAGTTCTTCAAATCGGTACCTTTTACTATGTCCCACGTTATTTTCTTAAACGTGGCGAGGGAATCATTCATATAGTGTCATTCTTGGTCAAAGATTTGTTTACATTTAGGTGAAATAGGCATATATACAAGGTTAGATTTGTATTTTTCAATGCCTCAGTTATCATTGTATAGCTCATGATATCCAACATTAGGTTTTTCTTGACGTGGATTCTTAGTATAAAACTCCTGGTATGTATCCCTTTATTTCTCTTAACATGGAGTCCTAGCATTTATTCCTATGTCTTTATGGACATGGAAAGCCAAACTCACTAGATGACAACTAAGGGCTTGTAATCATTGCTAAACCATGACCTCATCATTTTGGTTTTCTTCGTGAGTTTAACATGGAGGTAGTTGTTCATGATATTCATTTTATTCATTACCATTGCGCTTAATTCAAACAATGGGTATGTGATAACTACCAATTTTTTTAGAACTGACATCTTCTTCGTTCCTTTAGCCGGAAGTAAAAGAATGTCCTATATTTAATATTTCTTCCATAGATCGAAGGAGTTTTTTCACCTCTTCTTCTCCATGAACCATGTTCATGAGGAGAGTATGGTAAAATTTAGGTGGCAGTTTAGCCCCTAATTCTACGACATGTAATAAGATTTTGTTTATGTTCTGGAATATAAATTTATCCATTTGGGAGGGGTCAAATTTGAAGTCATCTCGAGGAGAGTTCCCCTCATAACCACTATATTCAACCATTTTTTTTATTCAAATAATTTTTCGTTGAAGAAAGGATTTGACCATAATTTTCTATGCCCCATTCTTGTAAGAATTGGCATAATGGGAAATTTTTATCTAGGGTTTGATAAATGTGTACAAATACTCTAAGGACCCTAGGAGAAAACAAGCAACACGATGACTGAAAATGTCACAATGATTGTTAAAGAATATACTAAAGAATGCACTAAAAAATGTCCTAATCTACTACAAATAATGTCCCAAAAGGGATAAATAATATATAACCAAAATATACTGATGAAAGAATATCTCAAGGAAATAATATCTAATAAAATCCTAAACAAGGATCGATCATGAAAGACCCTACTCCCTATGTCTAATAACCATCTCAAAGGTTGTTCCTACAAGATACCAACACAATTTTATTTTGTAAATCAAGTCTTAGAAAAAAATATTTAAGAACTAAAATAAGGTTGAGGTGATGTGAATAGCATAAAAACATAAACTATATACTCTAAACTCAATTTAATATAAATAAAGTCTAAGTGTTGAAAATAGTGGTTACGAATATGGGCAATGTGACCGTGCTAATTGGATACTTTTAATCAATTTTTTAAGAAAAAACAAGATGTGAGTATTGATATAGAATTGAAATAATGTGAAAAATGTAACAAAAAAACCTTGCAAGACTTAGGTCAATGTTTGAATAAAAATCTAGGTCCAAGTATATCAGTGAATAAATACAATGCAAGCAGCGTAACAAGAAAATCGAGAAATTCATTTCACGTTTGTGAAAACAAGATGTAAGTATCACAAATTTGGTGTTATGATACAAGAAACATAATGATGTAAATGGTAAATCAAGGTAGGATCACGTAACTACAATGAGATAGCTTGATTACGGGTATCAAGATGAGGTTTACCAAAACAAGAGGATGTACCAACACACTTTCAACACTTAACATTCCTTCCACAACATGGTCATGTAAGTGAATACAAAATTGGTGGAAATGATTGTTTTTGGAAAACACTACGTATATGTCATCTTTTGGCAAAAAATAAAAGCAAGAGAGAAAGGGAGGTATAACAAGTGGTGATAAAAATATACTTAGCCTAACTTTGGCAGCATTTCTCCTTTTTTACAAAATAAGGTAAAAACTAAGAAAAAGTGATTCCTTATAAGTTTCGTGATGAATAACACATGGCTCCAACATTAATGGAATCTCCACTTTTTTGAATAATAAGTTTTTTACTCTGAGAAATTTGTTGCTTTGTGAAGGATCTTTAGAACACGATGGATAAATTCAAGCTAGCCCTAATGCCAAATGGCTGCCTAAGATTTTATTCTCAACACTCACCAATACTTACCTAAGATAGGTACAATTTTCTAGAATAAATCCTAGACAAAGAACCATTAGCTCACAATCAAATTAATGAATGGGGCCTCATACATTTAACTTGAAACATTTCCTCATGGGTTTTTATTCTAATCAAGTAGGTAGTGAGGCACTTCCCATTTCATCCACTAGTTCCCTCAAGGTGTGGAATACTTTGGGGTTCTTTTGGTAATCCTCATAATGATTTTTATGGATTATGCTAAGATTCTTCCCACAGTTCAAAGTGGATGGGTTTAAAATATTATCCAAAGTTGTAAATACAATGTTTTAAATAAATGGTTTGGTTTTTATCTTTAATTTGAAATGTGGTTTTGTACACCATTCGGAACCTACAACACACTAAAATTAGTATTTTTTTAGATCTCAATTCTCTAACAAATGAATTAGGACCTGCACTTAAGAGTTAGTAGTTTTCCAAGAAATCCGCAATATTATAAAAGATGATTAAAGGTTTCTTTTTATTCTCAAGATTGTCCAAAGATGCAAGAGAGGATAATACACAATAATTAATCCAACTAGATAGAAATGGAAAAATTGAAATCAAAGGGCCATTAAAATGCTTTGTAAAAAGTTCATTTCCTTAAGAAAAATATATAATTAAATATCCAAGTTAATCCAAATGTTAGTAAAAGAATACTAAAGTTTCTTCTGATTCTCAAGATCATTGAAAAGGGACAAGAGAAGAGCATACACAAAAATTTTCCTTACTAAAAAAAAAATGGAAATACAACATTCATTCAGAGCATTGGATATGTTAGAAAATTGATTCAAATTAAAACCTACAAAACAAAAGTAAGAAAAATGGCAAAATATAAGCAAACTCAAAAAATTAGATTATGGAATTTCTCCAAATTTGAGCCAAAATTTAACATAAAATGATTGTACAAGGGTTTTAATGGTAACATAGGTTCGACGGTAGTGCAAGGATATAAATGCTGGCAGAGGGATATCAATGGTAGCATAAGGATAAAAAAAATGATGTAGGGCTATCAACGGTAGCACATGTATAAAAATTCTAATGTAGGGCTATCAATGGTAGCACAAGGTAGTTCAATATCCAGAAAAAGAAGAAAACTCTGTCAACACTAATGTATGGGTTTTTACATAGATGCAGGGGTTTTGTAACATTAGCACATGAGCTATATAGAGGAAAAGTTTCTAAATAATGGTAATGCAATTGGTGTCACAGTAGTGACAAGATACAACAGTAGCACATGCATTTTTACGCAAGCATAGAGGTTTTAAGAGGAATGCAGGGAACCTATGAAATTTCAAAAACATGGCATTCTGATAAAAATGAATGTCAAAAAGGTAAAATATCTACCAATTAGCTTTAATTTTGGCAGCATTACACCTACAAAAAGCACTAAAATCATGAAAAATCAACAAAATAAGCTAATAAATGCAAAATTTATGTAAAAAATTCTAAAAGAGAGTAAGTAAAGATAAAATGAAACTAAATTATAGAAACTTGAAAATAATTGCATGAGACAATGGAGTATGCCCTATCGAGCATGCCAAATCTATGCATATTAAATAATCTAAAGCATAATTAAGATAAACTAACACCAAGTAGTTTCAAATGACAAAGGTTATCTAGTAGAAACATCATGATAAGGTATGCAAGAACAAAAGATAAATAAATGCATCCAAATGGAACTTTGAAAACATCAAGCCATTCCTTGATAAGTTAGATATGCCTTCTATATTGTAAATTGATCCTAAGATTACAAATAAATCAAAGGATTATTATCTCCTATAAGAGGAAAAAATCTCTCAAATATGGCTAAATTACCATGTATGTATCTTCCTTTACTACTCTATGAAAATATTGGATGAATGGAATGCAAGATCATTAAGCTTATTCAATGGTGAAGAATGCTATTATCATATGCTCATAATAACACTAGGAAAAGTGTGGAGGTAGTTCCTTTGTATAGATTTCTAATTTGGAAGAAGCTAGAAACCTAATGAATATGGGATAAAGGTAGAGTAGAATTAGAAGGGATAAGAATTATTAGAAAGAATTAAGTAGAATTAACAACTCATGGGAGTCGGAGATGATTTAATTAATCAACTAAGATTAATTAATAAGATAGGATAATTTTAGAAAGCTATTTAGGGGTGATTTAGAGAGAAATAGGTAGGATTTATATGTTTTAAGAGGGGGATTTAAATAATAAAAAAGTTTATTAATTAAATACAAGGTTATACAAGATTAATTAACTAATAAGTAGCTAATTAATTGAAAGAGAATAATAATTAAGTATCGTTAATTGGCATCTGGAATAAAGGAGAGGCTAGGTAATTACTAAAGTGTCATTAATTTACCAAAGTGGAGGGGAATGTTAAATTATTACGAGAAATCACAAATTATAATGGAAATGACATGAAATAGGGTAATTAGTTGAATTTTAGTATTAAAATGGCGTAGGTGAATTTTATGTGTCTACAAAGACATGCCACATGAAAAGATTGAAGATGATCCTAACGGTCACCATGGCCATCAAAGATGGGAAGTTCTAGTGCAATAAATTTAGGAGGTAGTGGATGGGAGGATATGATGGATGTAAATGAGATATGAAGGAAAAGCGAGGAATCAAGAGATGCCGAGGAATGTGAAGAAGCTTAGTGTAATTTCTAGAATTGGATTTATAGATCTCGGTATAAGGAGGCTAGGTCATGGGTTCCTAAGGTGGAACTATGTTTTGTATTGGAGGTATTGGGAGTAGTGAGGGGAGCGGTGATTGTAGTAATGGAAGTAGGAATGCTAAGGGGTTGCGTGGAGACCATGATAGCTGAGGAATAACCCACAAGAGGGTGAGAGGCATCATCTCAAGCAAGTTTTGAAGTGAGTAGAGAATTTAGGTAATGTGGAATATAGGTAGGGTGGTCGCGTAAAAAAAAAAAAACTAGTCATCTTGTCTAACTTTTCTTGATCAACATTAGTGTCCTCATGATATGATTATTCATTGTCAGAAGTTTCAATGTTTTTGAGAGGAACATTGTTTGAGTTAAGATAAGGATTAGAAGATTTAGCCATTTATTTAGAGAACTTATGGACAAATGGAGGAATCTCAATATACTCAAGGGAACAAAAACAACCACTATGGGTGACGAGCATAAAAAGGAAAGATTGAAGGAAGGTGGGATTCAAGAAAGTGGGTTCACCAAATGATTTAATATAAATGTAATTAAATCTAATTTCAAAGTAAATACTATAATGAATGATATAAAAATGCTAATATACATCAAGACACAAGCAAATAAGCATGTACAAATATGAAACCCTAAAAAAGACAAGGAGATAGACTAAATTAGATCATTTTTGTATAATTTGGAATTGATTTAGGAAGGTGAGTAGCAAAAGAAAACTAAAAAGAGTAACGTTTATTCTTGTTGGAGGTTGTAAGACTCAAGAATCTGTTAGATAGGAGTTCCCATAAGAGGATAGGAGTGCTCAAGCACTAGTGTCCATTCTGGGTGCTAGTGTATGTGTGAATGATATTCATCTATCCTCTTTTATGTAGGAGGACCTTTGATAGTATTATATGTTTGTCACTCTCGCTTTGCTCCTTGATCCCCAAATGTACCTATAACCTGTAACATAATTTGTTTACCTACACATGTCTACAAACCACATAAAATCTAATAAAGATGCATAATTTGGAATTGGACTGACCCTGGTGGTCACTGTAGACACAAAATCATACACTATAGGAATTATTTAGTCTAGTCTTATACTTCTATTTAGAAGGTTATCAAGTGAATAAAATACTAATTAATCCCACCTTTTGGAAACATTTATTTTACATTATATTTCTTCATTCCCACACATTTTCTCCTACATATCCACCTACTTCATAATTATCCTGACACTTTAGCCTAAACCCAGGTGCTCAGGCATGTACCAAGAGCCTTAGGGCACCCTGGTCTCACTTGGGGTGAGCTGATCCATGTTCCACTTTCCCGCTTCTTTTTTAGGTCTTTCTAGCCTTTTTCATCCTTATCTTTTTCCTAGTCAGTCATGTCTGGGTTAATTATGAAAGTAGAGCAAGAGAACACTATAAATATAAATTTATATGACGATAATGAGGGTCCTAACATCACATACTACTATCAATCCATCTAGAGTTTCATCCATTGCATCCACATAATGCTATGCATCAAGGATAGGATATTTTCATCCACAGACACAACATAGGGGGAAGGATTCTATTTTATTCCATGCACACATGCTATTACATTTTCTATAGTTACTATTGCTTGGTACTTCAAAAAGAATGAATGACATAAGAGAACTTAGGGCATTACATGCACACACTCACCTGAAATACATCTAGGTAAAAAATGTAGCATAATGATCAATGATAATATTACTAGTTTGATAGCTGAGGTTAGTTTGACCCATTCAATTTTCATCTTTTTTTTTTGTTAGGGGTTGATATTTCTTTCCTTCTTGCAGGTCGTCATCTCATTATTCAACAAATCTGGTGTAACACGATGAATCCAATGTGATAGACATGTAACATTTCAAGATACCTCGCGACCCTTAAAAATTTAGATTTTAAGATTTTACAAAGTTCGGGGCACCTAATCTGTAAACCAAGGTGCCTTGGGGTGCCCCAGTCAGTTCAAGTTTGCCAAATTTGACCTTCATATGACTTTTGAGGGGCCATCTTCAAATCCATATTTTATTATCAGACTTGTGATAACCTACGACAATTTATTCTAATCAAATAATCCATTTCTCTTCCTTTACTTGCATATATAGGGTTTCATTTCACTTAGTATAATTATTTACAATTATGCCATGTTATTTTAGTACATTTATCTAACATTTAAGTCCTCTTATTTAGATTAACTAGTGGTTATACTTCCCATTATCATAGTTCCATTTTAAGTTAATCATTATGTTGAACCTCACATTTTTTCATAACAAATTATAGGGTTTTTCATTTGCATTTAGCTATCATGAGTATCTTCGTAAATGAATATCTATTTACCCATCTTGATTTCATTCATCGTGTTCAAATCCTCTTTGCTACTATGAATGTTTCTGTTAACATGAACACAAATTCCATGTATGAAACATTTGTTGATTCCTTTTCCCAACATATATAATTTTAAGCCAATCCTCATGTTGACATTCACCCCTTTGACAATGACCCACCACTTTATATCATGTCTCACATATACAATGTTGTTGTCAAGTGCACTCTTATTGATAATGGTTCTAAGCTTAATTTTTGCCCTATTTCCTTTTTCCAGGCCTTAGTTTTGTCTTCTCATGAAATTAGCATTTATTCTATCTCACTATGTGCTTATGATGGTATTGTTTATCCATTTCTAGGCCACGTTACCTTTCCTTTCACTGTAGGTTGTAAGATTCTCCCTAATATCTTCTTTGTCATTGATTTTACTATCTCATATAATTATTTGCTAGGATAGCCATGGCTTCATGCCATGTAATCTATTGCTTCTATGGTCCACTGTTGCATCAAGTTATTACATGAGAATGTTGAGTATACTATTTTTTGAGATCGAGATACATTCTAATATTGCATTCATGACCCTAACACTAGTCTTCATTTCCCTCACATTAATACTATAGATGATCTTCAGCTTATGGATGATCTGCCTCATTTACAACCATTTGAGGGTGATATTTTTTTACTCGATGCTATCCCTTCTACACAACCTCCTACTATAGCTATTATTCCATATCAGCCATTTTTCCATCCATACCCAATATCACCCCATCTTCATCTTCACAATTAGCTCATACACCCTTTATATAGAAACTTTTAATTCATGAATTATATTGGGAACATGTCCCATTTGATCCTACCCATGATGAAATTGCATGTTCCCATGTCGGCCTCTCTCATCTTGGTTTCAATTTTGTGGACCTTCAGGCTTATACTCATGCTCTTCATCTATATTATGGCTTCTTCACTATATCTTCTTATTACGGTTTGCATTTTTTCATCTTCTAGTCTATTTACCGCATACCCCTTGTTTATCTCCACTCACATTAAGGGATTATCGGCTTACTTACATTGGTGGAACATTAGACCTTGTTGGAGCTCAAATAATCTCACCCCTTTTCTTTGATTAATGCCTCTAATGTTTGATTTTCCAATTATTCTGCTTTAAAATATGTTGAGGGGAAAATTCATGACTTGGACCATGTGGGACCCTATATCTATTTTTGTACAACCCCCTTTTTGAATTTGAGGGTCATAAAGGTTATAGAAAATTTCTATAAAATTGGTGGAGGGATTAAGGAAAAAAATTGAGAACCATTAAATGGGAAGCCCTTGTGGAATATGATAAGAATGTCCATGTGTTTCCTTGACTCACTTTTGAAAAGGAATAACAAATCGGGAATCCCCCAAGTTGTGAGCATTCACCAAGTAGCTTATGTGTGGCAAGGCAGTTCCAAACAGATGAAAATTCAAAGAAAGGGGTAGTATGTGGATGTTTCCATGTGTCACCCTGGTGGAATTTGAAGAAAGGAAAGGCTTGCAAAGGGAAGGAAATCCCTGCGAAGAGATTTTTAGATCCATGCAGATCATAAGTGTTGTAAACTAACAAGACAATGCAAGGATAATTATGAATCACCATGAGATGAATCATCTATTATAGATGAGTTACAGAAGGTTTAAGATGATGTAATACATTAAGAGGTTGAGATAAAGTACATAATAAAAAACCATTGAAAACATAGTACTAGTTTCTTTTCTTTACTGGTGCCAGTATTAAGCTAAGGATTATGTAATGTGGAAATAGAAAAGAATTGCATATCAGAAAGTGAAAATATGAATGTGACATCATTTGAAAGTTATCTCACATATATTTAAAAATGGGGATTCTATAAGGGCCCCAACCCATGGTAAAATGGTATTTTTACATAACTGAAAACAAAGGAATAAGAGACAAACATACTTCTCAGAGACCACTCACTCCCTCAAAATATTTCTCTCCCAAAAGAGGTAATTTCTTCAGAAGATTATTCTTCCTCAGTGCAAATTTATCAAGGCCTTTTACTATCTGGATAAACATGATATACCCCACTAAATCTTGTGACATCCCAATATCCATTAATGACTCAAGAGTCATTCAGGGTTCATGCATGATCTTCTCCAGCTCAATCTTCTTTTGGTATGAAGACACCCAGTCTAGAAGATTTAGGTCACCTGTGAAGAATGTTGTCTTCCCCTTCCCTTTATGAAGGGTAGACTTGTTGAGAATAAACTAAGGAGGAATGACTGGAGTGGTTGGAAGACCAAGGAATACATCATGGGGGACAAAATGAAGAATATACTTTCAGATAGATTCATCTTTCCATATCCTTGAAAAGTATGAGTGATCTCTTGGAGAAGGGATTGGATGAGGACCTGAGAGGCCATGCCCTAATAAAGTATCATATCACCCTAAGTAAGTGGAAAAATGAACTGCAAACCTAACCATATTATCCCAAGCAGAGGATATTTCTACTCTTGAATGAAAAAAAGATTAGGACATCTCCTCTTCTCCATCTGAGATAATGATTGGGGGTTGGGAGCTTGATTCACCCTTTATGTTTCCTGAAGATGGTGCGGGCATTGACCTTGGTTGTGAGGGTTCAGGTCTCATCTTCCCTTTCTCCAGAAAGGAAATCCTCTGCTCCAATCTATCCACCTTGTGAGAAATGGTAGGCACAATGTCAATGGAAGATTTATCGTATAACACATACGATTCCTTGGGAATCTCCTTTAATACAAATTATTCATCACATAGGAATGGAAACTGGAAGTAATTTTCCCATACACTTGGGGCATCCTCTCAATCCATAATTTCTTTAGGTTTTCAGGAGTTTTCAAATGTTCCCATCTAAAGAGATGAAAATACATGAATTGGAAGGATGTAAACACATGACTGATCCTAATTAGCTTATGACAAGTGATAGCCAGACTTGTTGATAAGTCAAGGGGCATCTATTTTCTCTTACACATTCTATGTCAAAAAAGGCCTTAATAAAAACTTCATCAGGACTACATAGGTCAAAGCTTTGATTCAAATATTCTGACAAACATTCCTTCAAACTATTTTCTACGGGTACTCTTGTCATGTCACTGGTAGAAGGTAGTAAAAAAATTCCTCACTTCAAAGATAAGAAAATGAATGCATCTTGGTCATGGGATAAAGCTGGCTTTAATAGTATAAATAACAAAAATTGATTGAATTGAAAGAAATAATTTTCACCTGATGAGGGAAGATCCTTCTTAGTTTACATGAGGAGAATTTAGAGGTTGAAGTGAATCTAAAATAATCATGGTTGATGAATTAAATGGATTTGAAAAGAACCACGTGGCATAGTTGAATCAAGCAGATGTGAGAAGGAATACATAGTACCCAAGGTGTATTTTCAGATAGTAGATGAAAAAACGTCTGTCACCTCAGGCCACCTTACACTTCTCAAAGGATATCAAAAGCAACTATCCAATCACTAGATGGAGGGAATCATGAAAACATTATCACAAGAAATGACATAGTATTATAGTCATATATGATAAGATTAAAATGAAGGAGGCTCATAATCTTCACACCTAGCAGAGTTGGATAAAGTATTTTCATAACAAGTGTCATCAATACACCTGAAATTTTGGGAAAGCAAAATATACTTGTGAAATATCCACATTTTTTGGGGGGGGAAATTAAAAGGAAAAATTGGAATGGAATTGTATAAAGGCTATGAGAACACTCTCGCAAAGGGGGGTTAATATTTCTATGAAATTGGGAAGAGAAAAGAGAGAAGATACTGAAATAATCCATTTTTCCAAAAGACTTGTCTGAGAAACCTAATAATTTCTAGAGCCTTCAAAATTAATCATGTCAAGATGGTTACAAGTGTACATCCATTGACAAGCATTGGGACTGTAAATGAACCTTTCCCTTGCTGATGAATTTGATGAGCCTTGAGTTAATTATGTTAATCGCGAGAATTTTTGTGTCTACATTCAATTCAAACATATTACAAATAGTTATTCATGTTCCTTCCACAATCCTATGTTATAAATTCCTTTAAATCACAAAAGATCTTAACCTTGTGGTAGTATTGTGGAATTTTTAATTGTGCTATGAAAAGAGATTTCATTTCCACACATAATAAACAATTTAAATTCACTTTACTTCCATTTTTTCAATACAAATTATTTTTTTGTCTATGAGTGTATCTTAGGCGTGATGGATTAGAGATTTCTGATGTTTAGTTGAGTCTTTGACATGATGTCTTATGTTAAATTCTAAAAGAATGTGTGAAACTAGAAATATTTGGGCTTCCATGGGTGCACACCTTCTCATTGAATGTTCATTGTTAATTGTTTGAAGTGTTGTTATCATCTTGCTTGGAAAATTTTCCAACATTTGTTAAAAGTTCCTAAGAATCTGGTATAATAAAATTTATTCTTCTTAATTCCTTAACAAAATCCATCTATAAATGATAAATACTACAAAATTTACCCATTCTTGCACTATTTTTCCATAAATGCTAGGGAGATTTGTTGAATTTACCTATCCCTTCTGAAAACGTGCAGGAGAAATTATTTCTTATTATTTTCTTTAGTAACCTGAACCTTATTTAGGAGATATCTTCATTCTCTAATGTGAAAACTTATGAGGGATGATGTTATGAGGCATGAGATGATTTATATGACATGTATGATGTAATATGATGTGATTATTCTAAAAGAAAAAGGGGGCATTTATGTAACAGGATGTGCCCCCCTCCCCTGCGGTAGTGTGGGAAGAGACTGCTTAAACTCATCAAGGAAATTATTGTCCTCTGAATCAAAGTCAAGTGGATATGGATTATAATGTTGATAAGTGATAGTTTGAGGTTGATCATGCAAGGAGCTAGTGAGATGTAAACAATACATACCTATAGTGTATTCTTTGTCAATGAATGAGGGATGTGGGCAACCATGGGCATACCACTAAGTGTAGTTATGTGATTAGATAAGAAAGGAACTATTGCAGATGAAAACATTACCAAACAACATAGGGAATAAAATTTCAATGTGAGTGGGGTATGTTAGTACCAAAATTGGTTCTCCCTTTAAAAATCCAAGCAACATCAACAACCAAAGAAGGATGCTTAGAGATAGACAGATCAAGATTTTAGTCATTTTGTAGTCGGGGATGGATTTAACTGACTCTTTGTCACTTGATCTTGGAGAAATTGGATAGCATCGTACTGAGGGTATGACCTACCCTCCTACTTTAGGTTGTGCCTTCAGCCAAGGTGAGAGGACCCATTTTGTATCCTTTATTTCTAATGGATCAACAATATTTGATTGTCTTTCTATGATGTTGAAAGAAAACCTTGGGAAGACATGGTCAATGTAACATAATATATTACTCGATAACACACTCTTGTGCATCAGGTCACACTAGATGGTTGAGGGACTACCACTACACTAAACCCCACACACTACACTATAGATTATACACATTTATATTCTCTCACATACATCAAAATACTACATTATCCATTCTATACTTAGTCTCCATCCTACATTATACTATACGTCGGCCATGCACATATTAGGAATTTATACATCATCTATATTATACATATTACACTATTCATCATTAAATATGAGTCTATTTGTACACTTCATCCATACATTCTACATTTACACTAGGTTACATCATATATATGGGTCTAGCCTTAAATTTTATCACTACACATTCTATTTCCTATTTTCACCTATCATTACACCTTACATAGTCTATATACCCTACATTTCCTATATTACATAAGTCACATAGTGAATTTATCCACCATATACAGTCTACATACTACACTAGATTCCATTGCATATGGGTGTAGTTTTACTTATCATCTTTTACATATTCCATTTCTATATACACCTATTATTGCACTTCACATATTGCATATCCTATATACATTACAAAACCTACATTGAATTTCCCACACTGCGTATTTACATACCATATTAAACACTTGGTTGCTTATACTACATTGTATTCTATGCAATGCACTCACCACCATATGACACACTTTAGTTCCTGAGTCCATACTCGACTGCTGAGGGTTTACCAATCAAATGGACCTTAAATTCACCATGTGATATCTTCCTGATGTGATAATTCTAGCATTAGTGACATACACCTTAGGTTAAATAGTCACCTCTTATCTCATCTTGTAGTGGTATACACCTTAGGTTAAATCACCAATCATTTATTATTATTCATCTTGTGGTGACATACGCTTTAGAATAAATCGTCACCCATCCCCATTTACTCATCCTATAGTGATATATGCTTAGAGCTAAATTATCACTCATATGTTCAATAAATCATAATATATGTTTCCGATATAGGGTTCATGCACATATCTCCACATGTAGAATTTCATCACCATTACATATACACACTCATATCAACGCACTAGAAAAACCCAACACTACTCAACCATTTCCCAATAACGCACTCTCGTTTATGGTTCATTCTTGACAACTGAGGGGGAAAATAAAAGGAACGTCATTACATACATTCCATTCACTCGAGGGGCACGTTGAGGGGGTTTCTACTTTTCTTCTTTATTTTCCATTGTATGCATTCTTTGCACCTTTCTTGTGTGCACACTTGTCTGTTGTTTGTGGCCATGATGGCTTGTCTTGTCTTGTGATATCATGAGTCATATCCCATGGTTCTAACCCACTTTATGTGGTCTAGTTGTTTTCTTGCGTGTTTACACTAGTGCGATTGGTAGTTTCTACATCGTCTCAGTATTCTACACTTGTCTTATTGCATGCATGTTTTTTTAGACTAACACTTTTTTGGCTAGTGAAAGAGAAGAAATATTGATTGACTCTAGATAGTGCTGAAGAGTGGTTAGATTATTTGGAAGAAGAGTATGCTCACAAACTTAGCACTAGACCTAAATATAATACACACACATGGGTTGAGAAGAATTTGTATGATGACTTATATGATAAATTCTTCACCATATTTCCTATAGATCTGTACGATTTTTTGGTTTCTTATGCATCAAAAATAAATTGGAGATTTCACACACTTGTTTGGATGTAGAAATAATTCCAAGCCATGCATGATGCAAATATGACGTGGATGGGTATTGTGGATCATTGGTTCTGTGGTGCTTTGAATAGCTATATTATAAAGTATGCAATTTATACTTACTATTGTCTTGAGGTTGTTGAGTTAAATTTATTGTGTGATCCCAGGGGGTCTTATTTGTGTGGCATTCCTTTGAAAATTAAAATATTGATTGTGACCTTGGCTTTGGAAGAAAAACCTATGGCTAGATAAACTCCAACATGCACGGGGGAAGGAGAAAGTGTTGTGAAATATGGTGGATGTATCAATAGAGAGACAAAGGAAATGAGGCTGAATTTTAATGAGGTATGTCAGAGGGACTTGGAGAAGTAGTAAGAGATTATGGAAAAAATGGTGTTGTGGAGGGAGATGACTCATGAAGGATTTAGACATCACGTAGAAGACATTGATCCAAAAAACCTGGAACTCCCTTTTTTAGGAAAGAAAGGTAGAGAACCCTCTTCATCTTTGTATGAAGGCACATCTGAAGAATTATTGAGGACCACAGGTGTGCATTTGATCCTACCTAATGACCTATCCTTTGCACTTGGTTTTACATATTCTATGATAGTTAACAGTAGGAAATCTAGTGTGGGTAGTAACGTTACAATATATAGATATAATTTGTAGTCATGTTCAGGATTTAATTCGGTAGCTTATTCATATATGGTGGTGAAATCATTATCTATGTTATTCAGAGGTCCAGTTGGAGGTATATTTTCTTATATGTTGTCACGACAGAACATTGGCATAATATCTAGAAGTAAAACAACTTTGTAAATTATGGGAGTCGAGTTTAGCACAATCGTTGGAGCATAAGGAATTGTATCCTATGGTATTTTAGCTACTTCAGTAGGGGGATTATGAGGATCATATGGCTTGGGATTTGGTGGATATTGTGGTTCCAGCAATGGAGCAAACACATGAGGAAATATAGGTTTCAGATCTAGTGGGAACGGTCTGTACCAGTGCCAGAATATTTATATAGAGATGTCTCTTCATCTTCCAGAATATAGAGGGATGGAAGATGCAACTGAGCACGTGCATATGTGTGAAATACTATGGCACGCAAAGGGTATTACAACTCCAAAGTGCTAGGAAAGAAATTTTTTAACTACATTGCAAGGTCGTGCACGTTGTTGGTACAATTTTTTTGATCCGGACTAAACTTTTATATATTATACCACGCTGTGGGATGCTTTCTTGGAAAATTTTTATATCAAGGAATTTGAGTAGAAAATATTTAGTGTGCTTAAGGACATCAATAAAGGCACCACTGAGATAATTTGGCGGTATAATGCATGGTTCAAAACCCTTATATCGAAGTTATCTTATGATATAAACCTGATTCAACATGATCAATGGTTCTTTGAAGGACTTATCATGCCTTTTAGAAAAGAAATTTCACACAAGAATCATATAGATCCGCATGAGGCACTTGAAGCTTCTCTATGCACTGAGGCAGTGGGAAATGTAAACATAGGAGTGATCCCATTTTTAGAGGCCCAAATTTTACCTACGGATAAAAAGTTAGAGAAAATTTTCAGTTAACTCAGCGCATGAGATGCATAGTGGAGTTTGGTGTACAAATTGTGAAGTAGAAAGGTATGTCCTCTGAAGTAAGTGCATGCTAGACTATGAAATTTTTCACTTGGATCATGATTCAAGTAGGTTCCATTTGTTGCAACATGCGATAAGGAATAATGTGTCTTGTTAGTACAAAATTCATAAGTTTACCAGTCATGATACTGAAAAATTATAGGGTGATTGATCAGATTCATGATGTCATAGATACTGGTATACATCATACCAATGTTGTAAATAATTTAAAGGAAAAAGGTGAGCATCATGATCATGATAAAAATGAAGGGAACTCTGATGGAGGTCATGGGAGAGGTCAAGAATAGAATGGAGGATTTATAAGCTGAGGTCACAAAGGTGGAAGAAGTGATTTCCCATCCTAAACATGTTATACATGCGGTTCCTCTTATCATTACAGGTGAAAATTACCTTAGAATATTATTTGTTATTTTTGTGGGAAGAACCACAAATATGAAGAATTCATGGACCTGTATGAACACTTGAGTAAGAAGAACAAGAAGGATAAGGGTACAAGGATGGTTAGAGTATAATGCGTCGTATAAGATTAGTGGATGCCAAATTTAGCACTGGATCCTGAGTTGGTACCTATGAAGATCACTATACACATTGAGGCCATGTGTATCATATATGTTCCAAATAATAATCCTACCATTGCAAAAGAGGAGGTACTACATACAAAGTATTCAGACCCTATACATCAGAAGAAGGTTTATCAAGAAACCATGGAGGTGATTAGGAATTTATAGGGTGAAATACAATTTTTGAAAGAAAATTCATGGAAGTTAGAACAAAAGAAATCCGTTTAGCTCCATCAAACAAACATTGATGGTTTAAAGTAATTTTTCAAGATGTTGTTACAAGATAACATTATTCCTTTATTGGGTAACTAGTTGAAGGGAAAAAATCTACACACTAGAATTTAGCATGAAAGGTAGATTTTGAATGCTAACCTCCCTCCTCATAGCCTAGATTATGACAAGGAGATCAATTTGAATATTGTTTTTGGTGGTTGGATTTTGAGTAATATTTCAATTGATATAGGCACGAAAGTGAATGTACTAAATTTAGACGCGTGAATTCAGATGGGTAGACCACCATCACAACCATCTTCAAATGTGTTGTTTATGGAAAATAGGACTAAAGCCATGCCCATTGGATTTTTTAAATATTTTTCCATTACTATACAAGAGACCAAGTTTACTAGTGACTTTGAGGTCTTCGCACTTGCAGAGGAAGAATTTTTTCTAGCACTACTTGGGTGCCCTTGGTGCTATGCAAACAATGTGAATCTGCGCTTCAACAAAGGATATATAACTTTTGAAAAAAAGGAAGAGCGTGTAATTATTCCTTTGGAAGATGGAAAATTTGTACCTTATGTAGAGTTCCTAAGTGAAGAATATTTTAATAGAATTTATGTATGTACCATTAGAGATCTAGAAGTGCTTGATCCACTAAAGGAAGGAATTTTCTAGTGGGATGATGCAAAGTCCATGAGTGATACTACAGGTGTTGTATGTGATAATTGGGCACATGAAACTTATGAAATTGTTTGGAGTGAAGTAAGGAGTGTAGCTACGTAGGTGAATAGGTCATGTTGTGCTAAGCATTTGGGTAACAACCCAGTACCAAGGTACACTTACAAAGGCAATATTGAAGTATTCCTGTGTGCTATGAAATTTCAATAGATAGATCAAGTAGAAAGAAGGAATATGCTACTCTATACTCTACATGAGATAGTAGCGTACTGGTGGAGGGTTCATAGGGATAATATTTTTGAATGGTGAGAAGTGAGAATTACCATCTCAGCTAGATTTCTTTAGAGCAATGTGCCTACTCAAATATGTGAATTTCATTGGAAGGATCCTATTCAGCACCACGTTCAATAGTGTGAGAGACTTTGGATAGAGGGGTAGGAAGCTTTACCACATTTTCTCTTGGTGCATAAGCTCTACTACACCTTTTGAGGCTACGTGTGCACATGGTATGTCTATACAGAGTTGAATAGAAAGACTAGAAATTGGTAAGAATTTTTTGTAGGTATGATTTAGACCTTTGACTATTTTACCACTAAACCTCTGGTGAATGAGGTGTTACAAGTTATAAAGCACTTGATAATGGGTGATAGTGAAAAGGTCAGGGAACTTATTATGGAATTACAAGGTGAATCATACCTAGAGGTGCACTTTGAAGAAGAAGAGACAGATGTAAAATAGATTAGGAGCACCTTCCTAGAAAAATAAAAAGGAAAAATGGTCTATGTCATTGATGTTGAAGAAGGGGAGAATTTTGATGTTGAGCATACAGAGGGTATGTGCGAGGTGTTAGACAGTGCATATTTGTTAGGCGTGAGATCTACTCCTTCACTAATGGATTTTATGGATATAATCAGGTGAAAATAGCTAAAGAGGATAAGGAAAAGACAACTTTAACCACTGAATGGGGAAGTGTTTCATACATGGTTATTCCCTTTGGATAAAAGAATACACCTGCAGTATTTTAATGCATTATTGTACATGCATTCCTAGACTTTATACATAAGTTCTTGTAGGTTTATCTAGATGATTGGATAGTTTATGGGCTCATGAACGATCACTATACTAATTTATAGGCTTATGTTTGAAAGATGCAGATAGTTGAGCATATCTTTAAACATTAAGAAGTGCATTTTTGCTACACCCTTTAGGAATTTTCTGGGATGCATCATCTGTAAGGAAGGCTTATTAGTAGATCATGATAAGGTTGATGGTATCTCAATTTTAGAGGATCCTACTAACCAGAGTGAGGTGCATGGATTTCTGAGGCACACAATATATTATAGGAATTTAATCAAAGGTTACACCAAGATCGTTGTGACCTTGGAGGAATTATTTAAGGGTAAAGGAAATTTCTTTTTGGGTGAGAGACATTAAAGGAAATGCTTACTACAACACCTATTCTACAATTTCCTTCTTAGATTAAGCCTTTTCATGTGTATGTGGACACCTCTGGCATGGCCATTAGTGCAGTAGTATCCCAGACTAGAGAAGGGATTGTTGATCATCATATTTGATTTGCAAGAAGGTATTTAACTCCAACATAACAGAAGTACACTACTATAAAGTGAGAGGCATTGTCCATAATCTACATGTTGCATAATTTTTGACACTACTTGCTTGAAAAACCTTTTATCTTCTATACAAATCACATGACATTATAGTACTTTGTAAACAAGCCCTCTTCTAAGAGCACATTTGTTGTTTGATTATATTATTTGAGCAATTTGAATTTATAGTTGTGGTGAAGTGAGACAAGAGTAATTTTGGGCCAAATAACTTATCAAGGATTAATACATGTGAGGATGCACAGAGCATTAAGGACACAATGTCAGATTCATAGCTATTCAGATTGAACCATCTGACCTTTGACTTAGAAGATATTGTAATCTTTTTTTGAAGAAGTGTGGTTCTTGAAGGAATGAAGGCCTCAGAAAAGAAACAACTTTCTATATGCATCATGACTTATATGTTGATCAGCGGAGACTTATACAAACTAGGTCAGGATGAAGTTTTGCACCAATATTTACTTGAGCATGAGCACGAAGCTATTATAGAGGATACCCATGATGGTATTGTAGGTGGACATTATGTCAGAGATGCCACTGCATGTAAGATTTTATTGCATGGTTTTTGGTAAGAAACATTGTATAAGGATTGAAAATAATATTGTAAGGCATGTGACCATTGTCAGCACCTTGGAAAGCCTGGACCTAAAGATAAGATTCCTTTAAGGTCAATCGCTAGTGTAGAACCTTTTGAGAAGTGGGAAATTGACTTTGTGGGTTATATTTTTCCACCAATGTGTAGGAATGGATCGCACTATATTATAACTTGTATAGACTATCTCACAAGGTGGGAAAATCACACTTACAAAGGATTGTATAGTAGCTACGACAACAAGGTTTCTGTGGGAAAATATTATCAACATGTATGTATGTCCTTTAAGTTTGAAAAGTGGTAGGGGTACTCATATTTTTAATGAGACCATCAAAATACTATTGGTATAATTTATGGTTGCACACCATAAGACAACACCCTCTCACCCTCAGGAAAATGGAACTGTTAAGGCTTTAAAAAAGATATTGAGCCATACCTTGACTAAAAAATTTTATGTTGGGAAAAAATAATTGGATGATTAATTCTCTAATGTACTTTGGTCATATAGGACAACCTATAAGTGGTTGAATAAGGTCACACCATTTTAGTTGGTTTTTGGCGTGGAGGAAGTTCTACCAGTGGAATTCATGTTAGCTTCTCTACGTATTGCATGTGTAGGAGGTTTGGTTGATGAGTAAGCACTTGAATAACATGTTGAAAAACTGATTAATTTGGATAAAAGGTACGCTATAGCCAGATGAAGTCGGAAGAAAGAAAAATCTAGGCAGAAGGCATGTCATGATAGACATATTGAGGGTATGAAGCTTCAAGTTGGAAAAATGGTTCTTCTTTATGATTCAAAGTTTTTGCGCCACCTTGGAAATCTTAAATTACATTGGCTGGGACTGTATGTTATAAATTATATACTTTATTTATGTGCTTTCTAGTTTGAGGCATTGGATGGAACACGGTTTCCCAGTTACTTCAATGGGAGTAGGCTAAAGCCCTATAATAAATAAGTCCTCTCGGTGTTTGTAATAAGATGATATTTTCACTTAGCTTAGATTGTCTTAATGTAATTCCTTTGCATGTGTTTCCTTTCATTTTTTCTATGCTTTGTCAATTTATTTTAGTGTTTTTTGTAATAAGCGTGCTAGAAGCTGATTACTACGTAAATATTTTCATGTGTAGAGGACCACGCATACCCTTAGTGTTGGGTGGAGTATATACAAGGTTCATGGACCAAGTTTGAATTTTATCTTAAGATGGATATGTATAAAGAGATTTTATACAGGTGCTTGAGTAAAGGTGTAGATGTAGAAAGATTGATCATAATTGAAAACCATGTATGGCTGGATGGATGCATAGTGTAAGATGAGGTAGGCTGTAGGATTTGAAACTACTTATTGAAAGGCACAACAAATAGGTAATTTGACACATGAAGGTGCAAAAAAGGATTTCTATGGCCAAGGAGTAGTAGGTGCACCATAACGTTATGATTGTGGTGTGGAAAATCAACAAGAAAAAATAAAGAATTGTCTAGTTAATGCAAAGTACAATGGTAGGTGGTGAATACTAAATGTAGATTTTTTTAAAAATCTATATGAGGAGCTAATTTTAAGTCATTTTTCACTTTGTGATCAAGATTAGAATTTCAATAGAAAAAGAAAATCAAGATACACTTGAAGCTTCCCAAGTCTCGCATAAGGAAAGAATAAAATAATTTGTAAGCTAGTAACGCAGAAGAGGAATTTTATGGACGGGATGGTCTCAATTCTGTCCAATGTTCTGAAGATAGTACAAAATGAGGGTGAAAACATGAAACTTGATGAGATGGAGGAAGTTCTTGTAGACATTCAAGATAAAACTAATAAAGTGATAAGTGATTGGAATGTGTTGAAGGCAAAGATTAAGATTAAATATCCAGAGATAATCCTGTCAGTAGAAGATTAGAGTTTTGAATAGTTTCTCATTCTTTAGGTGCAATAATTCCTTTATTCTTTCATTCATTATTCATAGAGAGATAGGTTGTGATTACCCATTGCCGACAGAGGTAATGAAATTAGTGTGGGGTAATGTTGAGCTAACGAAATAGAAATTAAGTATAAAGGAGCAGACGGATTGGGTGCACATGCATAGGGTGCGTGAACAAGAACAAAATTATAATGATATAGTGTGTGCCTAAGAAGGTTTGAAATCAGGACTTATCCTTTTCTACAAATGGGGGCTAATTATAGACATGGAGTGTAGTGCACATTTTCTAGAAGACTTGTAGAAAATAAAAAGGCTATTTTGAACAAGTAGAAGATCAAGCATCATACAATGTTTTGGAGCTAATAATAAGATTATATTGCAGTTGTATTATTGGATAATCTATTATGAGTGAGCTTTCATGCTCTTGTATTTATTATGTAAAGTTGCATGACTATTATTAGCATGTAGCCTATTTTAGAAAGGTTCATTAGAGGTGAAGGAAAAATCCCCACCCCTATAAATATGTATTGATTTGCATAGTCTAGACAATTTTTTTGTAGAGTTATGCTATGAGTTTATGGGTGTGCATGACTATGATGACTTTGCTATGTATGTAAGAAGCTTCTATGTTTTACAGGAATTTATATAATAGATCTTTATGGCTGGATATTAATGTTTGACATAAGTGAACATGGATCTTGTATGGTAAATCTTATTATAGTTCTTGTTTAAGTGTTCTTGCATATGGTCGATATCTAGATCTGATTTATGCACTTCAATATACTTGTTTATGTGTTATGGATCTGAAATATCTATTTAATCATGCTAACCCCTTAAACAAGCTGACATAAAAGAGGGACCTCATACCCTTGTGTGCTTCAGGTAAGTGCCCTGTTTAGGCTGAGTGATGTGTTAGCATCACTTGGTATTTTGGTTCCTTTTTGGGACCTCTTTTTCAATTGTTTAGTAGGATGTTGCATGATGAAGACGTACTAGTTGACTCTAGCCAGTATTGAAGAGTGGTTAGATGATTTGGAAGAAGAGTATGCTCACAAATTTAGCACTAAACCTGAATTTAATGTGTGCGAGTGGTTTGAGTATAATTTGTATGATGCGTTTTATGAGACATTCTTTACCATGTTTCCTACAAATTTGTAAGAGTGGGTGGTTACTTATGCATAAAAGAGAAATTGGAAGTTTCACACACTTTTTTGGATGTAGGAAGAATTCCAAGCCTTCTATGATGCAGATCTGACGTGCAATTGTGTTGTGGATCATTGGTTCCATGGTGATTTGATTATCAATATTTTGAAGAACATAATTTCTACCTACTCTGTCTTGAGGTTGTTGAGTTCTAGTTATTATGCAAGCCTAAGGGGTATTATTTGTGTGGCATTCCTTTGACAACTAAGATCTCGATTGAGACCCTAGATTCAGAAGAAAAACCTATGACTAGATAAACTCCACCATGCATGGGGGAAAGAGAATGTGTGGTGAAATATGGTGGATCTAGTGACAAAGAGATAGAGAGAAGAAATGTGGCTTAAGTTTAATAAGGTATGTGAATGGGACTTGGAGAAGTAATGAGAGATTGGGGAAAGAATGGTGTTGCAGAGAAATATGGATCATGAAGGATTTGGAGCTCACACAGAAGACATGGATCCAGATAATTTGGAACTCCCCCATTTGGGAAAGCATGGAAAAGAACTCTCTTTAGCTTCAAATGAAGGAAATTCTGAAGAAATATTGAGGACAACGGGTGTGCATTTAATCCTACCTAGTGACCTATCCTTTGCACTTGGTTTCACAAATTCTACAACAATTAACAGTACGAAAGCTAGTCTGGGCACTAGAGTTGTAGTAGATAGAGATAATTTAGAGTCATGTTCAAGAGTTAATCAAGACACTTATTCATATATTATGGAAAAATTATCATCTATGTTATTTAGAGGTCTAGTTGGAGGTATGTTTTCTAGCACATTTTCAACACAAAACGTGGGTGCGCATAACGTTGGCATAATGTTTGGAAATAACACAACTTTACAAACTATGGGAGTCAATTTTAGCACAATTTTTGGAGCACAAGGTAGTTCATCATCTGGTTTGAAAGCTACTTTAGTAGGGGATAATGAGGATTATGTGGCTTGCGATCTGGTGGATCTGTTGGTTTTAGGGGTGGAGGATGTAATTTTCCCATTTTAAGACTTTAGAAGCAAGGGAAATTTTTATTACACAATGTTCTCTATTCTAAATAAAACATAATTTAGAACACACATTCCATGCCAATCAATCTCATAATAGGTAACCATATGCAGCTGTAAATGACTCAGTAAACTATCGATCTCTCATTTCATGACTTGGTTTCTAACCGAATCTCTCATGTTTGTCTTTAAGTATTGAATACTTTAAGTATACTATGTATACTTAGGTTTTCTTACCCTATTCTCGATACTAAGTGATCTATTAAAAAAGCCTATCATAAATATTTGTTACCAATATTCATCTAAAATCACGTTCCTTAAACTAGGTGACTTAGGACAATACGTAACCAACAACTTGCAATACTTTGGCCAAATATTTCCAGCATACTATTCATGTTACTATTCCTAAACGCCATACTTGTCTTATCAGAATATGTCCTTTACCCCACTCATCTGTTATCTAGAATGGTCTCTGCTGACTTATGTTAGTCCAATTTTCTAAGGTTTGGCCCTACCCCAGATTAGTGACATAATTTAGTATAGGGAGCCACTCATGATGACGTAGCTTATATGGCCATACTCATTCAACCTAAGTTCAAATGAATGTGCCTGGTTACCCTAAGTCATAGTGCATTACTTCCTATGCTAAATTATATTGCTAATACTGACCTAGAGGGAAACTAAGTTCAAGTCCAGATTTGAGTCGATCTAGTGAACTAATGATGAAGGGGGTTGCAACATGTTAACTGCAACAATGTATTCTCGTGAAGACCCAAGTCTTCACGAAGGTATAGTAATGAAGTTGGTGTGTGCCAATATCCATGTCAGAACCACTTCATCATGATGTACACACCTCAAAAAGGTCATTTCCCTTAATTAACTTAGAATTAAGATTCAAATTACAATAACCTTACACAAAACCTTAAATACTAACATTCCTAAAGTTATTTTTCCATACTTGGGTTATTTATATATTAACAGAACTTCAATATCCCATGATTTCCTTAATGTTCATTAAATTTAGCTTAACAAGAAGTTATTTGAAAATAGAACAACATACATCATAAGGTTTATTTAATGTAATTAAATCATTCTAAGGAGGTGTATGAACCAAAATAGGTTCTATTAAAATAGACCTCATAGGAATGAAGTCTAAATGGTTTATAGATACACACAACAATCATTTTTCTTACATTATTTTGAGAGGAGAATAATCTTGGACTCTTTACGTTTAAGTGTTAGGTTTCATATACCATCTTTCCTTTTCACACTCCTTATAACTTTTAAATGCATGTTCATTTAACATTCCTTAATAGACTAGACTATTTTTAGGAAAAGAACATCAATACATATAACTTATCAAGTTGCATTCTAGTAAGGGAAATTTCACTGTTTCCCATTCATTCATTTCATTAAATGACAAAAGAATAAGGATCCAATCAGTTAAAAACAATAACAACAAGATAGGATTACAAATTTCATTCTAGTAATGAATAAGAGAATTTACACAACAAGTCGAAGTAACTTCCAAACTTTCAATTCATCATGATTAAAATACACCTTTTACAAGATTATGAATTTTAGACATATTGCATGTGAAACAAAATCAAGATCAATAAGGAATACAACATTTCCACTTTCAATACATGTAAAAAATGAATCAAAATTCCCATTCATAGATCCATACTTTTAAGGAACCAATACCTCATATTAGTTATTTCCTTCCTTTTTCACTTACGAAGTCCATCTACAAAATTTTCTAGCACAGGTCAGTTCATTGAATTGAGTACGATAAACACTAAGCATTAAAATGAAGTGCCTTTAAATAACTGTTTCATTAAAATAACTCTTCTTTTATGAAACAAAAAGAGTAAGGAGGAAAAAGCTTCGTAAGTAATAACAATTATAAAAGAAGCACAATTAATGAATCTGAATTAAATTATAAGAAAATATCTTAGCATAATCAGCAAACTACAACATCATATTAGATAAGTAATATCCCATACAATTACTTATCTATGCCAAATAAAAGTTCCTACCAATTAATTCTTTCATAATTCTATCTAAATTTTAAATTCATAGTTAACTTCATTTTATAAACAAATAGAGTTAATTGCATAATTAAGGATCTTATATCTCTACTTGCCAAGTTTCATGAAAAGACATTCACAGTCAAGTTTGTTACAACATCGTAAAGGTTTTAGGATGAATCATCTAATATCTTAAACAAATAAGAGAATCACATTTCAGATGTGGCATCCTAATTCTAGGTCCAATACATTGCCTAGGTTCACAGATAGGCCTCATGTTAACATTAGACAAGTATTCACTCAGTAACAGTGTATCACTTCAATCAACTATAACAATATTTAATTCCTTAAATACAAGATAAGTGGAGAAGTAAGTAGTAACAACTACTACCCAATTACTTTAATAAAAGTAATACATTTGAGTCAATGGAACCTACAACAAGGTTTATATAAAGGAAGGAAGAACAACTTTGAAAAATAAACCGTCTAAAACTTCCTTTACCTTTCGGTTAACCTGCATTGTGTTATTCATCTCAGAAAATAAGAATCAACACCTACTCCTACATTTTCCAAAAAGGAAAATGGAGAAACTTACCTCTGAGAGTGAAAGAGGAAGGAGTTATGCATTAGAAGGGATTTCCAATATTCATTCCAAAGTATATAGGTAGTAAAAGGACCAATAAAAACCATTCACAATACCCACAATTCTTTCAAGAGATAGAAATCATGTACAAAAGATACAGAACCAAATACATATATAAATGTATCATTCAAGTCAGCCTACAAAGTGATTCATCTTTCGAGAAACAACAACAGTTATCAAGATGCTTAATTCATTTCAAGAAGGATGTGTGAAAGAAAGCATAGAATGAACATTTATCAAAACTAACAATCCAAGAGTTGATTATCCATTCAACGAATCTCCATGAAGTTACAATAGTCAGATCATAACATGTTATACTAAAAATTTACCAAGTAGTTTCCCAGCTCGGGAGTGAGTAGGTTTACATCAACCAACCTAGTTCCTAAAAGTGACAAGGATAGAAATATTGACCTTAAGAAATTTGAATAGAGCTAAGAAATATGGTCACAAAATCGACCTAGAGAAAGCCAACTTCCAAAGTATTTTCAAACAACATAACTTCAACTATATACCAACAGCTCAACTTCCAAAATCTCATAGAAAGGTTCAAAACAAAGGTGATCAAAAGAGAAGACTTCATCTAATTTTGTTTTCACTATAACATTCCAAAACCCAACAACCCATAAGTAATTTCACAGAGATTCAGAAGAGAGAGAGAAAACCATTACCAAATGACAAGGTTTACGTCAAAATTTCCTTCTTACTTCCTCAGGAGCTTGAACTATAAATAGTAAGCCCGAACACCATTACCTACTCATCTTCATTAAGTACAAGGTTTTAAGCAGTGGAGGTTTATATAGTTCAGAACAAGAACAAGTTACTCCTTCATGGTTTTTATACAAGTTGAGTACAAGAATATAGAAAAATCCATAATTCCTCATTCACCCATTAACCATTTTAAAAAACCAGTTCAAGTTCACACTTGAAATCACAGTATACTAATACAGTCCCAAAAAGGGAGTATTTAAACTTTCAACAAAATGAGATATGACATAAAATGGAATTCTTTTACCTTCAAAGAAAACAATCAAAGGCATCTAGTTTTAAAAAATCAGATTTACACAGTATAGTCAAACATGTTACCCATTCCTTGCTTCCATACAAGTTTGAACTTATCCATCACATAGAAAAGAATTTATCCACATGAATATGCACAGAAGCTACAATACTTTGTCAAAACAGAGAATCAACAGAGAAGAATGAAGTTCTTGTTATCTACCGACCAAAACAACAACCTCACTATTAACTTATCAACTTCATAACTATAAACCATTCTTGGCAGACAAGTTGAATCACACAAGTTCAACTTTACTCATTCAAAAATAGTTTCATGACATGATTTACCATTAACCCACTAAGGGAGATAACCCGTTGACAATATTTTAAGCAAGATTCATGAATAAGAAAAAAATAGAAAAATTATTCAAGTAAGAATCCCAATATCCATCACAAAAAGCTACACATTTGTTTTACAAGAGCAAAGTTATTTTAATTAGACATTCAGAGAAAATCAAGTAATCTTAATGGATAGATCCTATCATGCCTGATAGTGCCTCTATCGGTTCGAAGAACATTTCCAACCGAACCTCTAAAACTTCTTCTTCTCCAAATGAGATCAACAACCAAATACCTTTTTCTCAACTGTCTCCAATGCTTCCCTTAAATAAAAAATAAACCAAGGGAATAAAAAATAGCCATAAATTGAAAGTATAACTTTTGGTTCAAAGAACTAGATAGCTCCATGTAGAGAAAAAATCAGAGAGCATGAGTGACCAAACAACCTCCAACAAATCCACCCGCATGGTTTCCAAGGTAGTTTTATCACCAAATACGAGTTTCTTAAATGCCATTAATTCTCAAACTCCCACCTCTCTCTCCATATAACATCCATCAAAAATTGGTGAATCCTAATTAAATTTTTGCATGCATACTTAATTTTAGTGATGACTCAACATATAATTGCACTAATTTTCATTCCTCTGCCTAAACTGGTAGTACGTCATCCCTTTATTTCAAAAATCAAATCAAATTAATAACTTAGGAACCATCATGAAGCTTCCACTTTTCCATATGACCCTTAGGTCCCTTTCCAGTACTTCATTATTTTAGGATAGATACCATTAGCTTAGGATATGTCCATAGAATAGTTTAGAAGTATTTACCATAGGTTTTCAACATTACTATAGGTAAATTTCTATTCTAGGATAGGTCATACTTCACAACAATTTAGTATTAGGTATAAGGTTAGAAATAGACCTAGCATCATCTTAGGTTATCCCCCACATCCCAACTTAGAATAAGAAACTTAAGATAGGATGCTATCCCAAATGAAGTAGACAGATAAAAAATAGGTACCTTTACGTCAGTTTAGAATCCCGTTAGGATAGATCTCATAGGTCTAGGACTTAGATTTTTCCTCACTAGTCCTGAAGCATGTCTCATTCCACTTAACACCATTAAGCATCCTGAAGAGATCAATCAAAGAGATCCAAGCACATAACATATAATAGAATGCAAGAATGATCTTTCAAGAAGATAAAATAATTTGTAAACATACAAGAGTTCAGTCCATTATGTCCTCCAACCTCTGAATGTCAGTTTACCATTCACATCGGGAAAAAAGATTTAAAAAATACCTTGGATCAATGGAATTGATCCAATGATTTTTTAATAAAAAGAGATAAGTTTGCAAACTTCATTACCAGATTACAACTTATCTATCAGAAGCAAAAATGGATTATTTGCAAGCAACATCATTTCATCCTAACGAATCCAAGAGTAGAAATAAATCATCCATGGAAATCATGATTTTTAACAATCAAAGGAACACACCTTATCAAGAAAAATCACATGTTAATGATAGCAATGAAAAAGGGGGAAAATAACATTTTGTTAAAGATGTTACATGCTTCCCTCCTAAATAGAATCATCGTCCCGATGATTATCTCTTTAAAACAATTTGCATCAAGGAAAATCAATTTATTAACTTTTTTTCATATTTCCAAAACATATTAGAATTTTAAAATTCAAAAAACAATCAGCATTTACTTAGTTGTTTAATTTAAACAATGAAATATCTGCCCAAAACTGGCAGGTTTATTGTCATAAAAGAATAAAATCAAAAAAATTATCAGTCAACATAATCAATTCTTTTCAAATAAATATGGAAAAGTAGTTTTCATATCTTTAAGATTTTCCCAAGTTACACTTTCTTCGTTAAAATGGTCCCACTGGACCTTACATTGTCTTATTTCATGATTTCTTAAGTGAAACTGACGAGTTTCTAGCACTCGCAAGGGTTTAACCACGATTATTCGTGGGTGTTGGGCCTGGAAGGAATTCCAATTTAACACGTGTGATAAATATGAAATGTATTTCTTAAGAAAATAAATATGGAAAACATCATGCATTTGTGACAAAGTAGGAGGTAATGCTAAACAATAAGCTACAGAGTTGATTACTTCAACTATTTCAAAAGGTCCCACATAACAAGCTGATAAATTGGCATCCTTGCCAAATGTAGTACAACTCTGTTTTGATTTAACCCAAAGAAAGACCTTCTCACCAAGTTCAAATTTCCTATCAACCCACTTCAAGTCAGCATAACTCTTTTGTCTATCTGTTGCTTCTTTCAAATGTTCACAAATCATTTTAAATTACTGTTCCATTTCTATCCTTAATGTTGTCCCAACTAACAGGGGTTCTACATTTTCTTCCATGTAATGCTTTGAAAGGTTCCATCTTAAAAGAGGCATGCTATGTGTTATTGTATGCAAACTCAACTAATGGAAGGTACTCTTCCCATTTATTATATTGATCCATGCAATACATTTGTAACATATCTTCTAAAACTTGATTAACTCTTTAAGTCTATCCATCCATTTCTAGATGATATGCATAACTGAAATTTATCTTAGTTCCTAGATCTGTATTAAGTGTTTGCAAAAATCTTGAAGTCATTCTAGGATCTCTATCAGATATGATTAATTCAAGTACTCCATGTAATCTGAAAATCTCATGTATAAACCTTTTTGCTAAAACATGTGAATCATCTTTAATATTACTAGTAATAAAATGTTCCACTTTTGTTAGTTTATCCATAACAACCGAAATAACATCATGTTTATTTCTTGACATAGGTAAGCCTTGTACAAAATCCATGCTTATTACTTGCCATTTGTACTATGGTATACTTTGAGGATACAATAAATTGGCTAGATGCATATGTTCAACTTTAAAATGTTGACATTCTAAGTAATGTGTCACAAAATCAATAACATCATTTTTCATTCCTTTCAAGAAATATTGTTGTTTTATATGAGCAAGCATCTTTGTAATACCAGGGTGTCCAGAAAAAGGTGAATTGTGAAAGTCGGCTAACAATTTCTTTCTTAAATCATTTAGCGAAGGTATATATAATATGTTTTCAAAACTTAAGATACCTTCATTATCAAAATGAAAACCTTTATATCTCACATCATTTGGTTCTGCAGCAAGTGCTATTTTTACTTGCTAAAAAATAAGAATAAGATCCCATAACACTTTTCACTTCATCCTTAAACTAAGTTCTTAATGTTACAAGAGCACAAATATGCTTCCTATGACTTAGAGCATCATCTATCCTATTTTACTTGCCTTTAATGTAACTTATTTCAAAATATTATTGAGAAAAAAAAATCTAACCATCTTCGTTGTCTTGCATTTAGATTTGGATGAGTGAAAATATACTTCAACCTAAGATGATTAGTTTTTAATTCAAAAGATTTACCAAGTAGATAATGCCTCTAAACATGAACTGCATGAAAAATGGAAGAAAACTCTAGATCATGTGGAGCATAATTCAACTCATGTAACTTAATTTTTCTACTTTCATAAGCTATGACATGATCATTTTGTAAAACAATACCTCCAAGACCTTCCCCAGATGCATCCGTTACAACAATAAAGTGTCCATTAGGGTTAGGTACAACTAAAATAGGTTATGAAGTTAACTGATCCTTGAAAATTTTAAATTTACATTCACATTTCTCATTTCAAACAAATTTCTTATCCTTTTTCTACAATGAAGTTATTGGTGTAACAACCTTGGAAAAATCTTGTACAATTTTCCTATAGTAACCAGCAAGACCCATGAAGCTTCTAACTTTATGTACATTTTTTGGTGTAGGTCACTCAGATATAGCTACTATTTTAATAGAATATACAAAAATTCCATTCTTACTTATAACATGACCCAAATAGTGAACTTTTGTATCATAGAAAGAACATTTAGATAAATTACCATTTAACTGTCTCTTTCTCAAAATTTCTAAAACTATCTTCAAATGCTCAAGGTGTTCCTAAATAATTTTAGAATATATGAGAATGTCGTCCAAGAATATAAGCAAAAAAATTTCCAAGTATTCCTGAAAAATATTTTTCATTAAATTCATAAAATATGCAGGTGAATTTGTCAACCGAAGAGGTAAAATTGTGAACTCGTAATGTCCATACCTTATTCTAAAATCTATTTTATGAATGTCCTCATCCTTAATCCATTATTGATGATATCCAAATCAAATATCTATATTAGAATATATTGATGCTCCATGCATCTGATCGAATAGATCATCAATTCTAGGGAGTGGATATCTATTCTTAATTTTTTCTTTGTTTAAAATTATATAATCAATACACAATCTAAGTGTTCCATCTTTATTTTTCACAAAGATTATCGGTGTTCCTTAAGGTGAAACAATTGGTCTAATCAAACCCTTAGACAAAATTTCTTGCAACTGTGCCTTAAGCTCTACCAATTCAATAGTAGTCATTCGGTATGTTGCCTTACAAATAGGCTCATTTCCAGGCTTGATTTCAATTGTGAAATCAAATTCTATTTTGGGTGGAAGACCTGGTAACTCTTCTGGAAACACATCACTGTAGTTTCGTAACAGTGGATAATGTTCCATGAAATTTCTATTTTCCTCAGCAGATTCTAAATTTTTTACTGCATATAAGGTACATCCTTTATTTTTGGCCTTTTAAAGTTACATTGATGACAATTTCCTAACCAAAATTTCACGTTTCACACCTTGAATCTCTATTGTATTTTTCAGGTCATCTAAACAACTAATATGTTTTTCAAAATAGTCTACTTTTGCTTTATGATCAGCTAACCAATTAACACCTATGATTACATCATAGGATCCTAAAGGTGTAACATAAATATCAACTTTGGTGGAAAAACTAGGTAAGTCAAGGACTTCCCCAAAAAGAAAAATACTAATTGTATGAACAACATTATTCCCATAATGTACAGTCCATGTTTTATCTATTTTTCCAACTTTTATTTTTAGTTTTGATGTTAATTTACTAGAAATAAAACATTCTGTAGCTCTTGTATCAAAAATAATAGTTATAAGTATGCTAAATAACTTACTCGAAACTTCTATGGGTGTGACTTGCTTTTCATCTTTTTATCAGCTACTGCAGTGTATATCTTATGCTATTGATTACGATCATGCTTTTTTAAAGGACATTGGTTTGTGTGATGATCTTTTCCACAGTTATATTAGCCTCATATAGGTCCCCTTTTAGGTTCATATTTATTTCCAACCCTAAAGTTATCATTCTGACCTCTATAGGACTTATGTCTGTTATTATTATTCTTAACAAAGTTGTTTCTTGCATTTCCAGAAGACTTATTTGTTGTTGTTTTCTTATTATTATCAGATGAAAAATTACTTTTCATACCAAAATTCTTCCATGGTCCTTTCTTACATGTAAGAGATGATGAAGAATATTTTTTAACTTTCTTTCTTACTTGTTCCTTGTGAGCATAAATTGCCATTATTTTTTGTTCTTGTCTTATAGCTTTTTTGACAACCCCTTGCATAGTGGTTGGGTTATGAACATCCACCTCTCCTCCTATAATGGGATTCAATTCCATGATGAAAATTAGTATCCTAAAGTTCTCATCAGTTCTATACTGAGGTACATACTTAAGGAGTTTAGTAAACTGCTCTCAGTACTCAGCTACAGTTAACTTTCCTTTGGCTAAGTTCTAAAATTCAGTCATTTTTTTATCATAATAAATTTTTGGCAGCAATCGTTGCCTAAAATGGATTTTAAATTGATCCCAAGTAATATTAGTTTCATCAATATTCAGTTTAGCCTTACAGTTGTCCCACCATGAAGATGTTTCATGGGAAAGCTGATATGCTCCCCATATTGCCTTTGTTTCTTCCGAGAAGTTCCTTATCACAAATTACTTCTCCATTTCACTGAGCCAATTCTCATCTCCATCTCCTAATGTGGTGCCATCAAACTTAGGTGGACTTATTCTTTTTATATCACTAGTGAGTTCATCTGCAAGCCTTGCCTTTTTGTTTTCTGGCTGATCGTGTATGTTCACATTTTTATTATCAACACTCGAATTAGTTTTGTCCTTAGGAGGTGGCTGATTATTATTATCATCATCTTCTTCCTCCTCATTGTCCATTACTAGTTGTTTAAGTACAACCAAATGATCTCTTGTGTCTAACAGGGAAGAAAGGATCTCATCAATTTTTTGGGTAGTTCCTACTTCTTCACCAGGTGGTGGATTATTTGCAACATTTCCTCTTGTCCTAACCATTTTATGTTAATAATAAATTTAATTTTTATTAGATTATAGACACAATAGGTCAAAGAGTTGTAACCTTCAGCTCTGATACCAAGATGTAACATTCACATTTTAAGACTTTAGAAACAAGGGAAATTTCATTTTACACAATATTCTCTGTTGTAAATAAAACATAATTTAGATAACACATTCCATGTCAATCAATCTCTTAATAGATAACCATATGCAGTTGTAAATGGCTTGGTAAACTATCAATCTCTAATTTCATGACTTAGTTTCTAACCGATCTCTCATGTTTATCTTTAAGTATTGAATACTTTAAGTATACTACACATACTTGGTTTTCTTACCCTATTCTGGGCACTGAGTGATCTACTAAAAGAACCTATTTGAATATTTGTTACCAATATTCATTTGAAATCACGTTCCTTAAACTAGGTGACTTACGACAACACAATTAGTAGCTTGTGATACTTTGGCCAAAGATTTCTAACATACTATTCATATTACTATTCCTATATGGCATACTTGTATAATCAAAATATGTCCTTCACCCCACTCATATGTTATATATAATGGTCTTTACTAACTTCTGTCAGTCCACTTGTCCAAGGTTTGACCCTAGCCTAGATTAGTGAAATAATTTGGTATAGGGAGCCACTCACGATGACTTAGGGTATACAGGCATACTCATTCGACCTAAGTTAAATGAATGTGCTTGGTTACCCTAAGTCATAGTGTATTACTTCCTATGCTAAATCATATTGCTAATCTTGACCTAGAGGGAAACTAAGTTCGAGTCCAAATTTGAATAGATCTAGTTGAACCAATGTTGAAGGGTTTTACAACATGTCAACTGCAACATTGTATCCTCGTGAAGACCCAAGTGTTCACAAAGGTATAGTACTATAGTTACCATCTGACAACACCCATTAGAACCACTTCATCAAGATGTACACACCTCAAGAAGGTCATTTCATTAAATTAACTTAGAATTAAGATTTGAATTACAACAACCTTACAAAACCCTAAATCCAACATTCCTTAAGTTCTTTGTCCATATTTGGGATGTTTATATATTAAAGAACTTCAATATCTCATGATTTCCTCAATGTTCATTAACTTTAGCTTAACAAGTAGTTATTTGAAAACAGAACAACATACATCATAAGGTTTATTTAATGTAATTCAATCATTCGAAAGAGGCGTGTGAACCAAAACAGGTTCTACTAAAAGAGACCTCATAGGATTGAAGTCTAAATGGTTTATGGACACACACACCATTCATTTGTCTTACATTATTTTGAGAGGAGAATAATCTTCCTCTTTATGTTTAAGTGTTAGGGTTCATATACCCTCTTTCCTTTCACACTCCTTATAACTTTTAAATACATGTTCATTTAACATTCCTTAATAGACCATACTAGTTTTAGGAAAAGAACATCAATACCTACAACTTATCAATTTGCATTCCATTAAGGGAAATTGCACTATTTCCCATTCATTCATTTCATTAAATAACAAAAGAATAAGGATCCAATCAATTAAGAACAATAACAACAAGATGGGATTACAAATTTCCTTCTAGAAATGAATAAGAGAATTTACATAACAAGTCGAAGTAACTTCCAGACTTTCCATTCATCATGATTAATATACACCTTTTACAAGACTATGCATTTTAGACATAGTACATGTGAAACAACATCAAGATCAATAAGGAATACAAATTTTTCTCTTTCAATACATCTAAACAATGAATCAAAATTCCCTATCAAAGATCCATACTTTTAAGCAACCAATACTTCATATTAGTTATTGCCTTCATTTTTTATTTATGAATTCCATCTGCAAAAATTGCTAGCACGGGTCAATTCAATGAACTCAGTACAATAAGTACTAAACATTAGAACGAAGTGCCTTCAAATAATTGTTTGATTAAAACAACTCTAATTTTATGAAACCACAAGAGTAAGCATGTAAAACCTTCATAAGTAATAACAATAATAAAAGAAGCACAATTACACAATTTTAATTAAATTATATGAAAAGATCTTAGCATAATCAACAAACTATAGCATCATATCAGATAATTAATATCCCATACAATTACTTACCTATGCCAAATAAGAGTTCTTACCAAATTAATTCTTTCATAATTCTATCTGAATTTGAAATTTGGAGTTAAATTCATTTTATAAACAAAGAGAGTTAATTTCAGAAGTAAGGACCTTCTATCTCTACTTACCAATTTTCATGGAAATACATGAACAATCAAGTTTGTTAAAGCATCGTAAAGGCTTTAGGATAAAACATATAATATCTTAACAATAAGATAATCACATTTCAGATGTGGCATCCTAATTCTAGGTCCAATACATTGCCTATGTTAATAGATAGGCCTCTTGTTAACATTAGACAAGTATTCACTCAGTAATAGTGTATCACTTCAATCAACTATAACTATATCCAATTCCTTAAATACAAATAAAGAAGAGAAGTAGGTAGTAATAAATACTACCCACTTACTTTAATAAAAGTAATACATTTGAGTCAATGAAACCTACAACAAGGTTTATATAATTGAAGGAAGAACAACTAAAATAAACCATCTAAAACTTCCTTTATCTTTTGGTTAACCCGCATTCCCTTATTCGTTTAAGAAAAGAAGAATCAACACCTACTCCTACAGTTTCAAAAACTGACAATGGAGAAACTTACTTCTGAGAGTGATAAAGGAAGGATTTATGCATTAGAAGGGATTTCCAATATTCATTCCAAAGTATACATGTAGTAAAAGGACCCGTACAAACCATTCACAATACCCAAAATTCTTTCAAGAGATAGAAATCATGTACAAAAGATACAAAACTGAATACATATATAACTATATCATTCAAGTCAGCATATAAAGTGATTCATCTTTCAAGAAACAAAAATTGTTATTGAGATGCTGAATTTATTTCAAGAAGGATGCATGAAACAAGCATATAATGAAAATTTATCAAAACTAACAATCCAAGAATTGATTATCCATTCAGGGAATCTCCATAAATTTATAACAGTCAGATCATAACATGTTATACTAACAATTTACCAAGTCATTTCCCAGCACAGGAGTGAGTAGGTTTACATCAACCAACCCAGTTCCTAAAAGTGAAAAGGAAAAAAAGATTGACCTTAAGAAATTTTAATTAAGCTAAGAAAGATGGTCACAAAATCAACCTAGAGAAAGTCAACTTCCAATGGATTTTCAAACAACATAACTTCAACTATATACCAACAACTCAACTCCCAAAATATCATAGGAAGGTTCAAAAAAAAGGTGGTCAAAAGATAAGACTTCATCTAATGTTGTTTCCATAATAACATTCCAAAACCCAACAACCCATAAGTCATTTCACAGTGTTTCGGAAGAGAGAGAGAAAACCATAACAAAATGACATGGTTTAGGTAAAACTTTCCTTCTTGCTTCCTCATGAGCTTGAATATTAACATGTAAGCCTGAACACCATTACCTACTCAAATTCATTAAGTACAAGGTTTGAAGTAGTGGATGTTTATACAGCTCGGAACAAGAACAAGTTACTCCTTCACGGTTTTTATACAAGTTGAGTATAAGAATACAAATATATCCATATTTCCACTTTCACCCATTAACCATTTTAAAAATAAGTAGTGTGAGTTTATAATTGAAATCACAGTATACTAATACAGTCCCAAAAAGGGAGTATTTAAACTTTCAACAAAATGAGATATGACATAGAAGGGTGTTCTTTTACCTTCAAAGAAAACAATCAAAGGCATCTAGTTTGAACAAAGCAGATTCACATAGTACAATAAAACACATTAGCTAGTCCTTGCTTCCATACAAGTTTGAACTTATCCATCCCATAGCAAAGAATTTTTCCATATGAATATGCACAACAGCTACAGTACTTTTTCCAAACAAAGAATCAACAGAGAAGAATGAAGTTCTTGTTATCTATCGACCAAAGCAACAACCCTGTTGTTAACTTATCGACTTCATAACTATAAACCATTATGGGTAGACAAGACGAATCACAGAAGTTTAACTTGACTCATTCACAAAGAGTTTCATGGCACGATCTACCATTAACCCACTCAGGAAGACAACCCATTGACAATATTTTACAAAAGATTCATGAATCAGAAAAAAAACAACAAAAGTATTCAAGCAAGAATCCCAATATCCATCACAAATAGCTACCCATTCGGTTTACAAGATAAGATTTATTTTAATGAGACATTTAGAGAAAAGCAAGCAATCTTAATGGATAGAGCCTATAATTCCTGATTGTGCTTCAGTTCAACAACCAAATACCGCTTTCTCAACTATCTCAAATACTTCTCTTGAGTCGAACATAGACCAAGGGAATAAAAAATAGCCACAAATTGAAAGTAGAACTGCTGGTTTGAATAACCAGATAGCTCCATGCAGAGCAAAAATTAGAGAGCATAAATGACCAAAAAACCTCCAATAAATCTGACCGCATGGTTTCCAAGGTGGTTTTCTCTCCAAAAATGAGGATCATAAATGCTATTAATTATCAAACTCCCACCAATCTCTCAATGCCACCGCCATCCAAAATTGGTGAATCCTAATTCAATTTCTACATGGATACTAAATTTTAGTGATGACTCCACATAGACTTATGCTAATTTACATGCCTATTCCTAAACTGGTAGTACATTGTCCCTTTATTTCAAAAATCAAATAAAATTAATAACTTAGGAACTGTCGCCAAGCTTCCAATTTTCCATACGACCCTTAGGTCCCTTTTTAATACTTCATTAGTTTAGGATAGATACCATTAGCTTAGGATATGTCCATAGAATAGTTCAGAAGTATTTACCATAGGTTTTCAACACTACAATAGGTAAATTGCCATTCTAGGATAGAAATACATGTAGCATCATCTTCACAACAATTTAGTATTAGGTATAAGGTTATAAATACATGTAGCATCATCTTAGGTTATCCCCCACATCCCAACCTAGAACAAGTAACTTAAGATAGTATGCTATCCTGAATAAAGTAGACATAGATAGAAAATATGTACCTTTACCTTTGTTTAGAATCCCAGTAGGATAGATCTCATAGGTCTAGGACTTATATTTTTCCTCAATAGTCTTGAAGCAGGTCTCATTCCACTTAATTCAGTTAAGTGTCATGAAGAGATCGATCAAAAATATCGAAGCACATAACATACAACAGACTGCAGGAACAATCTTTCAAGAATATAAAAGAAGATGGAAAAATACAAGCTTTCAGGTCCATTATGTCCTTCAACCTCTGAATGTTAGTTTACCATTCAGATCAGGTAAGAAGATTTAAAACATACCTTGGATCAATGGAATTGATCCAATGATTTGTTAATAAAAAGAGATAATTTAAAAACTTCATTACCAGATTACAACTTATCTATTAGAAGTAAAAAAGGATTCTTTGCAAGAAACGTCATTTTAGCCTAATGAATCCAAGAGAATAAATGAATCATCCATGGAAAGCATGATTTCTAAAAATCAAAGGAAGAAACCTTATCAAGAAAAATCACATGTCAATGCTAGCAATGAAAAAGGGGAAAGATAATAGTTTGTTAAAAATGTTATAGAGGAAATACAAGTTCTTAATCTAGTGGGCATGGTCTGCGCTAACCTCAGAATATTTATATGGAGGTGTCTCTTAGTAATCTATAATATAGAGGGATAAAATAAGTAGTTGAGCACGTGCGTATGTGTGAAATTATATTGCGGGTGAAGGGAATTAGAGATCCGGAGCATAAGGAGAACTAGTTTGTAACTATATTCCAAGGGTACACGCATAGTTGGTATAAACATTACATCCAAAATAAAAAATTTTAGATTATACCATATTACAAGATGCTTTCTTGAAAGAGTTTTATATCCCTGAATTTGAGAAGAAAATCGTAAGCGTGTTTAAGGACACAACGAAATGAATAACTGAGAGTGTTTGGGATTATAATGCACAGCTCAAAACCCTTAGATCAAAGTTATATTATGATATAAACTCGATTTAGCATGCTTAATGGTTCGTTGGAGGACCTATCATGCCTTTTAGAATGGTGCTTTTAGACAAGACTTATACAGATCCATGTGAGGCACTTGAATTTTCTCTATGCGTTGAGGAAATGGGAAGTGTAGACACATGAGTGAGCCTATTTTTAGAGCCCTAGATTGTTGCTATGGCTAAAAAGTTATAGAAATTGTTATCTAACTTAATGCATGAGACACATAGTGGAATTTCGTGCACAAATTGTGAATTGGAAGGGCATAATAAGGATAGTTATCCTTGGAAGTCAGTACATGTAATGTTGTTGGACTACAAGATTTGTCACTTGGATCATGATTCAAATAGGATCCCTTTGTTGCAATGTGCGCTAAGGAAAAAGATGTCCTATTACTACAATATTTTCAGCTCTACCACTCATGATACTTAAAATTGTAGGTTGATTGATCAGATTCATGATGCCATAGATACTAGTGTACGTTAGGAAAGTGTTGTAAATAATTCATAGGGAAAAGGTGAGCATCATGATCATGAACACAATGAAGGGCACCTTACTGGAGGCCATAGGATAGGTCAGGGATACCATGGAGGATTTATAGATAGAGGTCATAGAGGTGGAAGAAGTGAGTTCCCATGAGGAACATGTTAGACATCTAGATCCCCTAATCATTAGAGGCAAGAATGCCCTCATAATATTACTTGTTATTTTTGTGAAAATAACCACAACTATGAAGAATTACCGGAATTTTATGAACACTTGAGTAAGAAGAAAAAGCATGATAAGGGCACGGGGATGGTTACAGTACACTAAATTTTGGATGATCAGTGGATGTCAAACTAAACATCAAATCCTGATTTGGTACATGAGAAGATCACTACACACACTGAGGCTGTGCATGTAAGAGAATTTTCAAAATAGAAGCATTCCATTACAAAGGAGGATGTACTACATGCAAAGTATCCAAACCCTATGCATCAGAAGGAGGTCTATCTAGAAACCTTGGATGTGATTAGGAATTTACAAGGTGAGATACAATGTTTGAAAGAACAATCAAGGAAGTTAGAACAAAAGAAAGGCATTGAGCTCCATCAAACAAATGTTCATGATTTAAAGGAAGTTTACAAGATGCTACTACAAGAAATAATTATTCCTTTATTGTCTAATTGGTTAAAGGGAAACACTTCAAACACTAGAATTGAGTATGAAAGGAATACTTTTCATGCTAACCTCCCCCCTCATAGCGTAGATTATGAAAAGGAGACCACTCTTAATGTTTTTGTTGATGGCTAGCTTTTGAGTAATATTTTAATTAATACAGGCACTGAAGTGAATGTACTCACTTTAGATGCATGGATTCAGATGGGAAGACCACCATTACAACCATATTGAAATGTGTTGTTTAAGGAAAGTGGGACTAAAGCCATGCCGATTGGAGTTTTTAAGGATTCTTCCATTAGTATAAAAGGGCCAAGTTTATTGGTGACTTTGAGGTCTTTGCTCTTATAGAGGAAGATATTTTTCCAAAACTACTTAGGCACCCTTGGTGTTATGAAAGCAATGCAAATATTTGCTTCAACAAAGGATATATAAGTTTTCAAAACAAGGAGCGCATCATCATTCATTTGGCAGTTGGAAAAGAAACACCTTATGTAAAGCCCTTAATTGAAGAATATTTAAACATACTTTATGTGTGCACCATTAGAGATCTCAAAGTGCTTGATCCATCAAAGGAATTAGTTCTCTAGTGGGATGAAGCATAGTCCATGATTGATACTACAAGTGTTACATGTGACAATTGGGCACATGGCACTTATGAAATGGTTGGGTGGGAAGGAAGGAGTGCTGCTATACACATAAGTAGGCCATGTTGTGTTAGGCATTTGGGTAGCAACCAGGTACCAAGGTACAATGGTGAAGGAAATCTTGCAGTATTCATGTGCAATATGGAATTTCAATAGATAAATCAAGTGGAAAAAAGGAATATGCTAGTTTATACTCTGTGTGGGATAATAGGGCACTGGTGGAGGGTTCATAGGGATAATATTTTAGAATAACAAGAAGTGAGAATTGCCTTCTCTACTATATTTAACCAAATCAATGTGCCTACCCAGATATGTTAATTTCATGGTAAGGATCCTATTCAACACATCATTCTGTAGTGTGAGAAACTTTAGATAGAGGGATAGGAAGCTTTAAAACCTTCGTTGTGTGTGCATAGGATCTACTACACCTTGTGAGGTTGTGTACGCGCATGGCATGGAAATTGGAAAGAACTGAAAATAGGTATGATTCAGATCTTTAACTATTATTCCACTAAAATTCCAATGAATGAGGTGTTATAGGTTATGAAGTGCTTGATAATAGGTGATAATGAAAAGGCTAAGGAACTTACTCAAGAATTACAAGTTATATAATACCTGAAGGTGTGCTTTGAAGAAGAAGAGACAGATTTAAAATAACTTGGGTGTACCTATCTAGAAAAAGAAAAAGGAAAAATGGTCTATGTCATTTATAATAAATAAGTGGAGAATTTTTATGTTTAGCATACAGATGGTACACACGAGGTTTTAAAAAGTGAAGATGAGAAGGTATGTGCCTACCATTACCTAATGAAAACTAAAAAGGCCAACATTGGAACAAAATTTAAACCTAAGGATTCCATCATTGGATATTATTGGTATGAATCTAAGGTTGTTCAGATAATTGATTTGTTGTGCAACTTCTAGTACATGTTCCCTAGGGGATATCATAAATTTAAATGGACACATGAATCTTTGGGCAAGATGAGAATCAAGCTAAAGGAAGGTGCACGCCTAGTTGGGAAGATGCCTTATAGGATGAATCCTAACCTGAGTGTCAAAGCAAAAGAAAAAATTGAAAAGATTTTGAATTCTAGAATAATTGAGCTCATTGAGGAGTCAGAATGGGTTAGCCTTATGGTTATAAGTATAAATAAATATGGTAGAATTAGAATTTGTGTGGATAACAAGGATTTAATTTTGCATGTGTAATTGATCCCTTTCTTACGCCATTTATTAAAGAAATCTTGGAAGGTGTTACAAGGCATAAGATCTAATCCTTCATGGATGGATTTTTTGGATATCATTAGGTGAGGATAGCTAAAGAGGATCAAGAAAAGATAACTTTCACCACTGAATGTGGAATTTTTTCATACATGGTTATTACCTTTGGATTAAAGAATGCACCTGTAATATTTTGGTGCATTGTTGTATAGCCATTCCAGGACTTTATACATAAGTTCTTGCAGGATTATCTAGATGATTGGATAGTCTTTGGGCTTATGAAGGATCACTCTGATAATTTGAGGATTATGTTTGAAAGATGCTGAAAGTTTAGCAGCTCTTTAAACATTAAGAAGTGTGTGTTTGCTACACCCTTTGGGAATTTTTTGGGGCACATCATCTATAAGGATGGCTTATTAGTGGATTATTCTAAGGTTGATGTTTTCTTGGTTTTAGAGGATCCTACTAACTAGAGCGAGTTGTGTGGATTTCTTGGGAACACATAATATTATAGGAAGTTCATCAAATTTTACGCTAGGATCATTATGCCATTGGAGGAATTATTTAAGGGTAAAGGAAATTTCTATTGGGGTGAGGTGTAATAGAGCGTGTTTAAGACATTGAAGGAAAGGATTATAATAACACCTATTCTACACTTTACTTCATGGACTAAGCATTTTCCTATGCATGTGGACACCTTGACATGGCTATTGGTGTAGTGTTATCCCATCGAAGATAAGGGATTGTTGATCATCGTATTTGATTTACAAGCAGGAAGTTAACTCCAGCATAACAAAATTACACTACTACAGAGAGTGTGAGGCATTGTCTATGATCTAGGTACTACATACATTTTGATAGTACTTGTTGGAAACACATTATTTCATATATATAGATCACACGGCATTAAAGTACTTGGTAAACAAGCCCATCTTGTACGGGTTCATATGTTGTTGGATTTTGTTATTTCAATAATTTGAATTTACAATTTTGGTGAATCCAGGTAAGATTAATTCTGAACCAGATCATTTATCAAGGATTTATATAGGTGAGGATGTACATATCATTGAGGTAACAATGCTAGATGCACAAATATTCGGATTGAACCCTGCGCCTTCTAAATTAGAAGATATTTTCATCTTTTTTAGAACAAGTGTGGTGCCTGAAAGAATGAAGGCCTCATAAAAGAAAAAAATTTCTATATGCGTCGTGACTTATATGTTGAGTAGTGGAGACTTATACAAACTAGGTTGGGATGAAGTTTTGTGCTGGTGTGTACTTAAGATTAAGCACAAAGCTATTGTAAAGGAGGCTTGTGATGGTATTGAAGGTGGAAATTGTGTCAGGGATGAAATCATGTTCAATATTTTATTGGCTTGTTTGTGGTGGGATTTATTTTATAAGGATTGGAAAGAATATTATAAGTTATGTGACCATTTTCAGCACCTTGGAAATATTAGGCATAGAGATGATATCCCTCTAAGGATGATCACTATTTTAGAACCTTTTGAGAAGTGGGAAATTGACTTTGTGGGTCCTATTTCCCCACCTATGCATAGAAATGGATCCCGATATATTATAACTTATACAAACTGTCTCATAAGATAGGCAAGCGACATGTACAAAGGATTGTACAATAGCTACAGTAGAAAGGTTTCTATAGGAAAATATTATCAGCAAGTATGGATGTGCTTTAAGTTTTACAAGTAATAGGGGTACTCAAATTTTTAATGAGACCATCAAAATACTATTTGTAGAGTTTATGGTTGCACACAAAAAAACAAACCCCTATCACCCTCAGGAAAATGGAACTGCTAAGGCTTTCATCAAGATATTAAGCCATACCTTGACTAGAATTTGTGATGTTGGGAGAAAAGACTGGAATGATTAATTCTCTGATGTAATTTTGTCATACAAGATAACCTACAAGTGGTTGAATAAGGTGACACAATTTAGGTTGGTGTTTGGCTCGGAGGTTGTTCTACTAGTTGAATTCATGTTACCTTCTCTACATATTATGTGCCCACATGGTTTGGCTGATGAGAAATCACTTGGAGAGCATATTGACAAACTAATGAAGTTGGATAGAAGGAGCACTATAGCCAGATGGAATCAAAAGAAAGAAAAAGATAGGAAGAAGGGATTGCATGATAAACATATTAAGGATAAGAAGCTTGAATTTGGATAGATGGATCTTCTTTATGATTAAAATTTTTTGCACCGCCCTGGAAATCTTAAATTGCATTGGTTGGGACCATATGTTATAACTTATATACTTGATTCAGGTGCTTGTTAGTTAGAGGTACTGGATGGAAAATGGTTGTCAGGTTACTTCAATGGGAGTAAGATGAAGCCCTATTATAAATAAGTCTTCTTGGTTTTTCTAATAAGGCAGTGTTTCCACTTAGCTTAGATTTCCTTAATGAAATTCCTTTACATGTGTTTCCTTTCATTATTTGTATGGTTTTTCAGTTTAGTTTAGTGTTTTGTGTAATAAGTGCACTTATTCGCTAGAAGATGATTATTACTTAAGTATTTTAATGCACAAAGGACCACTCATACCCTTAGCGTGGGGTGAAGTATATACAAGGTTCATGGACCAAGTTTTAATGTTTTCTTAAGATGGATATGTATAAAGATATTTTTTGTAGGTGCTTGAGTAAAGGTGCAGATGGAGAAAGCTTCCTCATAATTGAAAACCATATATGGTTAGATGGATGCACAGTGTAACATGAGATAGGCTACAGTTAGATGGATGCACAGTGTAACATGTGCAGATGGATAGGTACTTCAGAACATGAAGGCACACAAAAAGAGGTATATGGCCAAGGATTAGTAGGTGCGCTAGAAGGTTATGACTGTGGTGTGGAAAAATAAACAAGGAAAAAGAAATAAGGGTCAAGTTAATGCAAAGTATAATGGTAGGTGATGAGCACTAAATGCAGAAACTTTTGGAAAATCTATATAAGGAGGTGTTGTAAAGTCATTTTTGACTTTATGATCAAGATCATACTTACACTGGAAAAAGAAAAGAATGATGCGCTTGAAGCTTCCGAAGTCCCACATAAGGAAAGAATAAAATAATTGGTAAGCTAGTAGCACAGAAAAGAGATTTAATGGACGAGATGGTCTCAATTTTGTACAATGTTCTCAAGATATTACATAATGAGGGTAAAAACCTTACACTTGATGAGATGGAGGTGGTTCTTATAGACATTCTAGATAAAAAAAAATAAAGTGTTAAGTGATAGGAATGTATTGGAGGTAAAGATTAAGATTTAATATCCAGAGCTAAACTTGTCAGTAGAAGAGAAGAGCATCGAATAGTTTCTCACTATTTTGGTGTAGTAACTATTTTATTATTTCATTCATTATTCATTATTCTTTATTCATGGAGAGATAATTTGTGATTACCCATTACCAAGGGAAAAAATGAAATTAGTGTGGGGTAATGTTGAGTTGATGAAATACAACTTAAGTATGAATGCGTAGAAGGATTGGGCGTGTGGGCATAGAGTACATGAATGAGTGCATAATTATAATGGTATAGGGTATACCCATGAATTTTTTTAATTAGGAATTAGCCGTGTTTGTAGATGGGGGTAATTATAGACATGGAGTGTAGTGCACATTTTCTAGAAGACTTCAAGTACACATAAAGCCTATTTTGGACAAGTAGAAGATCAAGCACTATGCAGTGTTTTGGAGCTAATAATATGATTATACTGTAGTTTTATTATTAGATAATCTATTATTAGCAAGATTTCATGCTATAATATTTATTATGTAAAGGTGCATGACTATTATTATCATGTAGCCTATTTTTGAAAGGTGCATGGGTGGTGAAGGGAAATTCCCCACCCGCATAAATATGTATTGATTTACACAATTTAGATAGTTTTATGTTCTGTAGAGTTATGTTGTGAGTTTATAGGCATGCATGACTATGATGAGTTTGCTATGTATGTAAGAAGATTATGTGTTTTGCAAAAAATAATAAAATGGATATTTGTGACTGGATATTGATGTTTGACATAACAGAATATGAATCTTATATGGTAAATCATATTATAGTTCTTGTTTAAGTGTTTTTGCATATGGTTGAGATCTAGATCTGGTTTATGCACTTTAATATACTTGTTTATCTATTATGGATCTAAAATATTTGTTTAATCATGTTAACCCCTTGAACAAGCTGACATTAAAGAGGGACCTAGTACCCTTGCATGCTTTAGGTGACCGCTCATTTTAGGTTGAGTGATGTGCTAACGCATCTTGGGATTTTGGTGGTAAAAACTAGGCTACAACACATTTCTATAAACATGCATATTTTACAAATAATTTTTACATACATGCATACTTGAGTACTTGATCATTTTCTCTTGATAGGTCTGACCATATGAGAAACAAGAAGTCAAATCGGGGGCACAAAAAACAAAAAACAAACAATGACAATGACAATGACAACAATAACACACCACTACATGAACTTGCCTTTACTAATCATGCAGGTAAACTACACACAACACCAACTACACATGCATTCTGCCCTAGGTTCACTCTCATCACTTTTATGCACATTTTCCATCTTTAGAATCCATGCTCCTCCACATTTTTCTTTTTGGCATTCCATGCTTGAGTCTAGTCCTTTATCACATCTTTTTCTATAGTTTATATAGATATCAAGTATGCATATCTATCTACTTTATGTTACCGAGTGTTCCTCTCACCAATGTAAATTGGGGGAACAATGTAGACACAAAATCATGCACTTTAGAAATTATTTAGCCCTATCTTTTACTACTATTTAGAAGGTTCTCAAGTCAATAAAGTATAAATTAATCCCACCTTTTGGCCACCTTTATTTTACATTTTATTTCATCATTCCCACACATTTTCTCCTACATATCCACATACTTTACAACTGTCTTGACATTTTAGCCTGAACCCATGTGCCCAGGCTTATATTGGGGCTCCTCGAGGCACTCTGGTAGCACTTGGGGTGCCCCAATCAAGATTCCACTTTCCCAATTATTTTTAGGGTCTTTCTAACCATTTTTCATCCTTATATTTTTCCTAGTTGGCCATTTCAGGTTTAATTACAAAATTAGAGCAAGAGAATCCTATACATATAAAGTTATAAGACCATAATGAGGGTTCGAGCATCTCATACTACTATCACTCCATCTATAGGTGCATCCATTGCATTATTTTCATCAACATAGTGCCATGCATCAAGTCTAGAAAATATGTATCCATGCATATAGCATAGGGGGGGGGGGAATTCTATTCTATTCAGTGCACACATGTTATTACATTTTCTAGAGTTAATATTGATTGCTACTTCACAAGTGTGACTGACACAAGAGCACCTAGAGCGAGACATGCACACACTCACCGAAACTAAATTTGGGTCCAAAATTCAGTGTAGCTCTTACTGATTAGACCAGTCGTTTTGTGGTTGAGATAAATCCAACCCATTCATTTTGCATCTTTTATTTTTCTTAGGTTTTGATACTTATTTCCTTCTTGGAGGTCATCATCTCATTATTCAACACATCGAATACAATGTGGTGAATCAAGTGTGATAGATAAGAAACATTTCAAGATATCTCACGACCCTGTAAAATTCATATTTAGAGATTATACAGAGATTGGGGCACATAATCTTCAGAGTAGGGTGCCCCAAAACCTTCCAAGGCACCCCACTTAGTTCAAATTTGCATGATTTTACCTTCGCAAGACTTCTGAGGGGTCATCTTCACTTCCATATTTTCTTATCAGACCTACGAAAACCTGCAATAGTCTCTTCCAATCAGCTAAGTCATTTTTATTCCTTTAATTTCATATTTAGGATTTCATTTCACTTAGTATAAATATTTATAGTTATTCAATACTATTTTAGTACATTTAAACAACATTTTAGTCCTCCTATTTAGATTAACTAGTGGCTATACTTCCCATTAGCATTGTTCCATTTTCAGTTAATCAGTCACCCAAAGAGTGAACTTATTTTTGAGTGTTGCAATACATTTCAGAATCCATGTGGTTCTCTATGTGTAATGATGCCCTAGAATTCCCTTGTGAAAGTTACACTAAGATAGCAGGTTAGATCTATAATTCTCCAGATACAAATGTGTGTAATGGAATATAATATACTTCCCCTCCTATGTTATGTATGGAGAAGAATGTAGCCTTTTTACCATGAATGAGAGTGTTAGATGGGTACTTTGAACTGATTTTGTGCCTTTGGATGCAAGATTAGGTGATAGTATATAATGCTAGTTCTTCGTCCTTTATTTTGAAAGCATAAATTTTTATTTGTATGATTCCCTTGTTTGAATTTAGTAATTGAAAACTGGAAGGATGACCCAAAGCAGTAAAAATTAATAAACAAGTGAAAGGGGTCCAAAAGGATGAGAAAAGGGAAAATAAGGATGTGAGAGGACATGAGCTCTTGGCACTAGTGCCCCAATTAGGTGCTAGTGTCCAAAGACATAGAAAAATAAAACAGTCATATTCCGGCAAGAGTGCAAGATGTATAAATTCAATAAAAGTGCACAGGATAAAGCTAAAGGCAAAAGGTAGTTTTCAATTACTAGTTTTCTTGCTTAGGAATAATGTAAATTCTAGCAAGATTTTAGAACATAGAATTTTACCCAAGTGCATAGATTTTATGTCTACAGAAAGCTTATAAAATATGAAACTTCCTATGTAAAAATATAAAACTATCATACTCCTAAACTAACAACGTTAAACAAAATATAGTAGATGATATTGAAAATTTTGATTTAATGTCCTTCCATTGTAAGGTAAAAACATATTTTCAATCTTAGTGGTACTTAAGAAAGCATTGCCATCTTTGTATTTAGTCTAAAATTCCATCGAAATAAAAAATTCACAAAAAATAATTTATGATTCGTTCTAAAAAAAACAAGATAAGGTTCAAAAGGGGTTACCTAAAAATATAGCCATCAAAAATCACAAAACTCTTTTACTTTAATTGAGATTATTTTTGGGCATGTAAATTATTCTACAAGGAAATTTTGTTGGTATTTTTTTCATCAAATATTTTTGAACTGGTACAACCTACATCTCTTCTTTTTCTTTATTTATGTAGATAAATTTTATCCCTTGTTTCTCAATAGTTAGAATTTTTGTCGTTAAAAATTAATTTTTAAATTTTTGTTTCATTTCATCAATTTTTTATTTTTTATTATTGGCAAATAGTTTTTTGAAAGGGACTATACCCTTGAATACAAAAGAAGGCCTGAGAGCCAGAATAAGAGTGAGAAACAAAGAGAATGGATCAAGATCCAAGTGTTATAATGAAGCTCTAAGTAGCTCAGAAACAACTACTCAATCAAGACAAAACAGCAAAACAATAGCAAAAAAATAGTAAACCAACCGCAGAGAAACAACAAAAAAAACAACTAAAAGCAGCAGAAGCATCCAGAACTACTTCTTGGCAGCTTTATCGATACTGATCTTGACTCTCTTCCAGGCATGAAACATACTCAAAGCAGTCATATGGGCAGCATCAGTCTTATCAAGATCCTCAATGGTTCTTTTGCTTTCTTTTTCGTTGCCCCAAAGTGCAGCCGGGACACCGCTGAGGTTGGAAACACTTTTAGCATGACCCTCGATGAACTCCTCAATCGCCCTAAAGGCTGCAATGTTGTAATCATGTCTAGTCTTGGCCTTCCCTAAGCTGGAGTCTAAGGAGGTCAGCTTCTTGTATATGTCTTCAATCTGACTGCTATCAATGTTCCCCTCCACCTCCATGCTTTTCTTTCCTTTCTGTTTAGCTAGGTTCTTGACCTCATCCTTCAGTAATTTCATCTCAGCCTCTAAGGCCTCCAACCTCTTAGAAGATCTATCCATCCGTACCTCCCGGGGACTGGCACTACTGATATTCAGCAGGTCATGTGCAATCTCAAGTTCAAAAGGCTCCTTCTCCTCAACAAGAGTCTCAAGGTTGAGCCTCCTGGAAGCCCTGGTGACTGGTCTCTTAGAGGTAGAGGCGAGGTGGGTGACGGGAGCAGCAGCAGGGGGAATGGAAGGAGAAGTTTGTGCAGCCGGCATGGGGGTGGCAACAATGGTGGAAGGGGCAGCAGCAGGGGCAGCCATAGAAACAGGGATGGCAGCAGCAGAGCCCATGAAAGGGGGAGCCGGGCTAGGAGAGGAAGGAAGACTAGGGTACTTTAGAAGGCAGCATTTATGAATCAAAAAAATAAGTCCTTGATGCAAGGGAATCACCCGGGTGTGCTTCTAAAACTCCAAAATGGAGCGTTCAAGGGAGTTCAGCAGATAATGGGGGAAGAAAACCAATCGATTCCTACGGAAGTGGTTTAAAAAGATAAGATGTTTAGCAAGGACAGTGACAAACCTACCTTCCAAGGAGATGAATCAAATCATCATGTGAGTGACCTCATCATAGGGTGATGGAATTGAGCTGACAAGTAGGCCCGCTGTGCTAAATGTGAGCTTCTCAGTTCCCTCCACAAATCTTCTTTCTTCAGCATCTTTGTCAACCCTTTTGTTGAAGAAGCGGTACCCCTCCAAACTAAGGCCGGTCACTTCAGCAATAAGATCTTCATTGACTAAAATCTTTTGTCCCCCATAGTCAACAGTCTGCTCTTTCCACTCCTTAGAAAAGCGTACAGAAATGCTTTGGTCATGTCCCTACACCTTATCAACGAAGTTGGTGAAGCCTCCTTTGCTGATAGTGTTCCAAAGCTCTGTATTTTCCTTCCAGTCTGGGTTTGCGCATGGCTCAATTTGGCAGGGAGGCCCTCCCATCTTCTCTGTGATATACTGGTTACAGAAATTTCTCAAATGTCTATGAGCGTAGAGAACTGTCCGCTTCTTGCTGTTGAAGGCCGCACAAAACTAGGAACTATAGTCGTTGGTCTTCTCATGAACAACTGCGTAACTGCTGAACTAAGCCTGCAGGAAGTCACATGTGAGAGTAACCCTTTCCCTGTCAACAATCACATTACATCTATCATCAGTTTCCGAGGAGCTATGAATCCGGATATCAGCAGCTGTATTACATCCCACATGCGCGATTTTCAAATCTAGATAACTCCACTTGAAGTTCCCCAAATAATTCTTACTATCATGTATATTTGATATTATTTTCCTCATCATCTTCATTAAAGCAACACGTGTGAGAGTGTTATTGATACTGATCTTCCTCCAAATATTAGGACTCATCCCTAGGGATTGCTTGCATATGAAGGTCCGCATGAATGCTGTTGTGTAGCTGATTAGGGATACTTTTATCATCCCAGATGGTGAAATTTATATTAATGCCATAATTGGCCAGTGCATCCGCCAATTTATTGCCCTCCCTGTAAGTGTGCATAATTCTGATGCTATTGAAGGTATGACTGATGCTTATGGATTCAGAGATAAAATCCTTAATACTCCAGCTAGGAGATGAGGACTGATTTAGAAGTTTAATGATATTTAGGGAGTCCCCTTCAACAACAAGGTTCTGAATATTTTGAGCCCGTGCAACTCTCAAGCCCCAGAGAGCAGATAATGCTTCGGCAAAATGATTGGTTTGAATTCCCATTTTTCCAGCATATGCAGCAATCAAATTACCTTTGTGATCCCGTATTGCTCCTCCTCCTGCTGATGTCCCAGGGTTTCCCTTAGAGGCCCCATCAAAGTTCAGCTTGTACCAATTAGAATCAGGAGGATGCCATTTGATCGAAGATCTATCTATACTATTCCTAGGATTGCTCCAATTTCCAATCTGCCAATTGGATAAGATGTACTCTTCATTCTCAGGATAACTCTTGTTCTTGGGAGGTTTGAATCTGGAAATATCCTCTTTGATACCTTTAGAAATTTTGCCAATACTGAGCTTATAATTTTGTTTCTTATTTCTGAAAATGATATCATTTCTGTCCTTCCAAATCCTCCAGATTAAATGTGGGATAGCCAATTTCCAGATCCTTTTGATAACACAATGCCTAAAGGGTGGGTTCCATTGATTCCATAGCTGATTAAGATCCTTCGACAACACCCAGAGAGCTTCGAATTTAGAAAGGACAAAGTTCCAAATTCTATTGGCATAATCACAATGTATGAACAGGTGACTGATATCTTCATAGTCATTCCTACAAAGATGTCACCAATTAGGAATTATAAATCCTCTTCTCATCAAATTGTTAGTGGTGAGAATTCTACCTCTGATGGCCAGCCAAAGAAAGAAATTTATTTTGGGAGTTAATTCAGGCATCCAAATCTTGTTCCAATTAAAATCAGATTGATTGCTATGAAAAAGATTGATATAACCAAATTTGACTGAGTACTTCCCATCATGGGAATTATTCCAAACCAGCTCATCCTTGGAATCCAGCTGACTTAAAGGAAAGAGATCTAAAAGATCCTAAAGGGAGGAAGTAATTTATTTTAGATCAATTTTCTCCACAGTGAGTTTTTTCCAATTCTTGTTGGTGCCATTTCCTTCAACGTGGTCCTTTATTTTAGTACCATACTTGCTTATAAGGCTGTCCTTAGCCATCCCAAATTTGTCCATTAGATTACCACTAAACCAGTTATCCTCCCAGAAGTTTATCTCCCTGCCATCCCCCACTTTCTATTTGCTACCCTACTTGATGAATTTTCTACTCTTGACCAGATTATTCCAAAATATGGAGCCATAGGGGAGGTGTTCATCATGCAGCTAGGAGTAAACAACTTGATGATTTAAGTATTTTTCTTTAATTAAATCAATCCAAGGTTGTTTCTCAGACAGAATTCTCCAGCCCATCTTAGCAATGAGTGCCTCATTCATTTTCTCAATATTTTTTTATGCCCAGCCCTCCCATAGACTTCGGGGTGCAGACCTTATCCCAGGCCACTAAGTGAAATTTGAACTTCTCTTCCATACCTTGCCATAAATTTTTTTCTGAGTCCTCTCAATTTTCTCTCTAAAGGAAGAAGGGATTTTGAAAAGTGACATGATATAGATGGGCAGACTTTGGAGAGTACTTTTAATGAGTAGGCACTTACTAGCACTAGAAAGAGTGGCACCTTTCCAACCAGCCATTTTTTTTTGAAATCTCACTAATAATTCATCCCACACCTTGTGAGAGACTTTCTTAGTGCCAAGAGGGAGGCCTAAGTACGTGGCTGGAAGTGCACTTATTTGACAACCCAGATTTTTAGCAATTTTGAGTTGTCTTTCCACAGGGGTGTTGAAAAATAAAATGGTGCTTTTATCATAATTAATCTCTTTCCCAGAAGTAGATTCATAGAGTTGTAATAGAGCCTTAATAGCCTTAGCTTCCACAACTGAAGCCAGAAGAAGAAGGATAGTGTCATCCGCAAACTGTTGATGGGAAATAGCTTGGCTGATGGAAGTGGGTTTAGATCCATTTAAAAGGCCGTCTTCAACCGCTTTGCCAATTGTTCTACTAAGGCTGTCAGCTAAAAGAATGAAGAGTAAGGGGGATATGGGGTCTCCTTGTCTTAGACCTCTACTGCTGGTGAAAAAACCCACAGTCTCCCCATTAATAACCACCGAGAACCTGGCTGTAGATATACAAGACTTAATAATTCTTCTAAATTTTTCTGTGAACCCAAATTTAGTTAAAACTTTGTCAAGGAAGACCCAAGATACCTTGTCAAAAGCTTTATTCATATCAAGCTTAAGGATCATATTTGCCCTTTTATTATTTTCCATGGAATGTATAGTCTCGTGAACCATAATCACTCTGTCTTATATTATCCTACCTTTAATAAAGCCACTCTGCTGCCTTGAGATGAGATCATTCATTGTGAGATGTAGTCTAGTAGTAATGATTTTAGTAAAGATTCTAAAAATGGCATTAACAAGACTGATAGGTCTGAAGTCCTTGAAATATTTTTCATCCATTTTTCTAGGTGCCAGCACAATGTGAGTGTTATTGAGCTCTTTAAGAAGATTTCCTGTTCTATAGAATTCATTCATTGCTTTGAGAAGATCCTCCGAGCAGATTTCCCAGAACTTCTGAAAAAAATTATTGACTATTGGATGATTGGTTTATCTATTCTAATTATACTAAAGGGTGTTTTGAATCTACAATGGTAAAATCCATTTTTCCTCTTTTAGTTTGCTATCCAAATATTTTTCCAAATCTATAAAAAAATCTACATTCCAGAAGTCCATGTTATCAACAATATTTTCTTGTACAAAATAAGTAGCTTTCATTAAGGAATGATTTTGTAAAATCAATTTAGAATATAATCTTGTGTAATGTATTGTTTCTTCTTTTTTTTTGTTCAAATTGATTGTCATATATTACAAACACATCTTATTTGACTTCAAATTTATTCAAACCACCTATCTCTTCCATAATTACTTCCTATAAAAACTTACACAAATTCTTATCATTATATACATCTTCAATTGGGAGAATGAAAATCTCAAATGTTTCTATTATTAAAGGTTGATATTTTAATGCTTCACAAGGAGGATCTACAAGATAAAATTATTATTCATGCTCCTCTAGCATTACATGATCATTATATAAAATCTTGTTAGCAATAAAAATTTCAGTAATTTCAAATGGAATACTTTTAAATTCTATCATTACTTTTTTATCCATATCTTCAAGATTAGAAACTAAGTATTCCTCTTTATATTTCAGATTTGAATAACTATCCTCTTAGGTATCGAATATGTATTTTCTTATGGATTATTCTTTATGAACAATAGAGATCTCAAATTTTATATCCCACTCCATAAAATGTTTTAGGATTTCTTATCTAGTTTTCAACTCTCCAGGCCATCTCTTTAGAAGTACTATTTTTATTCATATTTTGTATGGTGAATGCATTGATTCGATGTCATAGATTAAAATCGAGGTGTGCTCATGGGTGAAAAAAAGGTTGAGTACTATCATGTAGTTAAATGCAAAAATGAATTTATGACATAGTGGTATGGATTTGGATTCAAATAATTAAGGAAAGGATAAGTAGTTAACTACTTTGGTAGTGGTTTGGGTTTTTGGGTTGAGAGACCATATCATTTTTGTGAAATATAACCCCATACAAAGGGTTGTCTTGGACCATATTATTTAACCTCTCTCCCTTTAACCATAATTATGATTCTCATGTGTTGATTTCTCTAATGAATCAAGGTTTTTGTGTAATGGTTCATTACATTTGGTGTCATATTATCCACCGATGTTTGAGTCCAACTCAGTTAGTGTTGGAGCTCAAAATTGCACCATCCTATGGATCATAGACAACGCAATTTTTTGAGGTAACATAGGACTATCTGCAATTTGTGGGACCTTGCAAACTAAGACATACCTCCTGAGAAGGTTGGTTTCTCTACCTAAATCTAATGCTAACAATACTCCTACAATAGAAATAAAATCTAACTAAACCTAATCTAAAAATTTCAAGGGACCATAGATAGAAGGAGATGTGTAAGGGAAATCCTAAGATAAAAGGGCAGTGATAGCACTAGGAAAGGGCTTGATCACTCTCCATAAGGGGAAATAAAGAGAGAAAACATGGGAGAGAGGGAAGACATATGGACCACATATAAGAAGCATGTAGACTGAAATTTCACAGGGATTAACAACACAATAAAAATGGAATCTGTAAGAAATAAATACAGACAACATGCCAAAAAAATGAACTGGGAGGAACAAATGCAAGTAAAATGATGTAGGGCAGACCAATGTTCCAAAAAACAAATTTTATTGCTTAAAAATATGCAAAAATTCATTGCATTCATGGTAGAAGGTGAAAATAAATTACAAAGACAAAATTTGAGGTCTAAAAATCATGAGAAGTTGGCCAACATTTTCACATGGTGTCGTTACAAAAAAGAGCATCGATTTAAAAATGAGATATTTTTATGATATATAGAGAAAGGGCTTCCAACCAATGAAAACATACATTAAATATCTGAAAAGAGATATATGCCACCTTGTGAATATGTTTCCCAATGGTAATTTACCTGCAGAAGAAGACCTGGGTTCCATACCTCATTAATATTGGTTGTTGACCTACCTTGTACTGCATTCCATCATCCTTAGCATTGTTCGGTAGCATCATCCTACTATTTTCCAGTTTCATCTTATCATGTTTTTAAGCAGTAGCATTCATACCATCAACGACCTATTCATCACAACTTACTACTAACTTGACTTGTGTATCATCTCTATCCTTGCTACCAGCTAGTAGCATCATTTTTACTATCGGTCGGTAGCACTCAAACTTGCTACAATCTAGTAACATCTGAATTTTATATTGGCTAATAGCATCTGAATTTGCTACCATCTAGTAGCATCAATACAAACTACTAGTTGGTAAAATCCATACATGTTACCGAAGGGGACCCGAATCTCCGTGACTTGTTTAACTCACCTTTTCCTTTTTCCACTTTCCCCACTCACTTTGCTCTAGTCCATATTTATAAGTTGTCTAATTTTGGACAGCATGAAAAATTTGACCAATAGTTTTGTGACATCTTCCTGTTAGATGATAAATAATAGCTTCCTTAAAGCATCCATTGGGCATGGATTCAATGCTAACCCTGAAGAAACTAATCTTTTCATTTGAAAATTTGTCTCCTAAATTTGTGTTAACTTAGCACCAAACAGGAACTGCCTTGTGACCACTAGCCTGAAATTGATATGTGAAGCTCTTTAAAAATATTGGAAACTTCTCCAACTATCTAATTCCACCATGAAAACTACTTCTTGAAATGAACAAAATTGGTCTCATGGGCTTTGAATAAAACTTGGAAATTTCCCAACTTATCTGATTTAGCCCTAAAATGAACTGTGAACAACAATAAAATCTAGTTAAATCTATATACAAACAAGGAAAATCATACATGTCCCAAGTGGAACATGCAGAGTGTGCACAATAAATTATTTTACTAAAAACAAACTTACTCTACCCTACTCTAACTATAGGTAAATTAAACTCAAACACATCCTATCATAGTTAGGGAGAAGTACCTTTTATATCTTACAATTTTAGACCATGTATTTGATTTTTAAATGATCATGGTCTTTAAAAAGAGTGAATAATTTCTCTGAAACTAGTTTTCCACCCTTTTCCTCAAAGTATATATATATATATATATATATATATAAATGAATACCTATGTTAGTTTTTATGAATTTTTTTAGAAGTGTTATTGCTAAATTTTGGTGCAATGAAGTTCATCCTCATGCTTTGAAATGAGCATGACCAGTTGAAACTCTACTTGTAGATCCAAATTAGCTAAATATCTGATCAAACATGTATCCTTGGGAACAAATGGATTGATCATTGTGATCCAACCATTCTTTTGAAGCTCAACCCCATGAATGGAGTCATCCTGCTGAATTGCATCTTAAAGGTGGAGGTTATTCGCAAGATGAATTAAACTATGCTCTACTTCATCTATGACCTATTATGCCTCATCCAAAATTTCATCGTATGATTCTAACTTACTTCATTTTGAATTACAAGCCTTATTTTTTTTACTTTGTGAAATTTCATCTTCCCAATCAAAGTCATACCATTCTTCAATAGTTCTACAATCATCATACATGGTATGTCTTCTTGGAGATGATTTATAAGTGAGGGATTGTTGATTCATTTCTTGGTCAAATAGAGAGGATTGGGAGGGAGAGGGAAAAATGTGATAAAGAATGGAAGAAAAATGAAGGTGAGATGGAAGGGAAGAAGAGAATAAATAGAATCCTCAAGAGGGGTGGGGAGAAAGCTAGGAACATGGATAGTAGGCTGAGATGACATAAGTTTGGGAGAAGGAATGGGAGGGCTACAAGATGGTTATGTAGGGTTTCCCCATTTATAAGGTTTCCTAACACTATATTCACGAGCTTCCATTAACTCATCCCATTTTGTAGTTTAGGGTAACATCTCAACTATACAATCCAGATTCTACTTAGGGCTGAATCATCTTGGCATAGGGCCAACCCATGGACAAGGTACCCTAAAAAAAAAATTACATGCCTCTATTACACATGTAAACCTGATCTAAACCATGTTCATCTCCATTTATTGAATTTTCCTCTAAAAATAAGCATCTGTCATGGAATCACCACCATAACTTGAATAACCCTATTCTTAGAAAACATCATGGTTAGAAGGATAACCACATGAATTTGTGGGGGTTGGGTTATATGCATGATAATCATGATAGGGCTCATAAAACTAATTTGGATGAGGAGTTTGGGAATATGGGGATGGAGGGAACTGGTAATATTGTTACAAATGAGAGTTACAACAAGGGAATGAAGCCATGATTTCAAAACTTCATAAAAGAGGAAAATGGAAAGATGGAAAGAAAGGAAATAGATGAAACAATGAAGGGAAAGGTCTTAAAATGAGATAATGGGTTTTTTAGAACATTAAAGTTGCCTAATTTTCTAGAAAATTCCCTCAAAGGAAAAAATATCACCAAAAACACATTAAATTGATTAAATCAAGTTGTAAAGTGCTTCAAACTCGTTCCACCAAGCATGCCAAAACTATTGGAGCTCAAAATTGCACCCTTCTCTAGATCATAGTCAACTTGAGATTTTGAGGAAACATGGGACTATCTCCAAGTTGTGAGACCTTTCAAACTGAGACATACCTCTAGAGAAGGCTAGTTCCTCTAGCTAAATCTACTACTAACACTACTCCTAAAATATAAATTAAATCTAACTAAACCTAATCTAAGAATTCCAAGGGAACGAGGTTAGCAGGAGATGCGTAAGGTAAATCCTAAGATAAAAGGGTAGTGATAGCACTAGAAAAGGTGTTGATCACTCTCTGAAAGGGGAAAAAAGAAAGAAAACATGGAAGAGAGGGAAGAAAAATGTGCCACAGATAAGAAACATGCAGACTAAACTTTTCCATAAATTTACAACACAACAAAAATGGTACCTATGAGTAAGAAATACACACAACATGACATAAAAGAAGAAAGAGACAAGAATGCAAATAAAACAATCTAGGGAAGACATATGTGCCAAGAAATAGATTCTATTTCTTAAAAATATGTATAACTTCATTACATTCATAGAAGAAGGCATGGATACATTGCAAGGACCAAATTCAAGGTCTGTAACTCATGGGAAGTTGGGTACCATTTTGGCATGGTGTCATTACAAAAAGAGAATTGTTTTACAAATAAGATATTTTTTCAATAAATAGAGAAAGGGATACTAACTACCGAAAACATACATTAAATATACGAAAAGAGGTATAGGTCACCTTTTCAATGTGTTTCTAAATGGTAATTTTCCTGTAGAACAAGACATGGGTGTCATACCTCATTAATACTGGTTGTTGAGCTACCCTGTATTACGTTCCATCAACCTTAGCATCAATTGGTAGCATCAACTTGTTGTCAGCCGGTTGCATCTTAACTTGCTATCAGCCGATAGAATTCATACCAATAACACCCTTTTTATGCCACCGCACTTCTGAATTAAATTGTGTGTCATCTTTTTCCTTTCTACTAGTCGGTAACATCCTTTTTACTATTAGCCGGTAATACTAAAACTTGCTATCAGTTAGTAGCATTCAAATTTTCTATTGGCAAGTAGCATCCGTACATGCTACTAGAAGGGACCTAGATCTTTGCAACTTGTGAAAAAAAATTCCTCATTCTTCATCCACTTTCCCTGATTACTTTTCTCTACTACATATTTGCAAGTTCACTAATTTTGAATGGAGTGTAAAATTTGGACAACAATTATATCATGAAGGTAGGTCCTTTGGGGTGCCCAAATGTTCGTGAAGTAGGTCTCATATGTATGGGAGTGTGGGTACAAACCCAGCTCAAGGTTGGGATCTATGGAATCATGGTGGGATTTTATGATCCTCGTGTGTGGATTTAACTTATTCCTTAGGGGTTTGGTGTAACAGTTAGTTAATATAATGAACTGTTACACAAAAACCTCAAGGAATTAGTGAATCCAAACACCAAGATTTTAATTGTTAACAAAAAATTTACACCTTCTACAAGATGATGAATGAACATCATTAATTTTTGTGAACATGGGATTGTATCCAAGTGTGAGACCTTAAAAAGTGAGAAAAAAGTACAAATAAGGTTGGTTCCTTCTATGTTACCCAGTACAAACTAATCTAAAACATTGAAAAACAAATATACTGAGCATAAACAAAAAATTCATAGGGGACAGAGTTGAGAAGGGATAAAATCTTGTAAAATGAAAGCGAGTGATGCACCAAAACTAAAATAGGATTAAAATATGACTTGTAGAGACAAAAATGCAACCACACATGCAAGAATCAAAGATAAGCATAGAGTTTTACAAGAGACAAGTGAATAGATTCAAAGTAGACTAAGAGGGAAAGTGATTCAACTCCAATACATTTCATTTAAAGGAATGAACCAAATTTTCATATCACTTAAATAATTTCCACTTGCATTTACAGAGTAGAGGTTTGTAAAACTCATAAAAAATGTAGTTATAGAGGATTAAAGGTATAGAAATTGTAAAACTCTAATGTAGAGTTCCAAATTTAGTAGAGAAGAACCCTTTTCACGTGCATAATAACTTACATATATAGAGAATGTGAGAGATAAAGTGAGTGACTAAATAACCATAAATGGCCCATTTCAACCTAAAAGGGACCAAATTCCATAATGTTTGTAAGACAAAGCATGAGTAACCTTTCTTCCTTCAAATTTAGTGTCATTATAGTTAAATGAAAAGGTATGGGTTCCATGAAGAAATACATTTGGTTGGTGAAGTTGTTAAATACTAGTAGATGCAAAAAACTATGCCTTTTAACCTCCAAATCCCACGTGTACTTTTCACACTCAAAACCCAATCAAATCCTACATTGATTGATGTCAAAATGAATCCCTTGAAGAGATGGTTCTAATGCCATTGTTTGTGCAATTTAGAGCTATGAGTTAGAATTTCAGTCCAAAAACCAAATCCCTTATGAAAAGTAACATGATAGTCAACCTAGGTGGAGTTTTAGAGAGATCGTGGAATAAACCAATGCTCTTTATGGGACTTAAAGAGCCAATTTAATCCTTGTGTAGAGATTTTGATGGTTGGGGGAAGGAAAGAAGGGTGGAATAATTTTGAGAGTTCATGTTTGACCTGATTTTGCTGACATGCATTGCTTGGCAGACATGATGGAGTTTTTGGGAAATGAAGGAACCTCGGAGTTTTTCCCTATGGGTCTTTTGAGACCAAATTTCCCAATGTGGTGCCCTCTCTTCCCCTCATAGGAATTTTTGGATGATCAGGGAACACTCATAACCCTTGAAATATTCCATCTATTTTACTGAGTGTTAACTTTCTCAATCTCTATCCCCTTCCTCCATACCGACAATTGTGGAAAATCACAATACTCTCAAAAAAATTGAGTTATTTCTAAGGTTATTTATAACCACAACTTAAATAATTAAATTCTTTTCAAGTGGCCTAGGTAGAGATGTAGGGAATTCATGTAACAGGAGAACTATTCCAACAGTGCCTATAAAACCCAGTTTAAATTATTACACCCCTCATTGCTTCCCAATCTGTAATGTGGGGAACTCATATAATGATATAAATATTCCCTTAGTTCCTCAAAAGGCCAACTATGCATAGTTTTTCCCTATTTTCAACAAAATTTGGAAAATTCCTTAGACTATGAGGCTTAGCAAGAGGGAAAAAGGACTGAAACATGATATTTTTCCCATTAATTGTAAATGGAAGAGAAAATAGATTTTAAGTTGTTAAAATGGCCTACGAGGTTATTTTGGAAAACATTTTAGTGACTCAATAGGGATATGGTCCTCTTAGAAATAATATTAGTGGCCTTAAAGTATCTATTGGGCATGGATTCAATCTTGAAAAACTCAAAATTCTTATCCATGGTTTTGCATGGACTTAGAGATGACCTAGAACTAGTTAAAGTTCTCTTGGAAGATGATTTCTTGGGAGTTTTGAATGAAAATTTCAAAATATCCCTAAAACTCAGTTATTTTCCTAGGAAAGGAGTGTGGAAAACTCTGATTTGTGAATGATATTGCGTTTGATGGATAACCTTAAGGATTCCATGGAATAGTTGGTTTCTACCATGAAAACTACTCTAAACTGGACTATCCAACACAAACAAAGGGCCACAAAGACTATGTAAAAACAAAAAAAGCATACATGTTACAAGAGGAAACATACAGAATGTGCAAAAGCACTTGTTTTGTAACAAAAAACCCAAGTAAATTCCTACTCTAACCAAAGATAATGGAAGCTACTGAAAACCAACTATTTGTTGGGAGAAATAACTTCCCTTCCTTAAAAAATTGGACAATGTGATCAAGTTCTCAAAAAACACAGTCTTTAATAAGAGTGGAAAACTATCTTGAAACTAATTTCCATTCTCATTAACAAATGAAAGAGAAAAATTCCTCTGTCTAATATTCATTGGATTTCAGGAGGTGTTTTATTAATCTTTAACACTTTGAAGATTTTCCTCATTGATCTTCTACAAGTATGATGTTGTGAAAAGAGGCAAGGAAAGACCAACATTCATTATCATTTCTTTCTCTATCTCAATCCTGAAGGAGAATTCAGTAGTAGTATTCTCTTTGTTGAATAAAATGGGATGAGAATAAAAAATTAGTAATGTCAATAGGTTTTTCATCACCAATGAAATCTTCTAAATATGATAAATCTTCATCCTTTTCATTTCCCAAATCTATTTAGATAATATCTTCCTTGGATTCCTCCTCAAAACTCTGAAATTGAAGATTCCATTGAGGATAAAAATAACATTATTTTAAACACTAAGGGAAATGAAAACTACACTAGAAATAAGACAAAATGCTAAAGAGAACTTAGAGGAAGTAAAACTAATCTAATATGTATGAGGTGGAACCTTTTCTTCAAAATAAATTTTTGAGGTAAATCTCATTGATTGGGATCATGAGCTCTTCACCATTACATTTTGACAATTGTAAAGCATTATACGGCTTATAACTTGAGAATACATAAGGGTCACTCCATATTGTATACAAATTTTATTTTTTTACCTATCTTGGATCTATCTTATTCCCATTTAAGCACAAGGTCTCCTTATTCAAAACTCCTAGCCACTACTTTCTTGTTAAACCATTTCTTAATTTGGGATTGATGTTTTTACATTGTTTACATTTCTTGATATCTTAAATCTTCTAGCTCCATGATATCTTCATATCTAACTTCCAAGGCCTAAAAAATCAAACATCCCCACCTACTTGATGAGATCTAGTGCTAGAAATTCAAGAGGTATTGAAAATATAGATTCATTACCATAAACAAGTTTAAAATGTGAGTTGTTAATTGATCATTTGGGAGGAATTCTATCAGATGATAAGACTAATTTCAGATTTGTGTGCCAAGATCTATGATTTCTCTCTAAATTACTTATTATGATCCTTACAAGTTTCTTGTTTGTCGACTCATCTTTCCTATTAACTTAAGGGTAATATTTTGATGATGTGCTTAAGTATAATCCATTCTTGAAATCCCAATTATATATTTTCATGCTAAGGAATTCTAAAAATTTATCAGATATTATTTTGGAAGGAACACCAAACCTGGTCACAATACCTTCATAAAAGTATAGGATGTTGGCCTTATTTAATTCCTTCAAACAAACCATCTCTGTCTATTTTGTGAAGTAATATGTGGTTGTAAAAATCCACTTGTTCCTCAAACTATAATGTGGATTGATCACTCAAATGAAATCTAACCCACATTACATGCATGGGTTATCCACTAAAATGGGATGGAGTAGAGACGATAAACTATCTTTTCATGTTAAGAAGACACACTTTTTACATTTTTAACTCATGCATGAAAATATTTGAAGATATTGGGCCAATAATAATGACCCTTCATGATTTTAAGTGTTGTCCTTAGAACAAAGTTCCCTCCTACTACTTAATCATGAAACTCATGCAAATCTTTCTCAATCTGATTTTCCTTAATGCATCTCAAGAGAACACCATTTACATGATTTATAATAAAATATCATGAATGAGAACATAAGGAATGTATTGAAGCCTATTATACCTTCTTTTATCCTTTCTTAATATTTTATGACATTGGAATTTTTAGAGAAAGTGAAACATCAACTAGTTGTTGATCATAATGGAGCATTAGGAAAACCTCATTTTTAATTTGCATATTTGAAACTAGTTGATGGCACAGATCTTTTCCCATTACTGACTTAGTTATTTGACTTAAACATCATACTCCACCACTCTAGTTATCTAACTAGACATTTTGTTATTTAAATCCCTATTTAAAAGGAAATATTTCATGCAACTATGTGACACCATTGGGGGATCTTGTTGTTGGATACCAAATGTCAATATTTATTCAAATTCCTTATAACATCTAAGGCATCATTCTAAAAAAATGAATACCTTACCTCATAATCTTCTTTACTTTGGATAAAAAATGCAATAGGTTGTTCCAACCCTTCTTTGTTCAGTTATACTAGCATGGAAAATATTGTATCCATGTCTCCAAAAGTTTACAAGGTGAAGTCTTTTGAGAAATAGGGATTGATAAGAGTAGGGGATTGTTCTATTTGTTATATGAAGGCTTCGAAAATTCCCTTCCCTTATAAATTCAACTTGAAATACATGTTTTTTGTTAGCAAAGATGTCAATGGATCGAAAACATTGGAAAAATTTAGAATAAAATTTCTAAAAAAGTTGATCCTTCATGAGAAGATTCGCAATGCCTTCTTATGACTAGGTAATGTTAATTCCAAGATGGTTCTTACCCTTTTTAGATCTATTTCAAGCCCTTGTTTAGAGATACTTTAACTAAGGATATTTCCTTCATGTGTTAGGAAGATAAATTTCTCGAGATTGAGGGAAACTCCAAACTATCTACTTCTTTCATATAATTTCTTGAGATGAAGCATATAATCATTTGTATCATTGGAGAACATTGTGATATCATCAAGCTAGACAAGAACAATGTTACTAATCATCCCTTTAAATTCTATATTCATTTCTCTTTAAAACGTTGATCCTATATTGGACAAACCAAAGGGTATTGTTTATAGGAAAATAATCCTCACTTAGTGGTAAAGGATGTTTTTAAATGGTCTACTTCCTTCACCATAATATAACTACACCCTAAGTTGTCATCTAATAGTGAAAACATATCTTCCCTTACTACAATTTGGAAAATCTACTCCATGGAAGGAAATGTGTAATGATGTTTCAATTAATTCTTATTTAAGTCCCTAAAATAAACACATAATCTAATTTACCCATTTCTTTTCCTTGGAAAAATTAGGTTGGAAACTCAAGATGAAGTTTTAATTGGGAATATAATATTTTCATCTATTAACTTATTCAATTATTTATTCATTAGAGGATCAATTCTTGTGTTGATAGGTATTTTTTTTTACCTAATGGGATTTTCTATAAGATCTAGATCAATGGTATGTTGTTCCAAATAAGGATCAAAACCCATAAGGTCTTCATAACTCAATGTAAAAAATTAGAAAATTCTTGACAAAGCTCTACAAAAACTTGTTTCTCTCATGGAGTACATACTTTTACAATCTTAAGTAACTTGTATTTACAAAATAAAATTGGTTTATAGTCTTAACATTTGAACACCTTGATTTTTTCTCTTTCCTTAGTTAATCATCTGAATTAAACATGGAATCTAAGGTAGCTAAGACCTTGGGCAACTTGTTTTATCTTAGTTGGATAATCTAATTTTCATATTTATATTCCAACTTATCGTTATTTCATGAAGAGAAATAAACCTCTTCGTGGAAGAATTTGAAAACCTATTGGTAATTATTAAATGCTTCCCAATTGGTGTTATTTTCGATGATAACATGTCTTATAACTACTCTAACATGTTCTTGTGATTCATTCTTCTTGTTTCCTTCAAGAACATCAAGCTTAACGCCAACTTCCATTATCTATTAGTTGTTTCATTCTCCTTTCCTTGTATATAATGGATGTTGAATGCTTAAAAATGTTCTACAGATCCAATAATCTATGCTTATTGTATTTTAACAATTTTTTCTTGGTTTCATTTAAACCACTTACTTGATTCAGAACTCACTATCACTAAAATATTGCAATTGTGTGACATATTTATTTATTTCCCATTGTAGGCCATGGATCAAATAATCATACTCATATGATTTATTAGAACAACTAAATTGAAATTAGAAATCAACGAAATACTCCACACCTGTGGGATATACAACCAATACACCTCCTCATGCACCTTGTTTACTCCTAGATCCATCAAAGAAAATATGCCAAATTCCATCTCATTCATTTTCATAATAATAGGAATAGGTAAATTTTCCTCATGCAAACAATAGATATCAAAACCATCCTCTTCAATTTGTAGGGATCAAAACCATGTAAATCAGCTCCTCACTCATTGAGAGAAAAATTTGTAATTCCTTCAACTTGAGTGTTTTTTGCTTGAACAACAGGGTCATTAATTTTGTCACAGATTGTATAATTTTTATTAATAGGAATTAATATAGAAGGTTCTATGTGATATGTGGCATTATGATCCAAACCTATAGTAGCTTTGGTATCATATCTAGTCCTAAAACTCCTATGAGACTAGTCAGCTAATAAGTACCTTCGAATCTTGGTAGTGAAATATCTAGAAAGTCATAGAGAAAGTGAATCTAGATCAATTATGAAGACATTTGGAGGCATAAGGAAGTTTGGTCATGCATGTAATATAAGGCTTAAACCTTTGATGAATCTAAAGTTTCCCACTATTATTCAATCCTGCTAAACCGCACCTTTAGAGAGAGATTCATATTTTATCCCCATGTGGTTTTCTATTTGTTTGGGAATAATTTAATTGCTTTCGCTTGAGTAAATCATGAAATTATGAACCAAGTGATTAATAATAAATAGGGATACATATAAGGGAGGATGCTTCATAATATTACTTGGTTGATCATCCTTAAATTGAGGTGTATTAGTGAGCACAAATTTTTCCTTCTCTTTAGATGACTCATTTGTTATGTGAGAGATTGGACATGGTTGCTTTCAAAAGGCCCCTTTGTCCACGGATAACCTAAAATTCCCATATTTAAATGTTCACATTATTATTATTCATTTATTCAATAATTTTGAAGGGATTGAAACCATCATTTTCAGTACATTACTTGAAACAAACTTTTCTTATGTTTGAGTTAATGTGGAAGGACCTTTGGGATTTACTTGAACTCTAGAATTCGGAATTTCATAGCAATCTTACACATTAGGATATGAATTTGAATTTTCACTTCCATGAAGAGTTAGAGAAGGTTAAACATAATTTCCATTTGCTGATTTTACCTCTTCAATATCCCTCCTTTTGGATATAGTATTATCTCCTACACATGAAAGAGAAGAATGATTTATCCCACAAAAATTATCCATTTGCTAATTAACAAGTGAAGAATCATTTTATGACTCTTTAGTAGCCTCTTGTCATGGTGATGCTTCTGCTAATAAAATTTGAAATAAATAATAATTTTTACCATTAACACTTGGGTAAGTGGCTTGATTATGAGATTTGTTATAAGTAAAAAACCATTTGTAATCCTACACAAGGTTATTTTGAACTAGAACCAAGTATTTAGATGAGAAGGATGTGTTAGGATTATGTTGTTGAAATGCCCTTTCATGAGGCACTTGACCTTGAACTTGAGGATTTTCTTGGTAAGAGGTTTTTTTGGGTGAAAAGGGGGGTTGAATGGTTGGTATGAAGGTTGATAAGGTATGGTATTACGAGATTGTTGTCTCTTTAAGGATACCAACTCATTCCAAAAACAATTGTAATTGTTTCATTACTTCCTACAACTCATTTGAAGGGCTCATAGAGGTATATGATTGTATTTGAATTAGATATTTAGTGTTAGAATAGGGCATAATTAAGGTTTTTAATAAGGTATATATGTTCCTACCTCTAAGAAGATGGGCATTGAAGGTTTAGGTGTAATTTTACCACCCTGAATAAGATAATTTTCTACTCTAATCGCAATATTATAGGCATATGGTAAATTTATACCCCCAATGGACCAAATATTGATAGAGATGTCACTATTTAAAGCCCCTAGATAATAGATAAAGGCATATTAATGTGTAGTTGGTACTAGTTGAGGAATTCTATCCCAAATTCTCTGGAAATTGATGTTAAAATTAGTCACTAGCTCATGTGATTCCATATTTTTAGTAGTTAGCTGCTCCACCAAAGATAGAGGCATTATTTATCTTCAAAATGATTACAAAGAGATCCAAAAAACTCATCGCAAGTAGAGATAGAGTTAAATATTAATCTCCTATACCATTTGAGATATATATGTTGAAATAAACTACCAACAATATAATGATGCATTCTGTTGTGTAATGTAATAAATTGAGCATATGTTTGTAAAATATTTCATATGTTCTATGGGAGTTTTTGTGTTCTCTCCAATGAAGAAAGTAACACTTTTCAATACTACACATAGAATTTCATCGTATTAGGCAAAAATTAAACAGATTCCTTTATACAATGTGATAAAACCTTGATTTATACATGAATTTGATGGGTCTTAAAACCCTAGAAGACATCAAGAAACGCCAACTAGGAGGAGGATTAGAGAAATATATTTAGATATAATGGTGATATTTGAACTAATCTACATCTTCTTCTTCTCCTTAGTGGAAACTGCAAGTAGTCAAAAGGATCTCCATGTGTTATTCTTTACCAGTCTTGAACAATTTTCATGAAAATGAAACACTTGACTACTGAAACTAATAGATATGTTGTTAGGAGTTGCCATATGTATTTTTATAAAGCCTTGAAAGGATTTAAATCTCTAGGATACACACCGAACCTAGTGATATGATATCAAATCCTTCAATATGGTCCCACCAGGTGTATTAGAACTATTAACACACAAAAGTTATATGCTATACATGATCATGAATGAAAATTATAAATTTTGGGGAACATGGGATTGTCTTTAAGTGTGGGACCTTCCAAAGTGAAACAAACCTCCAGAAAAGGTTAGTTATTTCTATCTTATCTCACTACAAACTAGCCTATAACTTCAAAATATAACTAAACTTAGTCTGAAATAGAAATTTATAGGGAAAAGAGTTGATAAGAGAGAAAATTATGTAATATGAAGTAACGCGATACACCAAAGATAAAACAGGGTTCAAATATGACATGTAGCTCGACACAAATGCAAGAATCAAAGAGAAACTTAGATTTTTGTAAGAGACAATTGAATAGATTCAAAAGAAAGAAAGAGGGTAATATATTCATATCAAAAACACTATATTTAAAGGAATAAACCAAAATTACATATCACTTAAAGCATTTATACTTGCATTTACAAATCAGAAGTTTATATAACTCTAAAAAAATATAGTTACAAAGATCTAAAGGTATGGAAATTGTAAAAATATAAGGAGGAGCCACAAATCCAATAGATAAGAACCATTTTCAAATGCATAAGAAATTACACAAATAGAGATTGAGAGAGAGAAAAGGAGTGACCAAACAACCATAAATGGCCCAATTCCACCTAAAAATTACCAAATACCATAATTTTTGTAAGATAAAGGATGAGAAGACTTTGTTCCTTCAATTTTCAAACCATTAGAGCTACAAGACAAGGCATGGGCACCATGAAGAAACAAATTTATGGTTAGATGTCTTTAGATGCACTAAAATATCCCATTTAACCTGCAAATCGTATGTTTAAACTTTTCACCATCAAAACTCTACAAAATACTATGTTTCTTGATGCAAAATTTAATACCTTAAAGATTCGATTCTAATTCCTTCAATTTTGTCCAATTTAAAGCCCTGATTCATAATTTATGGCCATAAAAACTAAATCTTTTAAGAGAAACAAAATGACAGTCGAACCAAATGGAGTTTTTGAGAACTCGTGGAATAAAGGAACATTCCCTATGGGCCTTAAAAATTTGATTTAATCCTTGTGTAGAGATGTATATGATAAAGGGAATGAAGGAATGGTGGAAAATTTCTAAGTGTGCCCATTTGAACCAATTTTTCCAACTTGCACACTACTTAGGAAAAATGACAGAGGTTTTGGGAAATGGAGGAACCTTGAACCTACTCCTTGTAGGAATTTCAGGCCATAATTTTCCCATGCGGTCTCCTCTCTTCATGTCATCAGTTTTTGAAAACAATCATGAAACACTCAGAACCTAGGAATTGTTCCATTTTTTGTTCCGAGTGTCGACTTACCCAATCTTTGTCCCCTTCTTCCACATCAACACTTGTGAACAATCGAAGAACACTTGCATTTTTATGAAGGTTCCTTATAACCCCAATTTAAATAATTATAATATTTACAAGGGGCCTAGGAAGAGATGTGGAGAAGTCATGGAATATGAGAACTATTACAAAAGTGCCAAAAAACCCAGTCTAACCAATTACACTCTTCATTGCAGCCCAAGTGGTACTGCTGGGAAATTGGGGAAAGAATTGTTCCCTTAGTTCCTTAAAAGGATGAATTTCCATATTTTCACAAAAAAATTGGCTAACTCCTTAGATTGTGAGGATTTACAAGAGCGAAAGAAGGACCCAAACATGATATTTTACTCATGACTTATAAATTCAAGTTAAAATGGATTTGTCAGTTATCAAAATAGCATATGGTTTATTTTGGACACCAATAACATCCCACCATGCTTTTGTAGAGCCGGACCTCATGATGGGTCCGTGCCTACAATCCCATACATGCAAGCCACGCTTCACTAACATTTAAGCACCCCATCAGTCCCAGCTACATGACATAACCAAATACGTGGGATTCAAACACATGTGATCAATTTGTTACTAATTTAACAAAAAAATACACTAGAACCTCAAGGCATAAGTAAAATCCACACATGAAGATCATATCATCTAACCACACTTCAAAAGAGCCCAATCTTAGGTTGGTTCTATTCCCACTCCCATATGTATGAGCCCCACATTATTGATTTTTAGGTGCCCTGTGGGCCCCAGATACATGACATAATCAGCCAAGTGATATTTAACCATGGGTGGAGTCTCTGATACCAAATGTAATGAACTATTACAGAAAAACCTCGAGGCATTAACCAATCCACACACAAGGATTATAAAAAACTATATGACATAATGGCATGGAATTTTCTTCAAATAATGAAGGAAAGGATGAGTATTTAACTTCTGTGGTAGTGGTTTTGGTGGTTGGGTGGATAAACCATCTGATTTTGGTGAAATATTATCCCATAGATAGGGTTGTCTTGGACTAAATTATTTAACATCTATCTATTTAACCATCTCTTACATATTTTTCAAGTTTCTTTCCATGATTTGAGCATTTTGTTAAGGATTGTACTATCCTCGTGAAGGATCTTTCCATGAACATGGTTCTCTAAAACCAATCTGTATAGATCTCATTTGTTCAATCATTTCTTGATTTTTCTTCATGTTTTCCTCTATGTCTTACATCGTTGAATGTGGATCAGAATAAAGGGGTGTAGACTTTTATTTGTGACCCTAGTGAACTTAATAGAATAAAATAATTAAATTATCATTGGGCTAGTGATTATTTAATTTTGGGTAAATTATATTAAGATAAATTAATTATCAATGGGAAACAGTGAAGCATACATTAGTATTATTTTAGTTTAAAAAAAAAAATTACCCAAATTTTTTTAGTGTCACTTTGGTATGGTTTCTGGTGTCCCGGGAAGGGCACGACAACACACTTGAAACTCACTTATATCTTCATACTCATACATGAGACTATAATTTAAAGATTTGAATCTTACATTCAATATAGTCAAGCACCTTTCAATCTTTCATGATATTATTAAGGCATAAAAACATAATGAATCATACCTTTTACTATCTTCTTGTAACTTCTATGTCTACCATAACTTTCCAAGCCATAAACCATACTAAGAACTCGTTTTAGGTCTCCACACATCTCAAATAGCTCATCTTGAACATTACAGAGCTCATGACTTCATGATTCCCTTATAAAATGCAAATAAACCCTAACCACATACTTATCACAACATGTTAGATGACAATTAATTTTCCCATATTCTGACCTCTACTAACTTATTTTTCAAGACTGTCATAGACCTAAATAAGGTCATGCAACACAATTCCCTTCTCAATCATGTTCATTATCATACTTCAAGTATTTCCAACAATATTTAAGACCTTCATACATCATATAGGAGCATATGAAACTCTTCCTTTTTCAATGCACCACAGATTGAGATATTAAAGATCTTCTTGAGGAATGTATTTTATTTCATCACGACTAAATATAACTATGATAACTACTGAGTACTTTGGAACATACATTAATATTTAAGGGCTGTAACCCCATATCTTCATTGCATCAAATTAGGTCCCCCCTAAATCCATACTTCATCTAAGTGATGAATGTTTCTAAGAAGCCTAATAGAGACACTATAAATCATAGAGATCTAGAACAAAAATATTGGGACATTATAAGACCTCCTTGGCACTTGTGACACCACATTTTTATCCTTGTTCATATCAAAAACCCATTTACATCCTTGAATTGTTCTAATAACTGAGATATATTATCTTTATTTAATCTTGGTTTTCATGCCTTATCTTTCCTCTTAGCTTGTACTTTAGGAGCATAAAACCTCTTAATTTTTTGCGAAGGCGCATGAAATTTTTTTTTTGCAATATGATCAACAAGATTACATTTATAACAAACAACTTCACTCTTATCTCTTGAATGTTATCCACTAAAACTCTTCCCATAATTCCACGAGTCCTCAAACATGAATGACATTCTACATTCTTTTTCCCTATTTCTCAAACTATTACAATTATAAAAATATCCATTAGAATAATTCTCATACCTTGATGCATTGGGTTTTTTAGCACACCTTATATTCTAATATCTCTTGAATATTTTCTCCATCTAATCTACTTAGGAACTTGTGCCAATAACATCCTTATTTTGAGTGGTATCATATTGAATCACTTCTTTACCTTTAAGGCTATCCTTGAACCCTAGACCAATCCTATCTCTTGCAGTATTCTGAATCTACAAGAGGTCATCTAGATCCTTGGATCTCTTCTCAAATATCTTAATTTTTATTTCCTTACCATTTACTTCAATAAATTATTCCCTTGGAGAGACTGCTTCATTTCAAAAAAAATTGTACTCTTCATCCTTGGCATTTAGGTTTGTAGCTATAGTATCCATTTGAGTCTCTAGTTTCTTGATGATCTTGTCATAGTCATCGGTGTAATTCCAATGCTTATCCTCAAGAACATGGATATTTTATTCATACTCCTTAACTTGTGACATTAGTTTGTTATTCTTCTTCTTTGAATACTTTAATTCCTCTTGAATACACAATATATTAGTTTCAAGATCAGCCTATTCTTTTTTTAAATGTATACAATAAACTCCATATATAGAACCATCATTGTAAAATATCCCAAGTCCTTTGGCCATGAAAAAAAATTCATTTCCAACCTCTTCATGATCAAACTCAGAATCAAAATTAAAATCATAAGCATCACTACTTACCTCAGATGAGCTACAATCTTCCTTATACTTCTTCTTATCGTCAAACTTCCTAAACTTCTTCTTACTCTTATCTAATCTATGGTACTTTTTACCATCATTACGATCATTGTAATTCTCCTTTCACATATTATTTTGAGGACACTTTTTTGAAAATTTTCCAATCTCTCCACAGTTGAAACAATTAAAGCGAAGCTTACCATTATACTTGCCTTAACCTATTTTCAACTTCCTAGAAAGCATGGGAATGAAGTCATCATCATCACTATATGAAATATCATCATCTAATTTATTCTTACCTTTTGTCGTCTTATAAAATTTTAAGGTTGATACCTTATTGAGGGATTATATACACATGTCCTCATCTCATAAGCGTACAAGATACAATGGAGTTTATCCATCAACATAGTACTCAGATCCTTGGCTTATTCTATAGATGATACTTTAGGATAAAAATTATGAGTGAGATATCTCAGAAACTTTTACACCACCACAACTTCTTCCACATATTCTCCTAATCCTCTAATGTTATTGGAAATTTTATCAACTCTAATAATATATGCATCAATTTTTTCTTCTTCTTTCATCTTCAAATTGGTTCATATAAGTTTGTAGCTTAGCTAAATTCACCTTGGAATAACCTTCATAGATCATTTGTATCTTTTCCCACGTAGCCTTGGTTGTAGTACATTACATCATCTTGATACAATATGACTCTTTCAAACCACACAAGATAACATTCATAACTTTAGAATTGTCATTACTAGCCTTCTTACCTACTGCATCAGTTCGAGGGTTCTAATTTTCCTTTAGACCTATCTCCTTATTATAATGCACATAGGTCAGAAATAATAAAGTAAAATAACTCCCACACTTATAATAAAATCATACAATATAAACCATAATACCATATATGTCACCAACATCACCTAGAACCATCGAGACCTCTATTAAGACACAAGAAGCCCTAAAACACAAAATCAATTAACTCGCCAAGAAGGGAATGCTATAGAAAAACATAATCCTAAAAAAAATATTGAAACTACTTATACATTATTTCCAATCCTTAATATACCCCCCAAAACCATGAAAAACATAAACAATATCTCATGCCATGAAACCTACTTAAGACCATGCAAAACCAAGCACCCTCAAAACTAGTCTTTAGAAAACAAACCATAACTTCCTCAAATGACATAAAATATGAAAGTGTGATATAAAAATGGAAATATAATGATATAAGGATCATTACCAAGATCAATTAAATCAAAAAATTATATGGTAGCACCTCCAAAACATCCTTGCAATCAAACTAAATTAAATTGCCAAAAACTCCCCCAAAATCAGCCTTGCAAGATATTGCGCAAAATACCTCCTAGATGATTGAACATGATCTAAAATCAGAATGGATATGTACAAAATTTATTATAATTAATTAAATTCTAATTTATTCATCATGTATATTAGAAAACTTTGGCACAAACTAAACTTTTCCAGAAACTTGCATTTTTGAGTGGGGCCCACATATTGTCACAACCTCTAAATACCACGTCGAGAAATATGGAGGTTTCCTCTAAAACCTCAAATCATAAATTTTTCAAAATCATTAAATTCTGGGCCACTACAAATAATATCTCTTGAGTCACTATGCACCTAGAGCTTTGAGAGGGTTTACAACTAATTTACCTTCTTAAGGATTGTTCTTAAAAAATTATGATCAAAATACCTCATTATAATTGGAAACTATTCATAATATACCTCTTTAAATATTCACAGGAGATTAGGCCACCATGAAAATCACACACTCTCTAAAAAGCATTAAAAATTCAACTTTTAGCTCAAAATCTCACATTTAGGAACCCGATTTTAGTAAAAATGCAATATATTTAAAAATATTCAACAAACATACCTAAAATTTTTAACTAACCTTAATATCAACCTTTGAATACATCTCCAATGCTCACATTTTCCAAAATACACCCATAAACACTGACTCCACCTCAGGAGGACATGCTTTTGTAAGGATTAGGTTTATGAACAAACCTAAAATCCAAGTCTAACACATGAACCAACACTATAGGACACTTTTGAGTGTCCCAAAACTTCATAATCATGGTTTACATGCTCTCACCATACATATCTAGCTGTTACATGCTTCAATTCATCATCCATACCTCATTTTTCTCTTTAGGCCTCAAGAACAAGCACCTTGATCATGTTTGTTTCATTAGGTATGACCTCAACATCACTTTTACAACCTTATACGCTCATAAAACCCTTCATCACACTCCATGATATCAATATATAATCATACATACACTACATTATCTCTACTATCCACCATACTAATTCAAGGAACCATGAACCATCACCAAGACCAATCAATCTCAAAAATAAACTTAACTTGACTTGACACTAGCAATCAACCTTCACGCCTCTTACCACTTCTAACATAAATGATACTTTATATAATAAATGAAAAAATTGACAACATTATACATTGACATCAATGACAACACAATGCCAACACAACCTATTTGTATTTATAAGGGTTCTAAATGATGTCGGTGTTCATAAAAACTCAAAAGGAAGGAATTTTAGAGAAGAATAGACTACTAAACTATCCTTTAGCTTATAAATTTTGTAGACACATTTTATCTCATTCAAATACACACGAAACAATAGAAAATAGAAATAGTATTAACTTGGTTCTTTTTCAACTCTAGGTAATCAGTCCAAGGAAGTAGAACATAAGAGGAACCAAGATTTTTCATTACCTCATAAAATAGCATAGTTCACCTATAGAGCATATATCATAGGTTAATAACCTTAAAATTTTCCAAGATAATCAAATTACTCAAAAAAATTTGATTAAAAATTAAGTGTAAACTCAACTTAGTAACTTGAAAGAGATTATTGTCTACATACTGAAGACATGAAACAAAAATCAAGAAAGAAATTACAAAACACAAAAAATTTGTAAAGATCCAAAATTTCTCTCTATATTAAATTCAACTCCAAATTATTTTATAATGAAATTTCACACATTTACAAATAAAATAGTCTCTTCATATTAGTATGTTTTGGAACTCCCAAAATAGAAAGTCTATTCCTAAGAAAACTAAATTTATAACCACTGACTTACTAAACACAAAATGTACTAAAAAAAATATCAACATAAGAATATACTCCCATTTTACATTGATTTGATCCCCAAATTAAATCACTAAACTCACATTATATCTCCTCTCCACTGAACAACTGATTTAATATTAAGTTAACTGATTTAACATTCAGAATAAATAACCAACTAAAAAACTTTGCATGATTTTTAAAAAATGGAAAACTAATGTTTAATTTCTATTATTAGGATACATGAATGTAAAAAGTGGAGGTCTTGATGTGTTAAACAAATATAAAATTTAATTATTCTATCTTAGATTCTGTGTTTCCCTATTTTGACTCAAAAGTTATCTTTAATTTTTTCTCAAATATCTTCATAAGAAATTTTTCAGTTCTCAAAATATATTTGCCTCATTACTTTTAATCAGTCCTTTAGTGAAGTATTTGTGTATTAATATTTTTCTAACTTCAACTTTGTTTCTTCTATGATCTCCATGTTTAGATCAATTATTTTCTTCTATTGAAAAATACGAGCTCTGATGTTGACATACACTTGCAATGAATCGGTTCATGCGTGCATTTTATATTTTGACTTTATTGTTTTTTTTATTCTCCAACCATGATATTTCACCAATAATAGGAACATGGAAATTATTTTTTTTTGTCCCTAAATATTCTCCCTCTCGATATTTTTCATAATTATTTTACCTTGTAATGATTAATATGTGGTATGGATCAATGTCTTCTTGTTAAATGAAACTCCTAACCTTCTCATTATGTTCATACATCAAATAATGATTGACATGTTGGAAATATTGGTTCCTTTTTGTCTAGTGAATCCCGTGTGGGTTATCCTTCATGCATGGGTTTAATTTGGAAAGAATAAATTATTTTCCCATTTACTTTTGAAATTCGTGACCACTGTGCTTCATCGATGATAAACATGCATCCAACATTGGTGTTTTTCATATGCAAAATTATTGGACTCCATCCTTTTATTTCATAACATCTAATTCCCTAATGAATGACATGCGTACCATATTAGTAGCTTTAATTTCCATAAGGAAAACAAATGTTAAAATAATTTAACAGTCCTTGGTCCTTAGTAAATTTGAAATCAAACTTTCATTTACACATTCTACAATTATTTTTTCTTCAAAATGCTTACTAAATTGCCGTTATTTTTGAGTCCATGACCTACACAATATTCCTATGAAAGAACATACTTATTGATAAAAAAAATTCATGTGTTTTTGTAAGGGAATAATTCAGGGATGAAGCATGACAACTATACCCTAGTGTTAAATATTGTGTGTAAAACCTCCAGGGCACTCCCCTGGGTAAATTTTCCCCTTCGTGTAAGGCTTATCCCCATACTTAAAATTCCCATTTGTGTTTAAATAAAATTACCAAAATTTTATAAATGTGAAATCAATCCCATGATGTTATCTCAATCTAGTGCTTCTTTAGGTAGTTTTCTCAGTGAACCTAGAAAGTCTATTTTTATCATTTCTTGGATAGTTGTGCACTCCTCGAGACATATTTGAAGGCTCATAATCATCACGAAGTTGTATTAAGAAGCTAATAGTATATTGAAATTTATATAGTATTTTTAAGGAAAGAGTTGGAGGTTTAGGAACATTTTTAGTTAAAGCGAGGGTTTAAAGGTTAAGGAGATTGCGCTTCGAAATATTACTTGAGCTTTGAAAGAAGATTCCAAGAACTCTAAAATGAGTTGTAGATCACAAAACATATTTTTTAAGGAGTTTCATCTAAGAAAAAGGATATTTTTGAAGGGGTTTCAAGTAGAATCAGAGCATGAGACCCATCTCATTCTTATAAAAATTCTATTTCCAGTACAGTTCATAAAAAAAAGTTCCCAAAAAGGCCTCCTGGAGCTCTGAAAACTACATCTTCAAGCCCTCTCTCTCTCAAGGATGCTCTCATAGTTAGAAGAATTTTCCAGTGCCATGTGTCTGCATGAGGCTGAGATGTAATTTTTTCTTTCCTATTGTCCCTTTTCCAAGGATAAAAAGGGGACAAAAATTGTGCCCATTTCACATTTTAGATCTTGGACCCATCAGATGACCTTGGTAAGCCTCCATAAGTAATTTTCACATGTTTTATAGCCCCCACCTCGTGCAATGCATGCCCACCACTTGTCATCATGAGGATAAGGAAAATTTTATATCCATTTCATCCCTTTTTCAATTTGATAAGGGGGATAAAAAAATGTTCCCTCCCCCTTGCTTCCACATGGCTCCTCACGTGACCCGAACTCATCTCCTAAGATTTAAAAAAAATCTCCTCTCCCTCATTCATCAACAAATTCATGCTAGCCACTTATCCTCATACAAATCAAGAACATTTTTCTGTTGCTTCATCCCTTTTCAAAGGGCACAAGGGGGAAAAAATGTGCCCCTTCCTTAAGAGGGTGAAAAATCAAAAAATAGCGAAGTCCCTCATTCTCATGTGCTTCCTCCTTCCATCCCACACTCCAACAACACATTCATTCTTGCACACCATCATTCACAACTTAAAAGCACAACCTAAAAACATAAATTAACCTCCTTGGTGGAAATTAAAGCACTTTTTATAGCTTGTTCATAACATTCAAACATAGAAAAACTCTGCTTGTGCTCTAGATGTCAAAATATTTTTTTCTCGTAACTCATGTTCCCAAACTCCAATTACCATGACATATGAACTAATGGATTCCTTATGTGAACACATAAAACTATAGTATTTTTATGCTATCATGTAAATTTATATCCACATAAATTTTCAATTTAAAAAAAACCTTTTCTCAGATTCACATAAACTCGGCGAGTGACATCTCTTGAAAATTGGAATAAAGCTTCATAATGAATTATGTAAACTTATACAAGTGGTTTCATTTGAATCCAAAACTAGGAAGAACACTTTCTATGTTTTAGTAAGTCTCTATGAGAATACCTAATAAAAATAATAATTTTGATAAAATTGTCTATTCACACTCCTCATTCCATTCCCCCATGATCAAGATACTCAAAATTGGAAAAATTAAATAAAATGAAAAACATTAGGTAAAAAGGATCATAATGGTAGATATTATAAAAATAGTAAATGGGTAAATTGAGAAAAGAGTGGTCAAATTTCGGTCCTTCACCCATCCTACAATGGTCTCAGTAATCAAGGGATCTACCCTCTCCATTTTTGAGTCAACTCCCACATTCCTCGATGCGGTGAGCGAAGAGTGCCTAAATTAGAAAAATTTTCAATAAAGTATCAAATATAATTGTAGTTCATTTTACAATGGGTGCATGATCAAAAGGTGGAGGGAATTGGTTTTTATTTCATTCCTCCCTCCTTTCTCCATGATCGGAAAGTTTTTATGCTTCCCTCATCATGAGTATTCTCATAGTGATAGAATCAAGATCATGGTGGAGTGAACAAACTACATCCAATCGCTCTCATGTGAATGATCAATCTAAAGCTACAACAATGTATCAAGGATTAGAAAAACATTCTCAATAAGGGGAGTCATGTTACAATAATCTTAGTGGTCTACATCTCAAGTGTTCATCACTCCTCTCAGGGTGTTCAAGTAGTGTGGTGAAGTATCATCATTTCAAGCATTTTCAAAATGGGGAAAGGTGTTCAAAGTGATCTTCATCAAATATTTTCATCAATGCATTCGTGTGGAGGATCATCAAGGTCCATATTTTCATCTTCAATACCACTTAAGCTGATCTTCATTTAAATTCATGCTTTTTGAGCATTCCTTTTCTTGCCTCCTCATTCTCCTCTTCTCTATATCCTTTCCAATTCTTCATTAAGAAAAATAACTACATTTTCCCCTATTCAATTAAGAGACATAATTTGTAAATTGAAAAATTATTTTCTCAAAATTAAAAGATAATACTTAATTTATATGTTCTAGTGGAAAATGAAAGGTCACAAGTGGAATAGGAACTTTAAGAGTTATGTGGGGGGAGATGAGAGGTCAATTCACATTCCTATAAATTTAAATGAATTCTCCATTTCAAAGGATCCTAAAAGTTTGTATTTTTAGTATCAATTATGAATTCATGTAGATTGATTAATGTGTTGTACTCATCACTACACAAGAAATGAAATTTAATTTTCTTCCATTTCCCTTTCTCATGTTTCCTTGTTTCCCTCTTTTATGAACTTTGTAAGTATACTGATCTAGATAGATATTTCTATATTTGATAAATTAATCTAATAAAAAAAAACTGGGTTTTTTCTTCTCACTAGATAACATCATTTGTTCTTTCCCCTATATTGAATGATGAACTAATCTAGTTATTAGGTGTGAAATCTGAAATTTTCCTACTCACGACAATAATTCCTTATCTAATTTCTCTCCTTCACCCCTCATCACTTCAATTTCCTCCCTTGTACCTCGTACAAGAACTTTTCCACATGTTCAATAAAGTATTCATGTGTGATCCATAACCTATTTGATTAGTCCACAATAGTCAGATAATATTAGAATTAGTTTACATTCAAGAATGGGAGGTGTACCATTCATTCTAGAGGGGCGTATCCCCATGTGCGTTGGTGGAAAAACCTAATTTTACATATCAAAAAATTTTCTCGCCAAGTTTTTTTTAAAAATCTGTTGGGGAAATATCTTCCCTGGTATACCCGAAATGATCTATGGAAAATACAAAAAATATAAAAATAATATATATATATATATATATATATATATATAATTGAATAACCAAAATCCTTTTTCCAAGCCTCCTGAGAAAACATAACTAAAATGAGATAGATAATATTTAATAGGTTGAGAGGAATCATCAATCATACTTTTAAAGCTCTGCAAAATTAGGAAAGAGTAAGAGATAACCCATACTACTTCTATCAAGCTTCATCCCCATCTGATTCACTAAATGGTACCCCTTGTAACCCTATTCAAATTCTTACTGAAACTCCTATAAAATTCTCCTATCTTGTACCCACCTTTGAATTTATAAGTTCCAAGAGAAGAAGAAGGACAAGAAGAACTTGAAGAAGAAAGAGAGGAGGAAGAGATGACAGAACAATCACATATACCATGGGGATAAAACACTGGTCTGTCAGCTTTGACTTCACCACTTCGTGAGGTTTCAAAAGGGTCAATAAAGAATTATCTGAAGTTCTTTAGAGGAAGAAAACAATGTCCTAATGATCACATCATACCCTTTATCACAACATGCATAATGCTTGAATTTCAACATGAAGATGTTTATGTGTAGTTTTTCATGGAAACATTGCAAGATGATGCGGTAGACTAGTTTCACTACTTGTCATCAAGATCAATCTTCAATTTGGGTGATATTAAAAAGAATTTTTAAAAGAGGTTCAAAACCACCGAATATTCTTATTCCTACATTACTAAAATCAATTTGATGAGGAAACACCCAAAAGAGTCCATGAAATACTTCATGGAAAAATTAAACAAGTTGATCAACAAAATTATTTACACTACTCTTCCCACTATAGATAACCTGAAGATGTTATTTGTCAATTATCAATTACCTAAAGTGAGTTTCTTTCTATAGATAGTTCAACCAAGGGATTTTAACAATGCTCAAAAAATTTATGTTGAGGTAGAATATTACCTCATATTGTAAGGTAAGATCAAGAATCCTTCAATGAAAGATAAAACCTAAAGTTCCCAAGATAGGATAACTAATCCAATGTTGTGGAAGTTGGAAATTGAACTAATCATGATGAAAAGGGAATTCAGTCAATGAACATAAAAAAAATATCTTCCAAACCAAAATAGAGACTAAATTTTAGGATAGCTTCCAATGCTCACCCTGGAGGCCCTACTAGTCAAATAAATGTGCGAGGGAAATGAAGATGGAGAATAAAATAATTTTGAATCAGAAGTTGATAATGAAGGAGAAAGTGAATGTGATTGGATCGGGTTTTTTGGATGCACACTTGATGATGAAGAATCCATAGATAGTTACTCATATGTGTTTTTCACTCAATTGAATGAAAGGAGAAATAAGGATCTTCTTCGGTTTCCCAAGCCAAGAAATTGAATCCTCAAATGGTGACTTTGGAAAAAAAAACTATAAAAGGAGGGTCATTGAATTCTAGTTTAACAAGGACAGCTGAGAAGAAACATGAGATCACTTCAACCAAAAATCCTTCTTCCTCTCCAAGCAAGTATCCTTCAATTTCTCTCGAAAAAGAAATTTATGTAATTCCTAATAACATCCATGTCAAATATTACACAAATCTTGATGTTTATACCACCTCTTAATTTTTTGATATCATTGATCATTTAGAAAAATGAAATTTTAAATTTCTGGATTTGAGTACTTGAGAACTCATCCCAAGAAACTTGAGAAATGTGTTAAACATATGAAAAGAAGTATCCCTACCTATAAAGATGTCATCACCAAATAACCACCTAGTGCATACCAATACACACCATCTCTAAACTATCTTTTCTCCACATACTCCACTTCTAAGAAGGTATAACCTTTCTACATAGCCTTTCTTGTTAACATATATAAGATAAAAAATTACATCATTGACTTTGGTGCCTCAGATAATGTCAGGAATACAAAAATTGATAAATATGTTGGCATCTCCCTTTCCCTTACCTCTGGTCAGTGTCTCTTCGTGTAAATGAAACAATTTCCTCTCATTGGATGAATGAAATATGCTGAGGTAACATTAGTGGATTTTCTTGACAAGAAAATCATAATGAGAATCCTTGTAGTGGAGGTGCCTGCCTCATACGACATGTTGTTAGGCCAAATATTTTCTAAGATGTTGGAGGAGATATGCAAATGGAATGGTTGCACACCACCATCTCGGTCAATGATAAGAAATAGAAGATACTTCCCATCATAAAAATGAAGTATATTGTTCAAAAGCCAAATCACCTAACGACAAACATCTCGTGCCAAAATTCCAAATATAAAAACTTTTTCATGACCTTTAAGGAGGATTTTGAGCTACCCTAGTCAGCATAGGAATGTCTAGGCATCACAGAACCGATTAAAAAGCATAATGATGAGATGATAAAATTAGAGATTGAAAAGGTTTACATCTCATGGGATGAGAGTATAAATGAAGTTGTTCCATTAGATTTTTATGATAGTGATGAGGACCTTGATTTGCAACAAAACAATATCGAAGTGATGAATTATGTAGATGAAGAAGAATTAATTCTTAGAAAATTCTTCACAAGTACCTTTAATATTTTTGATCATATTCTTGAGGATTAGTATGAGTTTCCATGTTATGACTATGCTGGTAAATTTGAAATATTCTCATTTGCATTGGAAGATGATGATAAGAAATGAAATAAGTAGCATTTTTCCACTTCTATAACTTGAACATAATCAAGGAGATGAAAATTTAAACAAGGAAATTAATTTCTTGGTTCATGGAAATCAAGAATGGGAAGATGATGATGATGACATTTTAGAAACAATGTTGTGTCTACTTCTCTCTCACAATTATGGAAACATAATTAAAAAAAAATGGATATACAAATTGTTTATTAGTCCTAAAATAGATTTTGTTCAAAATGGAAACTTTATCAGTAGAATTCAACCATTCAGTGCTCACTCTTCTTAAGAGATAGATTATTTCAACATAAAAATGGAGGAAAATCCTAAAATGGACAAGGAAAAGAAGATGAAAATTTCCATGTTGTTTTCACAATATCAAGTTCATTCTCATTCCAAGAGGATGATGCAATTTACATGACACATTATATAGGGAAATGTATGGAAAAAGACCTAGAGCATGAGAGAGATGAATTTTTGGAACAATTGAAAAACAAATAAAATCAAGAAGTGGATAATGATGCCAAAGTTTCTGAGACATATGTCATGAATCAACATATGAAATAGGTGTTGAAGAAGAAGATGCATAATGTCTTGTTATGAAAATGATAATTCAATCATAGTTAAGAACCATATTCATGGTGGCGGTGAAGAATAAAAAATTTGAATGAAGCTGAAAAATAAGGAGAAGCTAGAAAGAATGTGTTATATAAATAAAGGAAAGGTAATGGAAAAATTGATCATCAATTGTAATAGAAAACATGATATGTTTCTCTAGAAGTTAAGGAGATGTTCATACTTCAGTGAACATATCAATGGATTCGTTTAAGAAAGGAATTGAGTGATACCCATTCATGGGTAAGTTCCCAGTTCAAGTTCTTTCTTCAATGAAAGTGAGTTTTCCCTGACATGTACATAGGTGATTTAATTTGTTTCCATTTTTATTGTTTTATGTTTCCTTTAATGTTTCCATCATGTTGTGCATGTTTCCTTTCTTTTCTCGTGTGTTTAAACCTTGTCATGTGTGTTTTTAATAAAGGAAGTTGTGTAGTATATATTTCCAGAGACTTTGTAAAGCTCAATAGATAATGCACTAGTCCATATATTATATTGAGATTCTAGGGTTCTTACATGCTCTACCCTAGCCACACTTGATTCATAACATGTCACCAAGCAAGATCTAATTGTTTTCATGTATTTGTGCAAGGGAAAAATTCAGCTATGATACATGACAACTACACTCTAGTGTAAATTGTTTTGTGTTTAGACCATCCAGAGCACTCCCCTGGGTCATTTTCCCCCTTGATGTCAGGCCTATCCTTAGCCTTCAAGTTCACATATGTTTTGTATTATGCTTCCCCAAGTGTTTGAAATGTGAAATCAAACTCATGAGGTTCTCCCAATGCAGTGCTTGTCAACTTTGTTTTCTTAGTTAACCTAGAAAGGTTATTTTTAGCATTTTTAGGATAGGTGTGCACTCTTCAGGAGAGATTTGAAGGATAAAAATCATAAGGAAGTTGTATTGAGGATATCAGATAATATTTCAAGTGATTTATGGAAGTTTATGAAATATATAAAGGTTTATGAATAATTTCAGTGAAATTCGATTTTTAAAGGTAAAGGAACTTGTGCTTCAAAAAACACCTAAGATTCGCAAGATGATTCCAACAGGTCAAGAATAATTTGGAGTTAAGAAAAATATATAATTGGAAAGATAATTCAATTCTCTACATTATGGTTCTTTCATAATTTTCAAAATACTAAGGCGCTTCTTTCAACAACCCCTTTTTGGCAGGTACACCTTGAGGTCCTCAGAAAAAAGACTTTTTTGAGGGGTCTGCATGTGTAATAAGAGCATGAGACCAATACAATTCTTATAAATATTAATTTTCTAGTAAAATTCATATAAATAAGTTCCCAAAAAGACCTCTTGGAGCTTCAGTAACTTCATCTTCAAGCTCTCTCAAGGATGCTCTCGTGCTCAGAATATTTTTTTAGTGCCACGTGTCAGCATGAGGCTGAGTTAAAATTTTGTGTTCCATTTTTCCCTTTTCCAAGGGGAAAATGAGGACAAAAAATTGTTCCCCTCCCCCATTTGAGCTCTTGGACCCATTAGATGACCCTGGGAAGCTTTCATAACCACTTTTCGCAAATTTTCTAGTCCCCACCTCATGCAACGCATGCATACCGCTTGTCACCATGAGTTTAAGGTGATTTTTTATATAGATGTTTTATCTTTTGTAAGGGAACAATTGGAGAAAATGTTCCCTCTACCATTTCTTCCACAAGGTTCCTTGTGTGACCCAAACTGGGCTCTTAGGTGTTAAAAATAAGTTCCTCTCCCTCATCCAATAACAAATCCATACTTTCCACTTGTATTTATAGGGACAAGGAACATTTTTCTATCCCTTACATTTTCGAAGGAGACAAGGGGGAAAAAATTTTCCCCCTCCCCAAGAGGGCGAAAAACCTAAAAATTACTAACCTCACTCTCATGTGTTTTTTCCTTCCATCCCTCACTCCATCAACGCATTCATTTATGCTCACCATCACTCACCACTCATAAGAACAACATAAAACATAAAGCAACCTACGTTTTGGCCACTAAATCACTTTTTAAAGTTTGTTTCTAGCATTCAAACATAGAAAAACCCCTCCCATGCCCTAGATGTCAAAATCTTCTTTTTCGCATAACTCATGTTCTCAAACTCTGATTACCATGAGATATGAAATGATGGATTCCTTGTGTGAACGCCTTCAAGAAGAGTATTTGAATTCCCTAATTCATTCCCTCATGTATTTTTTATATCCACATTAAGCTTCTAGTGAAAAATCATCTTTTCTCAAATTCACAACAACCTGGCAATCGAAATCTCTTGAAAATTGGAGTAGAGATTTGAAATGAATTATGTAAAATTTTGCAAGTATTTTCATTTGAATATGACACCAGGAATCCAAATTTATATTTTTAGCAAGTCTCTATGAGATCTTGTACTAAAAATACTAAGTCTAGGAAAATTTTACATTCACACTCCTCATTCTATTCCCCCATGACCGAGACACTTGAAATTATCCAAATTGGAAAGAAAAACAAAAATTTGCTAAATGGGACCATAATGGTGGATATTATAAAATAGTAAATGGGTTAAATCAGCCCATGGAAAATATTAGTTGCTAATATTTATAATCTAGCTAATAGTAGGAATTCTAGGATTTGAATTTGGCTATTTTTATGACCATAACAGTTCTCATGTTTTGCCCAAAATTTCCAGAATAATCAATTTGTCCCATGTGAATATCTAATAAATTTCTAATCCCAACTTATATGTTTTATTAAATATCCATGTGATCAATAGGACAATATTTTAAAATATTCTTGGATCACCAAGAAATTTTTAGAATCTTATTTTGCATTTGGTCTCATTCGCAAACATGTTTAGGATTTTTCTTTAAATTTGATTAAATTTTTCATATATATACATAGATATAGATTGTATAAAATAATCACTAAGCGAAACCCAATCACTTTGAAAAGGGCTGATATTCCGATACATGTCCCTATTAATTCTCTTTATTTGCACCATGTGTCTCTTTCCTTAGATGTCGTGTGTCCTCCATTGATCGTTGAACCAAGACCTGACCCTAGCTATGGACCTGAAAATTATATTAATTATGAATTATTATATTGTCTTTAAGTCTACCAGAAGCATTTTTTTGGGATATCTTAAGAATGGTGACATGTTTCATGCCTTTAGTGGGATTTTGGATGTTTGGTTGAGTCTCTATAACTAGTGGTTCTTTTAAATTTGGAGGCCTTTCAAATGTAAAGCGGTCCTCTACTTTCAAATAATGCTTAAGTTTATAGTATGACGAGTTGTATTTAATTCACCACTCCATCAAAAATTTCCTTCAAAAACTATATCATATTTTTCCAATGTCACAAATGTTGATTTTAGATAATTCGCCAACACAATGAGTCAGGTTATGGCCATATTCATCATGATTTCCATAAGTTTTTTTTAGGAAGGTTTCTTAAAATTTTCCTTGAATGAGACAATATTGGTCACATTTAATTCCTTCACCCATCCTATAATGGTATCAGAACTCATGGGATCTCTCCTCTCTATTTTTGAGTCAACTCCCACATTCTATGATGTGGTGAGCGAAGAGTGCGGAAATGAGAAAATTGCCAATTTTGCATCAAAGATCATTCAACTCATTTCACATTGGGTACATGATAAAAATGTGTAAGTCATTGGTTTTTATTTCATTCCTCTCTCATTACTCCTTGATTGGAAGGTTTTTATGATTCACTCATCATCATCGTTCCCGTAGTGGCAAAATCAAGATCATGGTGGGGTGAACAAAGTGCATCTAGTATCTCTTATGTGAATGATTGATCATGAAGCTATGACAATGTCTCAAGTATCATAAGGATTTTATCAACAAGGGGATTTATCTTCCAATATTATCAGTGGTCTACTTCTCAAGTGTTCATCACTCCTCTTGTTGGGGTGTTTAAGAAGTGTGGCAAAGGTTCATCATTTCAAAGGTTTTCAAAAGCGGGCAAGGTGTTCGAAGTGATATTCATTGTATCATTTCATTAGTGTATTAGTATGGATAATCATTAACAACCATATTTTCATGTTCAATACCACAAAATCTAATCACTAAAATTCATGCTTTAGAACATTCCTTCTCTTCCCTCATCATTCTCTTCATTCTCTATCTCCAAAGTCTAATTGTTCAGTGAGCATAATCATTGTATTTTTCCCTATTCATTTAAGTGACATAAATTGTTAATTGTAAAATTATTTTCTTAAAATTATATGATAAATATTGAATTTTTATCTTATAGTTGCAAATGAAAGGTCATAAGTGGAATAGGATCGTGATGAGTTATGTGGGGGGGAAGATGAGAGGTAACTTCACATTGCTATAAATTGAAATCGGTTTTCCTTTTCAAAGGATCCTAAAAGCTAGTATTTTTGGTAGAAAATGTGAATTCTTGTAGATTGATTGACGTTTTTTACTCATCACTACACAAGAAATGAAATCAAATTTTGTTCTATTTCCCTTTCTCATGTTTCCTCCTTTCCTTCTTTTTTGCACTTTGTAAGCATAGTGATCCCAAAAGATATTTGTATCTTGATAAATGAATCTAAGAACTTTTTGTATGGGTTTTTTCTTCCACTAGATAGCTTCATTTTTTATTTTCTCTACATTTGATGACGAATTACTCTAGTTATTGGGTGTGAAATCTATAAGTGGCTTACTCACAACAATAACCCCCTTTTCTAATTTCTCTCCTTCATCATCACTACAATTTCCTCCCTTGTAACCCATACAAGCTCTTTTCCATCTAGGTTTAGTGGAGTGTTCCTATGTGATCCCATATCTATATTTACAAACCAAATTAATTAGATAACATTAGGATTAGTTTGAAATTCTTATCTTATCTTATATATCATTTAATTTAACATCCATATTTCCGAAGATAATATTTCAAAAGTTTTAAGTGGGTCCCCTACTTTGTATATGGGTGTGTTATGGTCATAACAATAATCAATAAAATTATCTTACATTATATTTTATATGTTGATTTATAATGATATGATAACTCATTAAATATTAGTGTATGTGGTTTAGTAGCTATATGAATTATGGCAAACCAAATTAATTTTATGTAAATTAGTGTTGTTCTTATGTTGTTGTGACTCCTTCATCTTAAGCTTTGACAATTATCCTAATGGACAAGGAAAATGTTTAATTTGGAATGATAAACCCCCCTTATTTACCAAATCTTATTGTATTTCCCCATCTGAGACATTTTTAAAAATCTTGCATACCTTTAGAGGCCTTTCTACTATAAAATTATCTTTAAACTTACTAGATTTTTTTTTAAACATTGGTTAGAAAAACAACATGTTATGAATATTTGTATATTTATGCATTAAAACAATATAGCTTTGTTTATTTTCCTACAAATGTGTGACTATTTCACAAGTGACACTTAGTTTGGTGATTATTCATGTAGGTTACATTTCTGGATACATATACTGTATGGTTAAACTCATATTGTGATAGAATTTCTAGGGTCTCTTCCTTTGGCCTTCAAAACCATAAGAAGTAGATAGGTCACGTCATTTTCATAGGTGTTGGTATCAAGTATGAATTAATATTTTGAAGAGAACCACTTGATACATTTGAATCACTTTTTACCATATATTCACCAAATTTGTAATGTATAGATTTGGATCGAACACAACTACCTTACAAATATATCTAATGAGTTTAATACAACTCAAAATAATAATCATACATACATACATACATACATATACATACATATATATATATATACATACATATATATATATATATATATATAATATTATAATAATTTATTTCTCAATAAATTATTATTTACACACATAATAATAAAACACTCATTAATGTAATCTATTAACTAACAACATTTTACTAATAGAATGGATATGGAAATTATTATAATTTGTAGGTATAATTAATTTCCCTTTTGCAAGAGTTAATGTTACCACCTTGTTAAATTTAAACCCTTACAAACTTAGAATTTTAACACTCATGTAAATAATTTCTAGTTTTAAATTTTAAATATTTTCATTCTCTTTTTAATTTCAATCATTCCCCCCCTCAAAAAGCTCATAAATGGAAGTAAAAGTATTCAAGGAGAAAATAATTAAATAAGAAAAACTACATGGTAACATGACCTAGTGAAAGAAGAGATCAAAAGTTCTTCTTTTGTCTCTATCATCATAAAAAAGGATAAAATTATTGTTGTAATGTTAATTACAAAGGATACAAGGAGTATTTTTAAGAATAAGAGGAAGAGGTTATGGATTATGAGGAAAAAAAAAACATATATATGTACAATGTGATAAAATAAAATGAGGTGGAAAATTAACCACTTCCGGTGAACACCTGCAACTCATTCCACAAGTCTCTAGAGATGGATAAAAAGGATCTTGAGGAACATTATTCCTGAGAGGATGATTCTTTGTTCGAGAACCCAAATTATGAAGAAAGTGATTGTATATAAAATTTAGGATTAATATTAATTTTTAGGTTTTAAATTTATATTTTAGAATCTAGTACTAGTTTTAGTGAATGTGTGGTAGGTTTAATTTATATTTTGTAAAAAAAATATTTTATCAATATCAATATTTTTTTATTTTTTTATCAATATGAATAAATTTTTCTATGACTATACACTTGTAGTATGATTAATTGATTAAGTTTATCATATCAAGCTATTACTTATAATCATAAAAATAATTTAATATCTTCTCAAATTAAATCAAACATTAGACACATTTTAATTTCTTAAGGTTAATAAAAAACCAAAATGCCAGGTTAAAATAAATGTCTTTGAAAAGGATAAAAATGGCATTTGGACTGTATAATATGATGAAAAATTAATCAAATATAATTTCTATAGTTAAATAGATATCAAATATTAGAAAAAATTAAATATTAAAGATTAAACATTTTAAAAATTCAGCATGTTTCTAGAAAAGTTCATTCTTGATGTTATTTATTGATCTTGTCAGTTCATCAGGACTAACATCAAGAAATGGTATAAAATCAACCTACTATTATTATTATTATAAAAAGGGCAATATTTTCTATTATTGAAACTTCTTATTGTCACTTTCCACTTGATTTTGTCACTTATCACTTGATTTTGATTCTTCATTTCTAGTTTTTTACATAAATTCTTGATGAATTCACAAAATGGGATGAAAAGAGAGCCCAAATACTTGGAAGGGACTGGATAATGATAAATAAAAAAATTGATGAAGAGAGAGATCTGAGACAAGAGATTCCAATAAAGGTTAAAGGTATAATTGTGGAGAAAGAGGAGGCAAATTTTAGGTTAATTAATTTATACATAGATTTTACAAATTATTTAATATTTTTTGTTTTAAAGTTTAATACTTATTTTTAAATTTTAGTTTGAAATATATGTATTAAAATTTATGAAGAAAAATCGTCAAAACCTCTCTAAATTAGAGAGAAACCCTTAAATAAAGGATAAAATAAATAAAAATGGGAAAGTTTTTCAAACCACATGGTCTAGAAATCATGTATAGAGAATAAAAATAATGGGAAATATAAACATAAAATATGATTTACCCATTTCTACCTCTTATTATTTGTTTTCAACCCTTATTCAACATGTATACATGTCCTTGAAATTCGATTTGTTCTCCTATGGTACTATGTCTACCCATGTTTTGTTCATGGATAAGGAGAATATCTATAATAATTATAGTGAATATTTCTTAATTAATATTTGTTTTGGTGATTAGATATGTAGCCAATTAAAAAATCCTTAACCCATCCCAATTAGCCCAAATTTCTAAAAGTACAAAAACAACGCGAGGTGAGGGTCTTGGCAAGGTAATATGTTCTAAATTTGGTTGGAAAATATAAGGAGTTATATGTTGGATGACTTGAAAAGGGAAAGAGATTGGGAACATAGGAAAATAAAATCATCCCCAAATATTTCTAGAAATCTAAACACAACCTCCATTTTACAAAATGAGGGTGGGAAATTTTAATTAAGAAATTGGAAGGAAATGAAAAGAAGGCTTCCAAAAAGAAAAAAGTGTGGACATGTGACGATGAGAGATAATATGGTTGAAAAGAACATAGTAATCATCACACATGAAAAGAAAAATCAAAGGATTGGTGGCTTATTTTACTAGTTTAATCACCATCCTTTCGTTTTATTTTGAATAACTTTATTTTATTTTAATATGAAATAAAATAATGTTCAATAATTCACACACACACACACATTTTAATTTTTTTCCTTAAAAAACTTAGGGTGTTTCAGACCTAACAAATGAGGAACACATTCCATTCCTTATAGAAACCAATCCTATTTAAGTATGTCATCAAAATATCCATATAAGGTAAGCCTTTTCATACACTGCTTTCTTAAACATTATCTATTTTTTGTTCTAATTTGTGAAATAACTTGCATTTTTTAATTTAGGAAACAAAACATCATGTCTTTCCACTTGACGATAACATTCAAGAAGAAACTAAGGAATTTTTTGAAGAACTCATACACATTGATGTCATAGAAGATTTTCAGGAATGTATAACTTAACATTAGTTTCCAAATTTATTAAGCATTAAATTAGATTTTAAATATTATGTTATATTGATAAGATATTTAAACTGATTAGAATTTTAAAATATAAAGAACTATGTGTTAACATGATAACTTAAATACTTAATTTTTTTGTTATGTAGGGAGCTTACAAAACCTCTTGAAGACCTCATAATGTATGTTATGTTAATTAATTTTATTTTTTTAAATTTAAGACTTACCAATTTTTAAAATAAATTTGTTTTGTATGAAACAAGAAATTCACAAGATTATAATGATGGTAATGATGAAAATGAGAAGGAAGCATATGATGAAAAGAATGAGGAAAATGATGAGTGTTATGTGGAAGGTAAATATTAGTCATATTTTATAATTTTCTTTAAAATAGATATATATTACATAAAATATACTACTGTATTTTTCTAATTTTATTTTTCAATTTTGTTGTTAATTTTTTGTTAGTATAATGACTATGATTCCAAGTTTCAATTCATTTAAGCATCACAAATATTTTTTTTCTATGATACATTATTTATTAATGATTTTTATTTATGATTCAATTATATTTGTAAAATTGATAAATAATTTTTTTTTATATGTAATCAATATCTAATCAATACAAGAAGTGATCAGGAAAATATTTTTACGATGGCTACCCGAAACATTTTCCTATAGGTTATAGAAAACCCTAAAAATTATCATAATAAATATGATGGTAAAGGGGTACTTCAGGTGCAGGGTATTACCTTAGAGTGCGGAGGTTGGGTTGATGTTTATTTTGTGCCTGGTCAGGTTGTTGTCCTATTTGGCATGGTGCCCATTGATGGCAGTGGCAAATGATTTGGGAAATTATTGGTTCGACCCTTCCCAAAGTATTTCATGGTGTGGCCAATGAAGATACTTCTCCTCATGGGGTGCTTGCAGTTGGGTATGGTGGTCTTCCTCATCAACAGAAACTATCGCTCCTCCCCCTACCTAAATTGTGGAACAAGCCTTGGAATCCCCCACCTTGGAGATCACTAGTGTAGAAGCTTTTACCTTTAAACATAATTTGAAAAAAAGGCTCTCATCTACATATTTAATGGTGTTTGGCCATTGAAAAATGATCTCATCTAGTGGATTCACTCCTCATGGATAAAAATCTATCAATATTTCTTCATGCCCGAGGATTTTTATAGTCTATGTCTATGACCTGGAGGATTATCAAAGGGTCAGTGATGAGGGCCCTTATTTCTAGGGTTCGGTGGGGCTGTTCACTACCCCATGGTTTCCACAATTTGATCTAAGTTCCTACTCCATCTCGCGTGTGGTTTCAAAACCCTCACTTGTACTCGCTTCCAAAAAATATAATCAGTACATATTATACATTGATAAAAAAAATTAAGGAAATAATTTACAATTTGTAATTTTAATTCAAAATTTAAAATTATGATGAAACTATCATCAATATTTGTGGTTCAAAAAGGAGATACAAAAAATTGACACTAAAATAAAAAATAAGAAGGAAATTAAAAATTTATATTGATTTATGTAAGAAAATATTATGCAATAATAATTAGACAAATTTACTAAAAAACTCCACTAAAAATTTTCATTTAGCATTAGAGATTGTAATTCTATTTTTTATTAGTGAAAATTTAGTTTATAAGAAAACAATTAGACCAAAAACTAGTGATTTGATGCGAAATCCCCAAAATATTATAGTGGTATGTCACACATCAATCATATTCGATGGCGATCCTTTTTTATAAGTCATTTCTAGAAAAAACTATGGCAATCAATGTGTATGCTACAATATTGGTCAACCTTGTTTCATCCTCATATTGATAGTCTAATATAATTTATCAACAAATAAAATATCATTCATCTTTCAAACATGTATACCGATTTCCATGTTTTTAATTGGGATGATAATTGCCTTACATCCAACATGCCCATAGTAAATTTTTACATAGTTCTATAAGAGATATCCATTCAATACATGTTGTTTTTACTATTGGAAACATCTCTACACATCGTATCATGCATAACACAAAAATATATTAAAAACATGAGAAAGGGATGTTGACAAAATAGATATGTTTGGTGTCATATATAATATTTTCATGAGGAGGTTAAATATATTCTTTCTATATCTCTCTCCCCAACATAGAAGTAAAAAAATCATGATGTTTATTAAACACATCATACATTTTAAGTTGGTGAGAAAGTTTTATTTCATCTTCAAAATTAATACTTCAAATGTCCACATTAGAAAATTAGTATTATACACTATGGTTCTTAAATAATTCTCCACATATTCGGTGATAGAATTTTGTTCTTTATCTACATGGAGGTACTTGGGCACGCACCTAGTCTTCAATGTATAACTTAGTAAGCCTTATGATAAGGGTCATTGCAATCTTCCTCATTTAATCTAGTGATTATTAAAACTAGGGTAGTTTCAAAGGATATATACAACAAGGAGGAGAAACATTTGTGTGAAAGTCATTTTTACTAAGGTAAATTAATGAAAATATGTATGAATAAAACAAAAAATTATCTTCTAATAGAATATAATTTTTTTGATATCAAATAAAATCTAAACTAGAAACAAGTTACAATTTATAATACCATAAACAAAAACTACTAAAAGGAAAATGGAAAGTCTAGTGTGAAATATACTAAATAAAATAACTATGTATAACCATCCTCCTTCATCAAAATGAGTGAGTCTGACTTACCGGTGGAATAAGAAAATAAATAACTACACAGTACAAACAGATATTTAGAAACTTGCTTCTGTATTATATCCAAAAGATAAAAATATACATTTTCCAAAAAATGGCTTATAATTAAAATTTTTCTACCTTCCCATTTATAGCTATAGACATGAAAGAGAGGGAGAGAGGAGAGGAACCTATCTAGACAATATTTTCCAATTTTTAATACAATACTTCAATTTACTTGGTTAATAATATCAAATCGTATAATTAAAATCATTAACAAGACATAACTACAAATTCCACTTGTCAAAAGTTGGTTATGAGAAGATATTACAATTAAAGGATCTTACTTAATGTTTAATGCTCACCCCATTAATTTAGGAAAATGTTTGAGAGTGATTTATTTAAAAAATCATTTAAAAACTTCACTTTTACTACTTCAACATGCTTTCCTTATCATACATTTGAATTTGTCAACTTGCTAACTACTCTATAGCATTTTAATCAAACTAGATGCCACTTGTTCAATATCTAAAAAATGTACACCATTACCATGTCATATTTATTTTATATTTGGAAAATCATGCCAAGTGTACACATACTTTTGTAATGCTTTGCATAAAATTCCACTTTTTTTGTAGTTATCCTGGAACTAGTCTTAATACAGCCAAAGGTGTTAAAATAATCTAGAGATAGTATTAAACAATGATTTAATTCTTCCCGATATAATATTTTTTGTAGCATCATCCATCAAAATATCTAACATGAATGTTACTACAAATGTATAAACATAAAATATTACATCAAATTTTCATTATTTAATAGAGCTTGTCTATCATGGAAGACAAAAAATGATTACTAAAGAACAATCCAAATACATCTTATTCATTAATTTTGTACAAGACATAAGTATTTATTACATATAAATACAATAAAAATTAACTTGAAGAGAGTAGAAGAGGATGTTATATTAAGTAAAGATAAAACTTATTATAGTCACATCACCTTACTTCATTCCAGTTCTTAAACCAACAATGACATGTCATTCTTATGATTTAGATTCTAAAAATTTACAAAATTTAGATAAGGACCATATTATTAAAGTGACAAACACTCAAACCCACTATGGCACTTGCTAGTTGTTCTAAGTTGGCAAGGCCATGATGATAAAGACAAGTGGCATAAATTTTAGTAACTTCATGTTAAATTTCCTCAACTTACCTCAATTGTACTAAAGACCATTTATTTTCAAGAAATGGTGAATGATCTATGCACAATTTTACAACCTAGCTAACAATAACTCATATCCATGCAATACCCCTTACCCATGGGGGTCACATTGGATAACAGTTCCAAAATATGTCTAATCATGGTATTCTTAATATTACCATTTATTTTAAGGAATTTTCATTACATTATCTCATTATTATGGCCTCTTTTACACTATTGCCCCTATTTATACTAATATATCAATTCCAAACAAGTTAAAATAAATTAAACCATGCATGATCACCCATGTTAAATAGAACCTTATAGTGTTACCTCCATTAAATTTACTTCACAAAATATACTGGCATGGATATAACCTCATAGTGTTACGAAAACATTGAACCAACTATTTTTGACATCTTTAATGGTCTATTACCTCTAAGTATCTTATATTACTTCCACAACATCTCACATAAATTAATTATCCTTGTGAGATCACATAAAACCCTTTAGAATACCCCACAAAGCCTATTATGTCTCCACAAATTTCCAAAACCTTATCATTATTCACCAAATATTGCAATTACTTAGTTCATTTCTCTTTGCATTCCATTCTTCCCTATATATATCCTTCACCACTAATACACCTTAGAAAATATATTTAAAAAGTGCATACTCTTTACAATCCATGTAACTCTGGCATTATTTTGGTAGCTACTAAAAACCATTAAAATTTCAATATCTAGAATATTGCATGCCATGCTATATTCATGTACCCTACAATACCATAAAATACTTTTCAACTATCTAATTTATCATCACACTTGCACCTTTCTTCCTTACATGCCATTTGTTGTTGAAGATATTTGTAGTACTATTACATGTTTATATTAACTTCTAAGCACCTTATTTCCAATTGGCATGCTAGATGACATGTTCAATATCAGGCCATGTAAAAATATTATCATGAAATCCATGTGTTTAATTCCAATTATCTCACTTACAATAATATGGAATAAATATAATTGTATCTCCCGCAACCATTGTTAGAATGTAAACTCCATAGTTATATACATATATAAATATGAATGTATGTATGTATGTGTGTGCGTGATATATATATATATATATATATATATATATATATATATATATATATATATATATATATATATATATCATAACTTATTGAGAAAAATTAAATAAATATCTTTAGTTCTAAGATTGAACTCACTCAAGACACACTGAATGGATTTACTTGATTATACTCTAACATATATTATCTTGTAACACATTAAAAGTTGACATAGGATCATCCAAGCTTATGAGAAATCATGTGGTAAACTTAATTAATGCATAGTGGAGCCATTCAAGTTTTTCATTATATATATATATATATTTGTTGTGATTTAAGAGTTACTCGGTGAAGACATACATTTCTAGAAGATCGTGGAGTTCTGAAGATTGCATATTCTTTTAGCACAATGTCGATTGAGTGTTTAGTCCTTGTGTACAATGTTTTTCCTTTTGCATACTTTTACAATGTGTAACATTTTCCAAGCAATATAGTTTATCCTATGAAATTGGTGCTGATTTTTATTAAAGTCATAATTTATGGGAAATTCCGAAAGGTTATGTTTGTGTCTATTATTGGGTCCTTTGATCCATACATTTGAATTTTTTATAGCGAGGAGTCTTAGGAAGTCACATGATTGGATATATACGTAGAGACTGTTTCTATAGATTTTAATTTTAAGTATAAATATTAAATTAGGGGTATGATTAAGGGAAAAGTAGAGATGCAAGATTAATTATAATTTTGAATAAAAATATTATTATGATTTGTTTTCAAGCGATCCAACATGAAAAAATATATTAAATTTTGTAACAATATAAATTGTTGAAAATCAGTATAATGTTGTTGCTTCTCTATTTGTTTAAATATTATATCCCAAAGATTTGTTTTTTTTAAATATGTGTTCATTTCATCATTATTTTGGTTTATAAAAATTTAATTTAAGTTTTTTTTTCTTGCATTCTAAGGGTTTCGAGGTTTGTAAGATTCCTTTTGGTGGAATCATGCACCCCATATACATCATTTAGAATTAGATAAAGGATGGTTTTCCTTGAGGAGTGGCACAAAAAAATGTTATAATTTTCCACATTTTCAAGCGCGATAGAAAATCATTGTAAAAATATTTTGGTTGGTAACTAATGGGTAGAAGGTGTGATCATGAAGTGACACAATAATGTTTTGTGGATTCCATAGTGTGGATTATGGGTTGAAGGATGATGCGGGAATATTGTGACAAAAAAAATGTTGGTTAAAAGATTATGGAAATTGTGTTCATGAACTTAGAGAAATAAAAATACAAAAGGAATTGAAATGACATAATGCAGGAAAGTAAGTTGCTAGAATCACAATGCAAAAGTCGAAGAATTGGTTGAAATAGTGAAAAATATGCAATGTCACCTAGAAACCATATAAAACAAAAAACACAAAGGTATTATTGTAGATAAAATTATTGATGAAGAAGGTAGGAAAAAAAAAGAGAGATTAGGTTATAAAATTGAATGCCTAGGTAATCATAAATGTATATGAAGAGGAATCAAAATATGGTCTTAAGGATAAACCACTTTGTGTAATCAATAGGATGGGGAGTACACCAAAATTGGACACCAATTGTTATTTTAGTAATTTGGAGCCAACATAACTTGTGGATTATATCAAAATATAAATATATTTTGAATATAAATTTATGGAGGGTCCCAATAAGTTCTTTTTTTTATGCGTAAAGTTGAAAGGTCATACATCCCTTTAGTGGGAAGATATTTAGACCAACTAAATTCAACAAGGATAGAAGATGATAAGGCGTAGGAGAAGTTGATGGTGAAACTCAAGGTGAAGTTTTTGGTTTTAGATTAATAACTCATTTTTTCAAAAGGTTGTAATGGTTATGATAGAGGGAGTTTAGTGTGAAAGAATACAATGATGCTTTTAGCGACTCACCATTAGAGTGGCATGTAAAAAATGATGTGGAGAAATATCAGGGTATATATTTAGATTACAGAAATTAATTTAGGATGAGATCAACATATTGTAATTTAATTCTATGGAAGAAGATTGTTAGTATGAAATAAATGTAGATGATCTAAAAACGAGGTGTAATAAAAAATGCTTCATTTTTTTGGTTCTTCCATATAATTTAATTTTTTTTAATTACAGTGATTTATTTTTAAAGTTAGTGGAAATAAGTTATAAAAACACAATAGAAAATAAAACATAAACTCATGAAAAAAATGAACACTGTGATGATAATGGAGTTTACCTGATTCGAGTTGTCTCTAGGTCCCGTGAAAAGATGAATTGATCTTATTGATGATGAAAATAAAGAGTTATTACATCACAAGTTTACAACATGGGAATCTAGAATGTGTAAGTTTATGATGCCATCATGTCTCAGGATCAGGCTCAGAATACTGAATTTAGCTCTATATACTAGAACTAGCTATCAAATATCTAGCCTATCTCATTGGCACTAGTTATTGACACTTTAGCCTAGCTCTAGCTACTAGTTTCTAGATCCAACAATTGACTGAGATCTAGAACTATATACTTGATCTAACTCAAGTTCTCATCCAATGACTCACAATCGGGATCTATGTGATCAATGTGTACGAATCCATACTACGGGATCATTCGTCTCACGATAGATAATAAAGACTCTATATTTTGTTTTCTAAGAAGTATTAACTCGACACTAAACTTACACAATCCTCTTCTTCATCCATATTATTTGACAAGCTATGGCTCTTGCGAACATAGATGCTAACAAACACCACAATCTATAAGATGAAAGCAATTAGCTAGAATAATTTTACATAATACCTTTTCAAACAAATGAGTAGCAATATCATATATTATTATGGAACTCAATGAAATACAATGAGAATGGTCCTTTCTTATATAGGCAAGGAATAACAATCTAAGAACCAGTCAGGGTCATAGATCAAGCCATAAATCAAGGAAATAACTAGTCATGACCATATATTTAGGAGAGAACTACACATCAAGGATTTAGTCAATACCATAGATCAATGAAAGAACTATTCCTAAGAACTAGATAATATATCCTAATATCTAAATAAGATAAAAACAATATCCACACACATAAGTGGGTGAGGATAAATATAATAAAGGTAAATAAAGTACCTAGGTGAACAGGTAAATACCTACTCTAACACTTGCTACTAGATCTTAGCACTAAATTGGGCTCAATGGAAGTGATTACTAGCTTTGGCTCTAGATCTATCTGTTAAGACAACCTCTAGATCCATACTACAATCTCTCGAAAATGATAAAAAGAGCTTTTGTAATAATGTCACGACTTCTCTATCTACTCCAATAAGCAGAAATAGTCACGAACAATTGGAATTTAATGGCCTTTCAAAATAAATGTTGTTAAAATTGGTTTTATGACGGAAATCAATAATAATGTCATTACAACCTGATTTCATGCCATCTTGGATATATATATATATATATATATATATATATATATATAAACATAATAATGGATATTTAGTAAATTTAATAATAATTCAACCTCGATGGGCTCTATGGATCTTGCCATTGCAAAAATATGGTTCTTCGACCGAAAAGACAAGAATTCATTACAATTAGGTCGCTGGACAAAATGAAAGTGATAATGTCTTACAAGGGATCTAATGGCCTCAAAATGATAATAAGGAATCTATAAGCCTAAACACTACTAAGGCTTTATAATTATTATCATAAGGTATTACAACTCTCCCAAGCTTAAATAGAGATTGGATTCCTTTGCAATACCTTGCAAATTTCCCATAATGGGTTGAATCTAGATTGTAATGCCTTTGAATTAGCTTAAGTGGCCTTTTATAGGTCGTATGTGCCCAAAATAAGGGTAAAAATTAATTACTTTAGACTATATTAAGTCTTCAATAGATTAACATGATGGTCGGGCATGGATTTTATTCCCATCACATTGGGAGTTAAAATCCCCACTTATCATCCATTCATTTTGGTTGGCTAAACTTGCAATAATAAACAAATTATTATTAATTTTAACCTGCAACATGGTTAGCTAGTAAGGATCTTCATTAGAATGTGATAGATTCCATGGTTGAATCAGTTGGCCACCTTTCTCTTATTGTCACTATTTTTGGGATTTACTCCCATATTTTTTTAGTGGAATGTAGTTTTAAGTATATTTATAGACATTGTCTCCTCATAAAATTGTGGCTTTAGCCAAGTCATTTCTCCTTTTTCTGGGGTAGTTAAATGTCTATCATGGATGAGCTGACATAAACTAAGGCCAGTGACTCAGTCAGTTGGTGCTCCACGTGGGTAGTTGGTGGATTCTTGGAGATTTTTGTTAGATGTGCTAAAGGACTTTTGATTTGTCACTTGGAATCTTGTAACGTCGGTGGAGAATGTCGGTGGCTCAAGAGAGTGTCATGTCCATAGCTTAGATCTCCATATAATTTGAACCTATAATAACAAGTCTGACATGCATTATGTAGTATAAATATGAAATCATCTATAATCCAAGGTGAAGAAAATAGGAGGAAGTGCACCCTTCCTAAAAAAATGGACCCCATCATCTACTAGGGCCCTAAGTGGCATGTAATGTGGGTCGCACATAAAATATTTGAGACTCTAACTAACCCATATTTTCATCGTTATTTTCCATGTTTCCACTTTTTGGCTATGTAATGACCAATTAGTGATTTAGGGTAGTTTCACATTTTCCTTCTATTTTTCTAGTTTTTCTTTGTCTTGCACAAATGTTATGTCTTGCATATGAAATTTGTTTCATTTAGTTCAAAAGGTCTTAGAAAGATGACTCCTAGCTCTTGCCTATGTAACTAGTCCAAGGAAATTTAGGGAAATTCTAGTGTAAAAAATGTCCTTCGAATCACACCTCCCCACTAAGAGGTATTTTGGTCCATCAAAATTTGATCATTAATCATTGGTGTATATTTTCCTCTTGATATGGTAGTGTAAGATCTCACATCTAGAGTTACAACATCTTATCTTTGTACACAAAATGAAGACTCAAATAAGTACAAAATATATTGTATTTCAAGAGGTGTTATAACAGGTCACCACTTGCATAATTTTCCCTTCTTGGGGTTGAATGCAATTAAAAAAATAACACACTTACAAAATTTTCCCATCCTTTTGTCTCAAAATGTGTCATATACATGGATTGTAAATACAACATTTACAAATATTACCCAATTAATGTCTTAAAATGTGCACAAAAAAACACAAAATAATACTTATTAAATTTTGTGTTCCTTAGCATGGATAAAATCATCATGCTGATTTATGGCCATATTGTCTCCCCTTGGAATACCACTTCACCTCACCATCATATCATCAGTGATAATAAACATCTCTATACTACTATTGTACCCTAGATCTGAATTGGATAGCTTCATTCTTAATGAAACAATTCTATAATTTACTTTCTCTTAGCACATGCATCCTCTTAATCACCCTCGACAAGTGATCCACCTCCTGAACATGGATTAGTTCCTTTCATATATTTCAAAAAGAAATCCCAAAACCAAAATTGGAGGTACATGCATGCTAGTAAAAATATAACTATGTTATTAGACTATCCATGAAACTAAAAAGCTTCTTACCAACCCATTATAATGGATTCTCCTCTTTGGAATGATCCCTAGGTTCTAAAATGAATTTTTAGGATCCTTCCTATAACTAACATGGTGCCTAATCTAGGAAATGTGATTATAATTGTTCAATAACATGTCTGACTCTATAGAAATATCCACTAATATCAATTCTCTAAGTTCTCTTTCTCTATCATTGTGCTTCCTTCAACTCTATAAAATTAACATTGGTATAATCTGACACTAATAATAATAGGTTTTTTCTAGAACCTACTTACCAAACCAACTCTGATACCAACATGATCTGAAAATTTGGAGTAGTAAAAAATATGACTCAATTTTGCTATTACTCTAAATAGTTTAAAGTTTCGTTATTTACTTATAAAGTTAGAGGAAATAAGTTATAAAAAATAAAATAAAAGAAACTAAAAACTCATGAAAATGATGTTCACAAGACGTTAATGGATTTCAATCCATTTGGGCTATGTCTATGGGTTTGTTAAAAATATGAACCCATCTTATTGATTATGTAAAATAAGAATTCTTACATCAGAAGTTCCCAACATAGGACTCTAGAATATACAAGTGTCTAATTTCCTTCTAACTAGGGATCTACCTCAGGCTAGTGGATTTGGGTCTGGCTACTAGAACTAGCTATTAACTCTCTGACCTAGCTACTAGCATTGGTTATTGGCGCTCTATCCTAGCTTTGGCTATTGATTCCTAGATCTAGGAAATTTCTTAGCTTTGACATTGACAAATCAATCTATCTTTGGATTTTAGGGTCTAATTGATGATCATGATTTGTGTGACGACGTGGTATACCTTTGTACTATGGGATCTTCCATCTCATGATGGAAAATACACTATTTATGTACACATAACTCCATGTTTACACGTCTAGGATTTTCTGAATCCATACTCAAATTTCATAATACCCTTATTATTATAAAATGTTTGAAAACCTTTGTCTCTAGCTACCAACTCTTAGAACTAGCTTGGGATCACTGGCACTATCTACTGGCTCTCTAGATGTAACTCTAGCTTAGTCTCTACTCGTCAATAAAACCTCTAGCTCCATACTACATTATCTCATAAGTTACTGGAAAATAATTTGTAGTAATGTCACAACTACTTCATTCACCTTGAAAAATGACAATAGTCTCAGGATAGTTGGGATCTAATGTCATATTTACTAAAATGTTGTTATAACTAGCTCTATAGTTGAAATAATAAATAAATTCATTACAATCAGATATCATGACCTATTCAATGATAATTTCAATACAATAATTGTTCTCTAGATAATTCACCAATAATTACAACTTGACGGGATTTTTGGCTCTCATCTTTACAAAATTAGGGTCTTTGGCCAAAATCGACAATATGTCATTTTAATTAGCTCACAAGACAAAATTAAAAATGACAATGTCTTATAAGGGATCTAATCACCTCAAATGAAAATAATAAATCTATAATCCTAGACACTACTAAGGCTTTACAATGCTTCTCATAAGCTATTAAAACTCTCCCACACTTAAATGCTTTGAATGGCGATTGAATAGTTGTGCAATATCTTGCAAACTTCCCATAATGGCTTGAATCCAAATTGTGTTTCCTTTGAATGACATTAACGGAAATTTTATAGGTTGTATGGGCCCTAAATAAGATTGAAAAACAATTCCTATAGACTATATTGAGTCTTAAATGGCTTGGCATGATGGTCGAGGATATCCTTTTTTACCAACATGTTAGGATTTAAAATCCCAAATTATCTTTAATTAATTTTTGTCAGCCAAACCTTCACCTTTATTTTATTGGCATTACCATTGGGATTTAATCCTACAGTTTTTGGTCGAAGGTAGTTTTAAGTATTTTTATAAAATTTGTTCACCAAATAAATTCATGGCTTTGGCCACATTCTTTCATATTTTTTTGGGCTACTAAAACATCCATCATGGATGATCTAACATAAATAGAGGATAGTGAATAAGTCATTTGATGCTCCATGTGGGTAGTTAGTGGAGTCTTGAAGAGTTCTAGCGGATGTGTTGGAGGAATTGTGGTCAGTCACTTGGAAATTTTTAACATCAATGGAGAATGTTGGTGTCTTGAGAGAGTGCATATCCACTATTTAGAACTCCATATAATTTGAACTTGGAATAAAAGTCCCACATGCAATATGTGATATAAATATGGAATCATCTCAAATACAAGGTGAAGAAAATAGGAGATTGGGTTACAATCCTAAAAAAGGTGTACTTGACAAAATATGACATGGGTGCCACCTCAATTGTCGATGAATAGAGGATGAAGTAAACACAATTTTCCATTTTTCATGTTGCCACTTGTTGGATTTGTAAATGGCCAATTGGAAATTAAGGGTAATGTCACTTGTCACTATACTTGTGACTTATATTTTACAATTCGTACTTGATATTTCACGAATGATATCTCCTGCATACGAAGTCCATTTTTCCTCATTAAAACAACATTGGAAATTTGATTCTGAGCTATTATACATGTAAAAAGTCTAATGATATTTAGGGATATTCTAGTATGTTAAATGGTATTTGGATTAGTATAGGATAAATTGATGCATAAATATAAGAGTATTAACTACAAAACAATAAAAATGCATAGCATCATGGAAAAGTAAACGTAGGGATAATTTTATTGAAGAAGAAATTGGGTCATATTCTAATGTGGAAAGTGAAGGAACATCTTGAGGAGTGAATCAAGGAAGAGGTTATGGAGGAGGTTTCATATTTACTAGTACATGTTATAGTTGTGGAGACATAACACAGAGTATGTGAGTTCTCCCACACCTAAAATTGTTGTAAGAAAAGTGAAAACATCATGTAAGGAGATGAAAATGTTTGGATGGGTCATGAATAACACCCATAGATGGGAGATTCATGTTAAATAATACATTGACGAATTTTAATGACTCGCCATTAGAGTGATACATTCGGAAAATGATATGGATAAAATATCAAGGTGCATAGAAAAATTACACATAGTAATATAAGATGATATCAATATGTTGAAATTTATTTCTATGGAATAATCCTATCTATATAACCTAAAGGTAGAGGAGAAACTGATGTGTAAACATAAGAGTACTAAATGGTGAAAGTGGAAGACCACACAAGGTCATGGAAAAAGTAAAGGTAGGGATAATTTTATGCAAGATGAAAGAGGGTCATGTTTGAATTTAAAAAGTGAAGAAACATAGAAGAAGGTTTTCATGGAGATCAAGGAATAAATGGTGGAGGAATTTATGCTTCTTATGGTACATGCTAGAGGTTTCTAGAGATAAGACATAGAGCATATGAGTTCCACCATACCTAGAATGGTGGAAAGAAACATGTGTGCATTGTGAAGGGAGAAGTATATGGTTGTATGATTCATGAAGAAGACCCATAAATGGGAGAATAATTTATTCTCAAATGAATATATTTGAAACCATAGAAAGAGGAGGTTGGAATTGAGTAAAGAAGAATTCTATTTAGGATAACATGTAATTTTAGAGGAAAGTTTTATAAATTAATCATGGATAGTGGAAGAACTGATAACTTGGTAGTAAAATAAATAGTGTATAAGTTACAATTGAACAATATTGAGATCCCAAATCCTTACCAAGTTTCTTGGTTGTAGAAATGAAACTAGTTGTTAGTGAAGGAGAAATTCTAGTCAAATTCAAAATTATAAGATATGAGGACAAGCTGATGTGTGAGATCATTCCCATGGATGCATGTCATTTACTACTTACTAGAACTCAATAGCTCAACCAAAACATATATTATGATGGAAATGCAAACACATATATATTGAATAAGGGGGGAGTGAAATATACTCTAATCCCATTACAAAATAAGGGTAATGTAACACCAAAAGTGTAGTTACTTTTAGGTAATAATTTCTTAAGAGAATTGAATCAAGATAATACATGTTTTGCACTAATAGTGTGAACCATGTAAGAAGAGAGTGCAATATAAATGACGAAAGGAGAATAAAAAATTCTTATATAAGTGAAAGGAATGTTGGAAGAGTTTATAGAAGATGTGTCTACCAGGTTTCCACATGTGAGAGACATTAGTCACCACATGGATTTAATTCTAGTGTCAAGGTTTCCAAATAAGGTTATCTATAGGATGGATCCATAGGAGAATATGGAGATACACAATCAGGTCCAAGATTTTATTGATAGAGGACTCATTAGAGAGAGTTTAAGCTTATAGGAAGTAACTATAGTTCTAGAACATAATAAGCATGATGAATGGAGTATGTGTACAAATCCAAAAGACATGAAGAAGATCACCATCATGTAAATGTTCCCATTGTTGTCCATGAATGACATCATGGACTGTTGTAGTGGTGAAAAGTATTTTAGTAGGATTTATTTAAAGAGTGGATATCATCATATTCAAATATGGGAAGAAGATTAATGGAATAAATATTTTACATATTAAATATTGGAGATTATCATATTCATATATGGTGAAAACTTTTGGTCATGAATGAATATGCTTTTTACAAAATGTCACAAGAATTTTGTGTTTTTTAATTGGATAAAGGAATATCTCAAAACATAGTGTATTATAAAACATTTTCCATTCTAGAAAAACCTTGGGGAGTCTTTATGGAACACATGAAGTGCATCAACAAGTTCACAATCAGTTAGACAATATGAATACACAATAAAATTATCACACATATGAGAGGGAAAGATAAATTGCATATAAAATTGAAGACATGGTCTTGGCATATTTGTAGAAGGAGAGTTTTTTTGAAAGGAAATTATAATAAGATCAAGTTGAAGAAGATAGGACCATGCAAGATCATCAGATACTTTACAAAAAAATATTATGATATTGAGTTTCCTAAAGGCATTGAAATATCTAACATATTTAATGTTGCATATCTATATGCATACTACGTATCCAACACTTATTTCATTAAATCTAGACATATTCCAATAAATATGGACTCTAGTATTACAAGTATTGGAAGAAATCCATCCCAATTTTTGCGGATACTGGATTCCATTTTTGGCTATATTAGATTCCATTATTACTATTATTGGATTCCGTTAGTAGCAATATTGGATTCCAATATTGTCATTATTGCACTTATTTGAGTTCCAATTTCTCTATTATTGGATTTCAATTTCGTTATTATTGGATTCCAATTTCCCTTTTATTGGACTCCAATTTCGCTATTACTATATTCCTATAACATAATTAATCGATTCTAATTTCACAACTAATGAAATTGAATTTCTAAATCTTGATTTTTTTATTTCAGTTTCACTATTTTAGGCTTTGTATTTTGTTATTATTTGATTGTTCCACATAATCCTCATGACTTCTTACTTATTTAAGGCAAGTGGTTACTAACTTAGATAAGACAAATGGATGTTAACTTCAATATAGTGCGTAAGTTATTATTGTCATTTATGCCACATATAAGTCTTAATATCATCATACATATACGACTATTTATGCATACCTTATTCTAATCAATAAACATTGACGTTTAAAGTCATATCCAAATCATACTCTAAGATAGATGTCATCTATTTTAGAACTTAACATCCTTGAATGGTATTAAATTTTATGAATTTTAAGAAGTTTTTAATTATTTTAGACATAAAATACTTTCAAATATTTTATAGAACTGACAAGTGTGACTCGCATATTTGAAAGGTGACCGTCAATTTTTATATACATTTATATAAAAAAAAGATCCATATATAGTAAGCATAGTTTAAAAAACAGTGGTTATTTTCATTTATAAATTTTGTAAGTAGTGTATAAGTGTGAGTGATCACAATTACAAGTATGATTGGTCACACGTCTAACTGCGAGCCTCAATTCGCAGTTCTCTCGACTCACACTTTTAAGTGTCAGTCCTCGTAGTTATAAGTACGATTCTTGACTCACACTTCTAAGTTCTAGTATTGAATCACACTTCTAAGTGTGGGTATTGATTCACACAACTAAATGTGAGTCTTGATTAACAAAACTAAGTGCGATAACTCACCTATCAAAAAAATTTGTGTAACGATAATTTTTCAAAACTACATGTACGCACCCAAAATTACATGTGCTACATTGTCAGAAAAGGGTTAAAAATGTCCCCAATGATGATTCAGGTCCTTTCAAGAAGTTGTTCAAGGTCAAATTTCCATTCGTAGTATATATTTTTTACCTAGACATATTTACTTAGCCTTCCCGTGGTTTTTCTAGATTTCTGCCTCTTTCAGTGCATGTTTTAGCCTTTAGTGCCAGAACCACCACCCTGAATGGGTGACGGTTCAGAAACCACCGCCCAAAATAGGGTGGTGCTACTGAAACCACTGCCTTGTGTAGGGCAGTGGTCCTGCTTGATTTTTCCATAATTCCTCACACATGTTTTAGATGTGACGGTTTGCTTAATTTCAATTTTCGCATGCATCTATGAGCCAAATTATCTAAAATTAGCTTTTATTGCTTGGTTCGCCTTCATCATTATATTTGTAAAAAGATTAATTGGTTGGAATCACTCCTTTTTGACTTGATATTAAAGGCACCTCACATCCTCCATTCCTATATATTCCATGCTTGTATTCAAGAAAAAGTCCTGAGAACTTTTGTGTATCTTACATTGTATTGCTGCTACAATCTTACTAGGAATTGAATAACAAAGCTCAGATCTCTTGTGTTATCTCTCTTCTTCCTGAATTGCACTGGATTGCCATCAAGCTACCATTACTCAAGTGCCATCCTCTTGCTATTGTTCTTGCATTCCCAATCCCTTGGACTCATATGGACACATAGAAAAAGAAAGAGACAAACTGAGGGGATAAATTACTACACAGTTGGATTTACCTCTATTCTATGAATTCCAGGTTGGATTTGTTGTTTTATTTCCTTCATTCCTATAACTTATCATTGTTACATCATATCAAATAGATTAAAAATCAATATATTTTCATTTTCAAGTAATTAGTTGATTTCCAAGAGGGTTTGAATCTTTCATAGCAACCCCCGGTGATAGATCCCCTTCTTCCTATCCATGTGGATCTGAAGGAGAGAATATCTATAGGAGGTTGTCTACATATTGTAAATCACTTGGAAAATTTCTTGTTTTAATTTAGTTTAGTTTCAATACACTCAGCACAGGTGAATAACCACACTGGGTTATTTTTATTTTTTAGTTTTAGTGTAGAAATATTTTAATTATTTAGAATAGAAGCAATTTTTTTTTGTGATGGCAATGTTTCAATTTTGTGATTTGTTAAGATTAGTTTCCCTTTCAGCAATAACATAGATTTTTATTTTCATATTAGTTAATTTGGAAATTTCAAACTAGATAAACACTTAGATCCAAGTTAGGCAAATAAACCATAGGGAATTTACACTACCTGTTCATAGCCTCTAAATATCCCCTTTGCCAACTCAGCTACCTGGAGATCACACTAACAAATCTTTATCACCTATTCTCCTATAGTTAGCCACACACATTTAACATCAGTTGCTTCAGCACCACCTCGGTGGTTCCAGTGCGTTTGAAGGTTGCATATCAATTTTCATTCATACAAATTGGTGAACCCAACATGAAGGATTAATTCCTTTTTCTTTCCTTTTCTTTTTTTTTATTACCTCACCTCTCCATTTCTTACCCCATTTTGGTAGGTATTTTATAATGTATAATATATATCTGGATGAGATTTTGGTGGTCCATTTGGATTTGATAGATATTACACCAACGTGTAACCACAATAATCCCCTTCTCTTTCAACGTGGGGTGACAATTACACAAGCAATGTCTAAACCTCCCCAAGTTACACTTCAAAACCCATTAGCTATGTAAGGATGGAGGATTTTGATGAACCGTTAGACATGTAATACGATCAACCCAATGCAAACCACGTTGTTACCATAAATGGAACAAGTTATTACCACAGAGTCTTTTTAAGACCCCACATTGCCAAGAAATCAATAGAGGATGATCTATTTGCACGTCTAACTAATCCTCTTCGTCAGATAGATGAGTCTTTAGATATAATGAAGTCTTCAGCCTTTGAGATTTCAAATACATATCTTAAGATTTTTACTTCTGAGGATGACAAGAAATATAACACTTAACAATTCATGACAGGGTATCACGAGTCTACTCAATCAAACCCTATGCCATAGGAACCCCAACGAGGGACTCAATCCTCTCCTAATGATTTCATATCTAATTTAGTGGGGAGGATTAGAGAACTATAAAGTTCCCAGAGTTCAAAACTAATACATGTAGTAAGGCAGAACATAGGGTATCAAGTTTACAACAAAGGATACATCCCTTCTAATGAACTACCAACACGATATCATATACAACAAGGTTTTCTGGTTCATTCAAATTTAGGTGATCTTCTCACAAGATTAGACACACTAGGGATGGGTACTCATCCTTATCAAGCATATCCTATGCAAGGTCTTTTTGGAAGTGCGTTCTTGAATGCCACCACAATAGGTAATGCAATGTACCCTGGTTTTATGCCCGCTAGTCCATATCTTGGTACTATCCCACCTTACATGCATATGTATTCAAAATCTCCTTAGATGGACCCATATACCATTCCTTCTCCCTACATGCCATATCAAGGGACCCCATATGTTCCCGTCAATGCTTATAATGTAGCTTATCCAACTCCTCATCAAGGATCTTCAATGGTGAAATCTAACGCAATGGGTACATACAATGACTACTTGAAGGATCCTCTTGACTTCACTATACATGGTGTTATGTTTTTGCATCCATTACAATATCTTCCAAAATTTAATGGAGAAGGAGACCCGAATGATCATATCAAGGCCTACTCTACTGTTATCAGGGAATTACTTCCTTGGAATGTTGTAGTGGCTAAGATCTTTCCAAATACACTCTAAGGAATCACATTATATAGGCTTTACCATATTCTATAAGCTTCTGTACATTCCTTTAAATAACTTATTTCCAATTTCATCAAAGCATTTGATATGAATAAGTTGTTGTGTATAGGGATTAGGGAGTTCCTACATATTAGATAGAATAAAAATGAATATGCCACCCATTTCATCCAGAGATGGTGCCAACTTCTCTATTCCTCTGCAAGTGTTCCCAACATGGACCAGATGGAACTTTTTTATCTCTTCCTTCACTCGATCAATCAAGAGACAAAGGAAGAGGTTCAAAAGTTTCCTTTTCATAGTTATGAAGAATTTTTTGAATGTGCACTTTGGATTGACCAAGCCTCTATAGATAGTGGGCATAAGATCTATTGTCCCAATGGGAAATCAGTATCCCCAAATCAAATTAATGCAAATTATCAAAACAATGGTGCCAAAAATCAAGGACCTAAGGGTTTGAATCATAATCATGGTGCCGCAATGAATACTACTACTGATCAATCAAAAAATGTTGGTTTTCCAAACAATGAAAACACTAACAATAGCAACAACTTGGGAAATCAAAGAGGCCTTAACACTGTGTCTTCTGTCAATACAGTTGATGTAAATCATCCACCGTAAAAAAAATCAAACCCAAGGCCCAAACTAGTATCAAAAATCTATCCAAGGGGTAATGAATCATGGTTATAACAACCAATTTAAAACCTATAACCTAGGTTATAATCAACATCAACAAGACTCTTATCAAATACCAAGAGATTAGGACCCTCACCTATACTATGGTTTCCATAAGGTTTGAGGTCATGATGATAGGAATTTCTGTGATTGTAACAAGTTTCTCAAAAGACTTCCCAAACACCAAATGCAATTCTTTGTAGACATGCTCCTAGAAAATCCCGAAACAAACTCTCCATCTAACTATAAAGGACCTATAGGTCCTTAGAACACTAATATGAGCATATTTTGAGATCCTCTCCCTACACATCCTGAAAATTTCAAGGTGAATTCACAAAACACAAACAAAGTAATTCCTATAAGAAACAATGACCATGAAGCCTTAACTTACAATAACTATTGGGTCACTCCTAACCTTGGTTCAAACGATAACACAAAAATCTTGGGATTAGTTGAGCTATAGGTTGAGTGTGAAATTAATGCAACAACTCAGATGAGGGAGTAAGTTTTACAACCCGTACCCACTCTTTCCTTCCTACAAGATGACATTCCTATAATCTCAAAACCAGTAGGAGCCTATGATTTAATAGTGGATTTGAACAAGACCTTTTCTCACATTTTATTTTTAAATTTGTTGAGGAATTCACCTGCACGTCGTCTACATTACTCAATGCACTAGGTCTTGGTCATCTAATCCATGTTGTGCCACCTCCTAGCCCTCAAATAAATCATATTGACTTTGACATACATCCTTTAGGAAAAAATGATAGGGATACTTGGTTTGTTTTTGATATAGACAACATGTCATCTGACACTGAAATTTCCTAAAGAGGTGATCTTGCCTTATTTCTACAAGTCTGGGTTTATAACAGTTTCATTAAGAGAGCTATGATTGATATCGGGGTTGCTATAAATGTGGTTCCTTTATATTTCTTGTAGAAGTTGGGATATGGGGAGACAAATTTTTCCTCTTCAAGAAACATTTTGTGGAGGTATGATAGTCTTAAAGTGACCTTGATTGGAACCATAGTTCTTCCAGTCACACTTGGTCCAAAAACCATCTTAACAGAGTTTTACATCATCGATAGGGAAACAAGTTATAACATGATCCTTGGGAGACCTTGGATTCATTGAATGAAGGCTATCACCTCTACCTTTTTCCAGGAGATTAGATTCCTCCATTTGGGGAAGGTATTCATCGGTCAAGGGGGTCTTAATCCCTTCGATATATGCTTAGAAAACCTCAAGAAGAAGAAAGGAGTCCATATAGAGTATGAACTTCTTATGAATTAATTGAACAAAACACCTCCAACAAAATATTTATTCCCAGTTACCCAGTACATTCCAAAGGTTGAGGTCATTGACCCAAAAACATTTGAGGTGGCAAGAAAAGATAAGGGTAAATCAATATCCATGGAAACAATGTCCACTAAAACCACAACGTGAATTATGAAAATATTAGAGAGTGACGATATGATATTCCTCCCATTCGAATCAAAAGGAATGGGTAGTCTTCTCAGTTTAGAATCTCTTTCCTTTAATGACCTAGGTCTAGGTGTGAACATGATAGAATTAACAAATGAGGAATGGTAATTTGAGATTGAAACAATGCCCATCAAAACCATCTCTAGGGGTTGTTCTATCCTAAACCTTGGTTTCGGCCCATATGCATCTAAAACTAAGTTTCCATATCCATGGAGAATAGCCTCATCATTTAGCAAGAGTTACAAGTGAACACAATGCTCTGCATAAGAGATAAGGTCAAGCAACATAGTCATGCTCACCCACACACCATGTCTCAAGAATGTGACAAAGAGGTGCACAAACACCTATTTGAGATAAATGATTTTAATGATTGGATATATACACTTATGGGTAAGCGTTGTAATTTTAAACCCATAATGGTAGGCCTTTGTTAAGAGAACGGAAATTTTTAGGATAATGGTTCTCCACTGTGTACTTTTAGGGGTGAAGAATTTGATATTCATCAAGTTTCTTCACCTTAGGTTTCATGACGTGTAGTTTTACCTACATTTCCACATGTACATTACTGCATCTGAATTACACTTTCATTTACTAGTTCATTCTATAAAATTTTTGATCAAGGGACTTATTCTTGTAACAAATCCTAAAAAATTATGAAAACATTGGCAAAATATTCAAATCATATCTCTTCAAATTTTCATGGTATGATCAATTTTTTTTGAATCATTTCATCAATCCAAACAAGATAATACAAAGATTTGAAAGTAACCATACCAAGGCCTGCATACCTGGCTCTAGTTATAGTCTCTTTCTAGGTTAGATGTCGTTGCCTATAGTCTGTTCTATAAGCTTCATGGTGTCATATCTACCCAATAAACATATCTTTGGAAATAAGAACATTATAGACATTTTACCTAGATAAATAAGTCAAATGCAAATCTACAGAAAGTTTTTATTTTACACATTTTTTTTCCCTACTAACCTTTGGTGTTGAGCCTACATTTCTTACTAGTGATCTAGGGTTTGGAAAGGAGAGGAGTGCCCTTACTTTCCTATGCCTTTTCCATGGTGATGATCCCATACCTCCTATTGATAGCATGGGGCAAGGTGTAGGGATTATCTTTGAAAAACTTGAAAGTTAGAAGTAGTTCATTCAAATTCTATGAAATCATAAGTCAAAACAAAGTGACTTAGATGTAAAAAATCCCAAAAGAGTCTAAAACCTTAAAACTAGATTTTATCAACCAAGTACCCATCTACAGATCTAAGTATAGATAAAATTTAAAGTAAATCACATTATAAAATATGAAGTAACTTGAGTAGGGTAAGGTTGTAGTGTCTTAATTCGGTCCTGTCAGACCATTATCTTTCTCTCATCATTACCATTCATCAAATTTCTATAACTTATACCCTTCTAGATCTTGGTGTTGAGCCCTCGCATCTTCCTGGTTGCATGAAGTTAAGAGTTGGGTAAGTTCATTCACTTATCATATCATTGTATCAAAACATTTTCCCAAGAAAATATGAAGTATTAAATTTTTCTTAAAGAAACTAAATTTAAACATTATAATGTGTTCGTATTACCATATATCAGCATTACAAAGCAAAAAAAAAGAAATCATTCTGTTGGCATCCTTTTCCACTGCATATATTTTGAAAAGAATATGAAAATAGGAAATTCTAAAGTTCTCATAATACACACATGAATCAAATCAGCAATGTAAGCCAACTCTATGTAAGGAATAACTCAGCTAAAAAGAGATATACATACATATCATGGTGTGTCATAGTTTTGTACAATGCCATCCACACTAGGTGCTCTCAAAATGCTCATAATGAACAAAAAATACTATAACATCATATATGCCTCACAAAATGGAGACTAATCAATAAAGGAACTCTACCTATCCACTTCTTTAAGAATCCTTATCACCATTCTAGCCATGAATTTCCTAGGATTTCTTCTAAAGCATAGTCAAACATCAAAGGGCCAAGCCTAACACCAAATACCATTCTTAAATCCACTCCAATTCAACCATAATAAAAAAAAAATGGTCAACGTGGGCCTAGAATGCAAAAATCACCAAGTCGATATGCCTAAATGAATTTGAAAGTGAGTTTGTTGTGATAAATATATATGTTATTTTGACCTTGTTTTGAGTGTATGTTTTCACAGGGCTAGAGCATTGGTGTAGGTATATCTCTATATCCCCGAAAAAATTCTAATTGATTTTTTCATTTTGGTTTAGTGTTTATTTTTGATATTTTATCTATATCTACTTGAGTCTTCTTTCTCTTCCAGGTAGTGGTAGTTTAGGTGATAAAATTTTGACACACAAGTGTCTCAACTATAGCTTCTAACTCTCCATTTCGGGAACACCATACTTGTACTCTATGTTTTACGCATTTTAATGGCTAAGATAATTCTCCGAGGGGGCAATATTTATGCACCCAAAATATCATGTGATACATTGTTAGAAAATAGTTACAAAAGTGCCCAATGATGATTCAAGTCCTTTCAAGAAGGTGTTCCAACTCCAATTTCCATTTTTAGGATGTATTTTTTGCCTAGATGTCTTTACTTAGCCTTCCCGCAATTTTTCTAGCTTCCTTCCTCTTTCAGCGCATGTTTTTCCCTTTAGTGTCAGGACTGCCACCTTGCTTAGGTGGTCGTTCTAAAACCACCGCCCAAAATAGGGTGGCAGTCCTAAAACTGCCACCCTACGTAGGGAAGCGGTCTTACCCATTTTTTCTAGAATTCCTCACGTGTGTTTTAACATGTTATGGCTCACTTAATTTCACTTTTTACATGCATCCTTGAGCCAAATTTTCTATAATTAGCTTTGATTTCTTGGTTCTTCTTCCTCTTATTTTTAAATAGATTTAATTGGTTAGAATTTTTCCTTCTTTCCTTGAGCTTAAAGGCACCTCCCATCCTCCATTCCTATATATTCCATGCTTTTATTCAAGAAAAAGTCCTTAGAACTTTTGTGTATCTTACATTGTATTGCTAGGAATTACATAGCCAAGCTCATATCTCTTATGTTATCTATCTTTTTCCTGCATTGCATCTAGACTTCCCTTAAGCTACCATTTCTCAAGCATCATCCTCTCGTTGTTGTTCTCTCACTCCCAATCCCTTGGACTCATATGACACATAGAGAAAGAAAGAGAAAAAAATAGGTGACAAATTACTACATAGCTGGATTTACTCTTTGATTTCCTTCATTCCTACAATTTATCATTATTACATCATATCAAATAGAGTAGAAATCAATTTCTTTTCATTTGCAAGTAATTAGTTAATTTCCAAGAGGGTTTGAATCTTTCATAGCAACCCCCGATGACGGATCCCCTGCTTCCTATCCTTGTGGATATGGACGAGAGAATATATATATTGGAGGTTGTCTAAATATTGTAAATCACTTGGAAAATTTCTTGTTTTAATTTAGTTTAGTTTCAATACACTCAGCATAGGTGAATAACCACACGGGGTTATTTTTCTTGTTTAGTTTTAGTGTGGAAATATTTTAATTATTTAGAATAGAAGAAAATTGTTGTTTGTGATTGCAATGTTTCAGTTTTTTGATTTATTTAAATTACTTTCCCTTGTAGCAGTAGCATAGATTGTTATTTTCAGCTTAGTTATTTTGGACACTTCAAACTAGATAAATACTTAGATCCAAGTTAGGAATTTACAAACTATAGGTAATTTACGCTACCCGTTCATAGCCTCTAAATCTCCCCTTTGCCAACTCAACTACCTGGAGATCATACTACCATATCTTACTCACTAATCCTCCTATATTCAGCCACACACATTCAACATCGGCTGCTCCGACATTACCTCAAGGGGTGGAGTGCAATTGAAGGTTTCATGTTAATTTTCATCCGTACACTACCCTTTAAAAATAAGAAACAATCTTTACATATACAAATTACTCTATCTAAATTTCATTATTTTTAATATATATTGATGTAAATTTTAATAATTTATATTAAAAATTGACAGTAAAATATTATAAATGTAAGTTGTGTCTCAAATTTATTAAAAATATTTGTAAGTATTTTGTGGCTACAATAAAAAAAACATATAAACGAGTGTCAAGAGTTGGACATCAAAGTGCAAACACAAGAATTAAGGGATTTATTTTACTCAAATTATATAATGGATTTTATTTATAATAGAAAAATTATAATATAAATTTCTTACATTTATTCTTAACAATACCAAATGCAACATTAATGATAACCATTTTGTAAGGAAAAATTCTAATTAATGTTGTGGTTTCCTCAACATTAATTAGCCATTGAAACAAACTATGTAAAAATTTCCATTTTAAGGTACATGCGCCATTCAAAATAGGTGCACCTTTTGGAGCATGTAACTGTTGATAACCATTAATTAGCCATTTAACATAAACAAATATAAAATCATCCGCGTTCCCTCTTAAATTAACACGTACATGAATTTGGCGGTTGGATTTATCAATTACATATCACAATAAATAAACAGTTTTGGAGTGTTTATTTTTAACATTTTCCTTTCTATTCTCTTTTTCAATGCGTAAATGAGTTATTTTATTCATTAATAGAAAAATCTCACTAGGGAAAGCGTTGAAAATTCTTTTCGTGATTTCTGGAAACATTTTTATTTCCTCTCTGTGTCAAAAATTGGTATGCGTTCTCACCTTCAGCCCCTCCAAAATTAGGAAATTATGTTAATGTAAAAAATTTCATAGTTGGTGAGGACTTATATCAATGTAGGGATTTTGTAGATAATTAAACGGAAATAAGTTTGTTATTCAATATCTTGTAGAAGGTATTTTTTTTTATTATATAAATAATTTCATAATATAGTAAAAATTTGTTAGAGTAGTGAAAGAGGACGGAATGGAGCACATCTTGACAGATAAACGGTGAAGATTAATTTGTAATAACATGAGAGGAAAATTTATAGAACTTTTACAAACCCATAACACCTACAAAGAACTTGTCCTGTTGTGTTTTGAAAATGAATCCTTGTGGTATGAATGGTGGCTCAATTTATGTAATTAACAAGTGAATATCAGAATAAATTTATGGTCATGGTGGTGCACATGAATCGATGAGTAGATGTATTTGTTAAATTTGATAGTAATTTTTTGGCCTTATTTTTGTCCACAAATAGTCCTCTGTTGCACATAATTAGTAAAACTCAATGGATACGATGTCGTTGACATTTTCAGTCACAAAATTTTAAAAGATATTCATGTTAAGAATGAGTTGTCATTCAATGTGTTGGTGTTGGATTACAACGAGCTATTTATGAAATAATATGGTAATGCAAGAGTAAGAGAACCAAATATATTTTGGAGAACAAAAAAATGAATATAAATTTGTGAAAGGAGAATTCGAGGAACAAGGAAACTCTAAGATGTTTCATATTATATTTAATAGAAACACCACTAATGATACTATGGAAGTACCAACTATCCTAAAAAATATTCACAAAATGTAAAGTTTCTTTGTTTTGGTCATGCTTATGTGGCTTTTTGTCTTTTTCTTTCTACTATATTTCTCTCATCTATGCTTGAATGTCATATTCTGCCTTAAGGGCCTTTTGTAAAAGGATGTGGGTCTTTTCAAAACCCGTGTATTCACCCTTTTATAAAAAAAATTGAAATAGTAGTTGTACATCAAAATACGTTGTTGTGGCATAACCTAACAGACTCTATGATGACAGTATCTTACATTATTTTGTTACACCCTATCAATTGATAATATCCAATTATTATGGTGTCACATAAGCTAGTGTAAGCTAATCTAAAAATATTATTCTTTGACTTGTTCAATGACAGCGATCCAAAAGCTCAAAATATTATATTGTGGAAGTATTAGGCTACCTTAACGGGTGCTAAATGCAGAACATCTTACTTAATTAGCTCCTGCATCCTATAGGAATTCTATAACTTCCATTCACAAATAATTCCTCATCAATCCACCAATCAAAATAGAAAAATTCAATAACTTTTAAAATTTCTAATGTTTATATTTTATTTAAATAATCTTTTAATCGACAAAAATTACATATAATTTTCTTTATTTTCTAGTTAGTACTGATTTAAAAAATATGAGGCCTCGTTGCAACATTGATTTATTGTATTTAATAAAAATTAAAATTATAAGAAAGACATTTGTCTAATATTTAAATAAGATATGAGATTTAGAAAAAAAATTGTTAATAAAATATTCACTACATTTAATGATCATCCAAAAAGAAAGATGTATTTCTATGCTTGACAACTGGAACATCCAAAATAGTACACTATTCAAAAAAACTAATAAAATTTATTTAGCAAATCACATTATAAACATTTCTAAATTAAATCCCATCTCACTCCTTATATATTTTTTACTATTTTATTATTTCTAGTCCAAAATTTTAATTTTTTATTTATCCCCATTTGCAATAAAAATTATATTTGTAAGTTAAATTTTATAAAATACATTATTTTCTATGTTTGTATTAAAAATTTTAACAATTATTTTTTATATGGATTATATTTTGTTAAAGACGAGAAAAATAATACTATTATTAGTTACTATTATTGTGACAAATGTTTTAACTGAGTTATTTCGGCTATTTCATTTAATAAAAAACTTTTATATTTATGTAGGCATGTTCAACTTATAAAATCGTGGTTTTTTTTTAATTGTACCTGAAAAATCTAGCATATTATGTATTTCAAAATGCCACCTATATTGCTGCAATATTTTCAAGCATAATATGATTCTAGATTGCTCTATGTCTTTCCAAAGTAGTACATATTTGATGCATAATTTAATTTTTTATTTTGTCTTCTATCTGAATTTTAACATGGTTATTTACATTATGTGCAACATTTAAATTGGGTACTTACCCTATATACATATTTTATGAATTCAAAATCATTACATAGGGGAATTCTATTTTTTAGCATTATGTGGATGGTTGCATGCCATATGTGCATATTTTATACATTAAGTTTTGGTAAATTATACTTTCTAGAAAATTTTGAAAGTGGTTATTCTTAGCAATATAAAGCACGTAATGAAAAAATTATAGAACTTTGTTAAAAAAATCACACAACTAGCACATCTCCCAACACTGAGGCATGAACTTTCTGCTCTATCATGTTTAATTGAAAATATCTTTAACAAAACTACTCTTAACAAGGTTTATTAAATATACATGAAAATTATTTGTTATTTCTCTATGGATCCTCATGCTCTCCTCACTCTTTCCCTAACCCTAAATGATATGTTGATCATAGCGACAGTAGGATAGAGCCCAAACATTGCAGAGGATCAGGACATTTCATGGATCAGGCTTGCATTGGAGAAAGGAGATGAAAATGCCAATCCACCTAGTAAAAATGTAGTCTCTTCCTCTCCTACTATGCATTATAGTGGGAAAGAAGTAGGGGAAAATAGACCTACATATCATGCCCATGATGGAAAAAAGGGAGGAGAAGGTGTGCATGCGCAACGAAGGGGTGGATCTTATACTTTGATTGAAATTTTTCCTAGGATCTCTAGGATGGCGACGGTCGGGGCTAAGATCACATTAGAAGGTAAGAAGAAGTTTGATATTCTTGTCTCTAAGGTTTCTTCCCTTACTGTAATGGCAGCCCAACGTTCATTTCAAGAGGTTTTAGAAAAGAAAATTAAGTTCAAAACCATGATACCAGCTGAGAGAAACCCATGTGTATCCTTTTGAGATGAATTCCTTGAAATTGATTCATTTTATCAAGATCATTCCTTGATTTATAGATTTTTTGGACTCAGGCCTAGCTGACCTCTTCTACACGAATGGATCTCCAAGCATTGGATCCTACTTATTGAAGGTAGGTTAAATCTCTACCCTTGTGCTAAGGGAATTTTTATTATTTATTTTGAATCCATTGTTGATAAGGTTAACATTACTAAACAAATTTGGGTTTGTTAGAAAAAATGCCTTGTTTTAAAACCTTAGTTTCCGTCATTTAACCCTCTCATTGACTAATTATCCTACAAACTAATATGGATCAGATTACCCTACCCGCCTCTTCAATTTTGGGATCAAAATTGTCTGATAGCCATAGGCAATACCTGAGGCAACATCATCAACATTGAGTCCCAAACCTTTGATTTCACACATACAACCTATACAAGAATACTTGTTTAGATTGATAATTCAAGGGATCTTCCAGCTCACATTGAGATGAAGGTGCAAAATTCAACTATGACTTAGCCTTTAGACTATGGTGGTATTAATTTTATATGTAGTAGATGTTTCTCTTCGGGGAACTCTGTTGTTAATTATGAGAAGATAAAATGTAAAAATGAGAATGCTAACTGGTGGAAAAATTCCCTTCTATAACATATGGTATTTGAACCTAAGGATATCCCTTCTTCTGATGCTCAGGAGGAGGACATAATGGAAATGCTCCCCAAAACCCCTTTGAGAGATATCATAGATCATACAAACAAGGAGTCTTCTACGGGTGAACCACAGAAGACCAGAAACATTAAACCAAAATATTTTGTAGCGGCTGAGGAAATTGTTCCTCGTAGATGTTCAAACAATATATATCAGCTAATTATAGATCTTGAAGTTTGTATTCCTTTACAAAATTGTTCTGAGGACTGGATTATGGTTCGTAAAAAGAAGAAAACTACTTGCACAAAAACCAGTGAATAAGTTACTAAATTATTGTTTTTTAAGTGTTGTTATGTTATTGTTTTCTTTTTGTTTTGGTACTTTTCTTAGGAAAATGTTTTTATTTTTGTTGGGATTTATTGTAAAATCCTGATTTTGATAATCTTTTCTTCATGATGCAATTGCTATATCTAGTTTTTGAGCCTTTTTGTATAATGATATAGTCCCTTTAAAAAAATTATTTTCCAATAATTAAAAAAATGTGTGAACATAATAATTAGCTACTTTATACTAGGATTAAGGCACATAGAAACCTTACAAAAGAATGCATCACGAGCATCATCAAGAAGGAACAAAAAATAAATATGACATAAAGGGATAAAACAACTTTTCCCAAACTACAATCCAATAGATCAATATAAGGAAAAATAAAAAAACATGGACGGGAAAACATCCCAAATGATATAGTCAACAAACATTCAAACAAAATCTCCACGAGTCAAGGAACTAGTTAGTCTTAAAATGTTTGTAATCCTTCAATTGATGCTCTTCTTGTCCTTTCATTTGATCAAATTTCTTGTTCATGATAGGGATGTCATCTTCAACATAATCTTCCTTATCATAATTATTGAAGAGGATATTATACCTGCGGGCTTTATGTCTCTGCTCCATCTTGACCACACACCCCTACTACTCTAAAACCAAACTTTTGATCTCATCCATATCCTCCCTGAAAAGTTTTGGGTGATGAAAAATTTCTTAGAGGCATCAATGCTATGCATGACACTATTTCTCATATTTGTTCTATCTTCGCCTAAGGCCTCTATATCCCTTTCCACCTGATTCACCCAGAGAGAAATTTTATCAAAAACAACATTCCAACCTAGCTCTAATCTATCTTTCCCTTTATATGACTCCCCTTTCGTATCAATCAGATAACCTGTAACCCCATTACCAAGATTTCCCTTCCCCTGAGATGCCATATTCTTTTTTCTCCTCAGTTTGTTCATACATTCAGCAAGAGTACAATTTTCATTTGAATCTCCACATTTTGGCTCTTAATCCTTTTCCACCACCATTTTACCATTATTAATAATAAAAATAGTTAGACCATGGTGTATCAGGGTATCAATATTTCCTTGTTCAAAATCATTCACCGATGCAAAGAGTGACATAAACAAGAAAAAGGGAAGACTCATAGCAATCTTATGCATATACATATTAAGCAAAGTAAGATGGCAAGTAAATATATTTCTATAATTCACTTCAAGAGTAATGTACCTCATAAGGTGAAGGAAGGCCATATTCCAAATATCAAGGATCTAGAATATAAATATATCATTTATTAGCAAGTAAACCATTTCTTTACTGCAGAAGAAAGTCTCAACTTTGTGCTTGCATCTGGTGTGGTATTTGAATATATTTAAGCCCCCCATCTCAATTTTAGTCACTTGTGCTATTGAATCCTTTGAAATGTAAATTTCCATGCTGCGGAACACCATGCTGCAATTTTTCCATTCCTGCCCAAACTCCAATGCAAGATAAGGATCAGATCCAGTGAATTTTGAGATGAAATTCTTAAACCTCCCAGTTTTAAGAATGAAGCACAATGAGGTTGTGTCCTTCATTGCACCATAGATCATGGTCTTAGTTCTCAAATGACCACATCCCATGGTTTTAGTTGAGTGATATTGAAAATGGAAGAAATAATGGCTAAAATGAATTGTAAAAGAAAATTTAATACAAATCCCATCATATATCCTGCACATGTGAATGGTCTTGCTAATCATAAGAAAAAGGATGACATCCCAATGAAGGAAAATATCCACTGAAACATTAGTCCTTAATGTTAGTAATGAGATTAATAACATTGGTTATATCATCTCCCCTCTCACACACTTTAAAATTACTACCTTTAGCCCCCAAATTAACAAGATGATCCACACATTTATTACCCTTTCTAGGGGTATGAATAATTACATTTATCAAAATATTTCAGAAAATTTAGTTTGGTATCTTTAAGCATATTTCTTAAGGTCCAATTATTAGTTGTATCCTTTCTTACATTCTCAAGGGTATATTGTTCTGAACAACTAACTAGATAAACATGTTGACCTTGGGGATTAAATCCTTAATCTAATTTTCCTCTAGAAATCCTTTGCAAGACAACATATTTTTGTACAATGAATATGTTTGGTCTAATAACTGATATGTTATGTGTTATAATTAAGAATTGTAGTCATTGATCTCCATCAACGCATGTAGGAAAAGCATTTTTCTGAAAATAATTTATGTAGGACGTTTAAAAGACATCAAACTATTTTAGAAACATGTTCAATATTTTTCATTCAAACAACAACATATTATAAGTACAACATAAAGGGTACTTTATAGTAATTAAAAAATATTTCAAATAAATATAATTTTCATCCTCCAATCTTTACAATTCAATTCTAGTTAAGGCAGAAAAACTTCAACTTGTTGGCCATGGGGAGTAAATCCTTAGTCCAATTTTTCCTCCAAAAATTCTTTACAAGACAACATATGTTTTGATAATGAATATGTTTGGTCTAATAACTTATATGTCAGGAGTTTTATAGCTTATTTATCTCCACTCGGGCCTGCATGTAAGATCAAGTGTTTTTTGTACGATGAAATAACCCGATCTAGGATGATTAAAAGACTTCAATCTATTTTAGAAGGCATGTTCAATATTACTTTCATTCAAATAAGCACCTTGTCCATATTATGAAGTACGTCCGTATAAATAGGCATTGGTTTAGCTAATTAAAAAATATTTGTCAATCCTTCTCAATAAGAAGAAATTTTAAGTTCCATGAGGCATAGTTGCACACTTCTCCATTGCAGAAAAGTAGACCTTGGGATCTTCTTAGGACTCACTGGGTATGTGTTTTTTAAGTAACAACATCATCCACGTACTCATTCTAGTCAAACAATCCCCCTTTGATGGGCTCAGCTGCCGCAAATCCTTGAAAACAAATGCCCATAAGAAGCTGCCCCCGCCTTTGGGTGCTGCTACCCCCATAACGGGTATGCTTTTCCTTACTCCTTCTATTCATCCTGCATGCTGCACTATGCCAACAACCTTGCCTCTAACTCTAAACGAGTCACTAGGGCAAATAGGATGTGTCCAATCTTGAGAATTCTAATGGGGGATGAACCTCTTGAGCTTGATATTGCTTTTTCTGATGAATATATACAATGCCAGTCCCCGGGAGGCATCATGTCTAGATAACCCTGTCTAAGAAATTTAACCTTAGAGGTATTTTGTTTACATATTGCTGAAGGTTTAGGTCAATATATACCTTGCCAAGCTAAATACATCTAATATCACTAACATTCAGGGGGAACTTTAACACTCCACTAAAGTCAGATAGATGACATATACAAGAAAGCTTACCTCCTTAACTCCCGCCTTGTGGTTTCCTAAACATTAACTAAGATTACAATAAATTTGTTAGATTCTTTGAGGGCCATAACCTGGAGTTTATAGTGGGTTGCCAAGAGTGTTTCAAATCTAAGCATTTGTCCCGGTAGCGCTTTTGGGCAATTTATGACATCAAGATACCATTGAGGAGTTCGATGTGATGGATGAGCTTATATTACCGCGTTAACATATTACTAAGCTTAGGAAAAAATTCAATTAGAAAGCATTGGATCATGTGTTGCCAAGAATTAGTCCTGGATAGTTTCTGTAGCATCTCTATAAAAGCATCGTCTAATATCACTGCCTCTTGGAAATCACTCTCACAATAGCATTTTTGCACGTATGTTCTATAGCTGTCACAAAGAGAAATCTCATGCTGTAGCTATTTCTAAGTTACATGGTATTTAAAGTAACGACTTGATCTGCACTACAGCTCCTCTAAAACTAGCTCTCCTCTTCTTCCGGCATCATCATCGCCTCCACATTTTGTATTCAAGGGTAAAGGCTCTGGTTTAGACATCTATTTGCCAATCATTAAGCACAAGTGGTATGTCAGGTTTTATACTTTTTATCTCCATCAATGCATGTAATAAAAGTGTTTTTTGTGAAAATAATTGATCTAGGATGTTTAAAAGACATCAAACTATTTTACAAACATGTTCAATATTTTTCATTCAAATAACATCATATTATAAGTACAACATAAAAGGCATTTTTTAGTAATTAAAAAATATTTCAATCCTTCCAATAAGAAGAAATTTTAACATCCATGAGGCTAGTTGCACACTACTCTCCATTGAGAAAAGTAGACCTTGGGATAGAAAGGACTCCTGGGTATGTGTGTTTTTTTTAAACACCATCATCCACGTCTCATTCTAGTCAAACAATGTTTTGAGAAATCAGCTAACCAAATCTTGAAAACAAATGCCCATAAGAAGTGTTTCTTGTGCTCCTTATAACATCTTTTTGCTTACCCTCTTCATTTGCATGTGCACTATGAACAACCTTGGAGAACCTAAATGTAACAAATAGATGTGTCAATAAAGAAATTCTAATAAGATATTACTTTCTGATTTGTTTTCTGATAATATATACAATATGAAATCATGTCTAGTAATGTTAGTTATTTAACCTTGCTCCATTTTGTTTACATATTCTTCCTTTATAATATATATTTAACTAAATACATCTAATATCACTAACATTCAAACTTTAACCTCCACTAAATGTAGTAATTACAAGAAAATTAACTAATTAATGTTGTGGTTTCCTAAACATTAACTAAGATTACAATTAAATTTGTTAGATTCTGTTGAGGCATAACCTCTTTTAGTGGTTGAAAGAGGATACAACATTTGTGTATTTTTTGGGAATTTATGACATCGATAGATTATGTTCATGTGATGGATGAGATAAATTAATAACTATTACTAATTAGGAAAAAATTCAATTAGAAAGCTTGGAGACATGTGTTGTAGATTAGAATGAAGTTTCTTAGCATCTCTATAAAAGCATCGTCTATATCAAGCCTTTGGAAATCACTCTCACAATAGCCTTTTTCACTATTTCTATAGTGTCACAAAGAGAAATCTCATGCTTCTACTCTAAGCCAAGAAAAGAACGACTTATCCCCCCTCCTCTAAAACTAGCTCCCTCTTCCCATCATCATCACCTCCACATTTTTCTCCCTTTTGGCTCTGGTTCAGACATCATGATCATTAGCACAAGTGGTCTGGTGGTCTCTACCCATTATTTTTATCTTGTCTCTCCCTCGTCTTCTCTGGTAGATCTTAACCCTTAAGACCCCTCGAATAACTCTCCTATGTTCTCTGAATTTATTTTTGACACAACATCTACTTTCTCTCCACCTCTTGTAATGCTTCTCTAGCTTCTCCTCTCATGTCCCTAGACATTGTAATAGATACAACCGACTCAACTCACCTAATCACGGAAGCATGTGCAGATTCCCCCCCTCTTTTTTACATTAAAGTTAGCATGGACTCAAAAATTCATGATGTGTTGTGGGATCTCTCCTTGGTTTACCCCATTTCTCCTCTATGGGAGAAAATGGGCTCCCCCACTAAATCTTGGGAACACCATGAGCATTTCGAGAAGATCTCACCTAACCCACATAAGGCCATTGAATATTATATTACACTCAATATCCTATTTTAAGGAATGTAAAATTCACATGCAAATCACCTAGATAAAAATAAACAAAGACTTCCTAGAACACATTAAGTTAGTTGAGGTGTTGGTCGAAGGAATCCCTACTATTGATTCTAAGGATGAAGCAACTACTCTCATGAATATCCGTAAAAATGTAATTTTCCTTTTTCTGGTTTGGGAATTTTCGGTTTTTTTTGCATACGATATTTTTCTCTTCTTGTTTCATTGTAATATCTACTCATGAAGGATTTTTTGTACTAGTATGTCGGTCATTTGGAAAAACCCACTTTTACTCTAAGTCTAAATACTATTATGTTTTGGCATATCGTAGTCATGACTAGATCCTAATATATTAATTTATTTTCTTACATCCTTAAGATCACTATGCTACAAATATTATGTCTTTGTCTAACCTAGAGGATTCTCAAATCACCATATCCTACTTTATTTTGATAAAACCTGGCGACCACTAATATCCAAAAATTTATGGTGTGGCATAACATACCATTTCCTAATATCAAAATACAATTCTGTTACAAGTTAGGTGGTAGTGAAAACTAAGCTCGAAATATTACATTGTGGGATTTATACCAAAAATTTTGTAAATATATTCCTCTGATTTGTTAGATGTTGTAACATATCTTAATTATGAATTATTAAACCCTAGTGATGAAATTTCCAAATAACATGTTGTGGCATAACGTAAGGCCATGTAGCTCAAAATATATTTATTTTGTTTGTTAAATGATATTGTATTTTGAGCTCAAAATAATACATTGTTTAAGTACCTAGTGGCCTCTAAGCTCAAACTATGTTGATTCAAATTTGTTAAATCCAAGTGACCACTAATATCCAAATGTTATGTTGTTTCATAAGCTAGCAAACACTAACCTCAAAATATCATTCAATAACTTGTTAAATGATAGTAACCACTAATCTCAAAATAATATATTATGGAAGTACCTAGTCTTTGCTTAGTTCAAAATATGTTAATTTAATTTGTTTAATCCTATTGCCCGTAAGATCCATATATTATGTCACTGTTTAAACTAAATCTAACTAAGTTCAAAATATCTTCCTATAATTTGTTAACTATTGTAAATTATCATAGCTATTAATTATTGAACCCTAGAAAATACAATATCCAAATAATATGTTGTGGCATAAGCTAGCAATTGTTAAGCTCAAAATATCTTAAACCATCGGTAGTCTCCAAATTTTATGTGCTAGCATAACCTAGTGGGTGCTAAGCTCAAAATATCTTAATTCTAAATATTAAATTTAACTAATTTATACTAGTCTTGATTTCTATCAATATCTCCAAAGTTAATGTCGTTCATAAACTTAGATGTCAATAATCTCAAAACAACGTCATTTAATTTGTTAAAACCTAACAACTTCTAATTTTACAATATAATTTGTTAGGTTGTGTTTAAGCATAACCTAGAGGTCATTGGACTCAAAATGTCTTTCTTTTGTTTGTTAAATACTAGTGAATTTTATCTCAAAATATTATGTTATTAAGTGTCTAGCAGCTGATAAGCTCAAACTATGTTGATTCAAATTTGCTAAATCCCAGTCACCATTAAGATCAAAATATTATGTTTTGGCATAACCCAATGATAGCTAAGATAATAATATCTTATTTCTTATGTTTAAACCTAATGAGCACTAGTCTCCAAATATTATGTTGTGTCATAAGCTAGCAGATGCTAAGCTCAAAATACCATTCAATAACTTGTTAAATGATAGCAACCACTAAGCTCAAAATAATATATTATGGAAGTACCTAGTTTCTGTTTAGTTCAAAATATGTTAATTTATTTTGTTTAATCCTGTCGATCGTAAGCTCCATTTATTATGTTGTTATTTAAACTAGCATCAATTAAGCTCAAAATATCTTCCTATAATTTGTTAATATCTATAAAATATCATAACTTTGAATTATTGAACCCTTGCGAATACAATCTCCAAATAATATGTTGTGTCATAAGCTAGTGGCTTCTAAGCTCAAAATATCTTAAACCACTGGTAGTCTCCAAATATGTTTTTATGGCATAACCTAGCAGGCGCTAAGCTCAAAATATCTTAATTCTAAATCTTAAATTCATATAAAAAATTCAACTAATTTATACTGGTCTTGATTACTATAAATATCTCCAAAGTTAATGTTGTTGATAAACTATGAGGTTGCTAAGCTAAAAAAACATAACTTAATTTGGTAAAACCTAGCAACTTATAAGTTTAAAATATAATTTTTTATGTTATTCTTAAGCATAACCTAGAGGACATTGGACTCAAAATTTATTTTGCTTGTTTGTTAAATGTTATCTATAGAAAGTGCACCTTGGTTGAGAGATTACAACAGGGGTTCTAAGCTTTCTTTGATCTCTCACTTTTGTAGATATAATGAAAACACCTCAAGTTTTTGGGTATACTGATTCTTGAGGTGAGTCTCTGGTATCAAGGTCGGTTCCTTATTGATGTATCCTAAACTATTTTTTTGGGGTTTTGAGGGTAAAAATATGTCTGTAACTAAAATTGAAATGGGTGATACACAAAAATTATTGAGGGATTTGACTGATTACATGGACAATAAAATTGAGAATGAATTTTGGATGTACAAACAAATGGTTTTTAGTAGAATATTAAGGAAAAATGTAGAAAATATCAAATTTGCAGCAATGTAAGATGATTAATTAGGGAATTTATATTCACAAGAATTAATAAAGAGATACACACCACTTCAAATAATTAGAAGGGAAAAAAATCAACTCTCATTAAAGGAAAAACTGACAGAAAATTACTTCACCTCTCTGTGTCAGCAAAATTCCTCCTCTATGCTTTGCCAATGCACACAATATATAGAAAAATTATTCACCCAACTCATCCTACAAATAGGCTTAAATTTGTGTGGAAATAATAATGTTAACAATAGGGGAGTGAATGTTAGGAATAATATTAGATATTGTGAACATTATTATGAGTGTGGAAATAAATAATATAGTCTAATATAATACAACTATTTATGAGTTGTTAACTAATGTAAATAGTTGTAACTAGATAATGTTTGTTGTGAGAAAATAATGGGATTGAGAGTTTGAGTGAGATATTGTGGGGATTAGGAGAGATATATGGGATAAGTTGAGAGATTTGTGGAGAGATAAGTGGATTCAAGATGATATTTGGCTCCACCATAATAGGAAGGTCAATATCTATATAATGTAATCTCTCATATGAATAAAATATCCCGGATGAATAAAATTGGAGTCTTGTATTATTTCCGGTGTTATGTGAGTATTTTTTTTTGTGCATGCAAACTAAACCAACTTCTAGATTTGGTATCAGAGCAGGCTAGGAAAATTTATGAGATTCATTACAGGACAAAATAGTAGCCTCTAAGATGCAGATATGAGAGTTTTGAAGCTTTCATTACCATTTTCAAAATTCTGATCTGAAAAAAAAACGACTGGTAATTCACGTTTTTCTCAAAAACCCAGATTTTTAATTTTCTGAATTTTTTTGGGTTTGTTACATTATATTTTTTAAAACGTCTTTCAAAAAATTACAGAAACCTATTTCGTATTTTACGAGAAATCATGGAAACAATTCTGATGGTTTCTAATTATTCTGTAAAAAAATAGTGACTGATTTCTAGCAATTAAAATCTGATATGTTTTATTATTTTGGATAAATATAAAGCTGGTTATTATTGTAAGGGTGCATTATCGGTTGAACCCAACACCTAATAGAATTGTAAAATGAGCCTCAAAGAAAAATTCAGTTGAGTTAGCATCATCATAATGGAGGTTGGAGGCAACGGAGGAAGGAGGTTGATCAACGACCTCTCGTCAGGCACCATCGATGAGGCCGCGGTACTGATTTGGTGACCAATTTATTTTAGTTGTGTGTTTTATAATAAGAACAGAAAGAAATTCTTGTTCAATTGTGATTTCCTTTTATAAACCTCCTTGATGTAATGTTGTAATAGAAAGAAGAAAACACAAGTACAAAGTCAGCATTATGATACTTGAAGAGGATGAACAGAGGTTCATGAGCAGGGGCTCGTACCTAGGACAGAGGTCTATTTTTGTTGAACAGGGGTTCGTATTGATGAACATAGGTTCATGAATAGGGGTTCTTACCTTGGACTGAGGTCCATATGTGTACCAAGATCATGAGCAAACAGGGGTGTGCAAGCTGCAGAGAAAGTGTAACTATTCTTTTCTACATTGTTCACATTAGGGGAGTGTATGTGTGGAAATAATAATGTTAACAATAGGGGAGTGAATGTTCAGAATAATATTATATATTGTGAACATTATTATGAGTGTGGAAATAAATAATATAGTCTAATGTAATACAACTATTTATGAGTTGTTAACTCATGAAAATAGTTGTATTACATTAGACTATATTATTTATTTCAACACTCATAATAATGTTCACAATATCTAATATTATTCCTAACAAATAATACATTGTTTAAGTACCTAGTGGCCTCTAAGCTCAAACTATGTTGATTCAAATTTGTTAAATCCTAGTGACCACTAATATCCAAATGTTATGTTGTTTCATAAGCTAGCAAACGCTAACCTCAAAATATCATTCAATAACTTGTTAAATGATAGTAACCACTAATCTCGAAATAATATATTATGGAAGTACCTAGCCTTTGCTTAGTTCAAAATATGTTAATTTAATTTGTTTAATTCTATCGCTCGTAAGATCCATATATTATGTCATTGTTTAAACTAAATCAAACTAAGTTCAAAATATCTTCCTATAATTTGTTAACTATTGTAAATTATCATAGCTATTAATTATTGAACCCTAGAAAATACAATATCCAAATAATATGTTGTGGCATAAGCTAGCGGTTGTTAAGCTCAAAATATCTTAAACCATCGGTAGTCTCCAAATTTTATGTGCTAGCATAACCTAGTGGGTGCTAAGCTCAAAATATCTTAATTCTAAATCTTAAATTTAACTAATTTATACTAGTCTTGATTTCTATCAATATCTCCAAAGTTAATGTCGTTCATAAACTTAGATGTCAATAATCTCAAAACAACATCATTTAATTCGTTAAAACCAGAACAACTTCTAATTTTACAATATAATTTGTTAGGTTGTGTTTAGGCATAACCTATAGGTCATTGGACTCAAAATTTCTTTCTTTTGTTTGTTAAATACTAGTGAATTTTATCTCAAAATATTATGTTATTAAGTGTCTAGCGGCTGATAAGCTCAAACTATGTTGATTCAAATTTTCTAAATCCCAGTGACCATTAAGATCAAAATATTATGTTTTGGCATAACCCGCTGATAGCTAAGATAATAATATCTTATTTCTTATGTTTAAACCTAATGAGCGCTAGTCTCCAAATATTATGTTGTGTCATAAGCTAGCAGATACTAAGCTCAAAATATCATTCAATAAATTGTTAAATGATAGCAACCACTAAGCTCAAAATAATATATTATGGAAGTACCTAGTTTCTGTTTAGTTCAAAATATGTTAATTTTTTTTTTTAATCCTATCGATCGTAAGCTCCATTTATTATGTTGTTATTTAAACTAGCGTCAATTAAGGTCAAAATATCTTCCTATAATTTGTTAATATCTATAAAATATCATAACGTTGAATGATTGAACCCTTGCGAATACAATCTCCAAATAATATGTTGTGTCATAAGCTAGTGGCTGCTAAGCTCAAAATATCTTAAACAACTGGTAGTCTCCAAATATGTTTTTGTGGCATAACCTAGCAGGCGCTAATTTCAAAATATCTTAATTCTAAATCTTAAATTCATATAAAAAATTCAACTAATTTATATTGGTCTTGATTACTATAAAGATCTCCAAAGTTAATGTTGTTGATAAACTTAGAGGTTGCTAAGCTAAAGAAACATAACTTAATTTGGTAAAACCTAGCAACTTATAAATTTAAAATATAATTTTTTATGTTATTCTTAAGCATAACCTAGAGGACATTGGACTCAAAATGTCTTTTGCTTGTTTGTTAAATGTTATCTATAGAAAGTGCACCTTGGTTGAGAGATTACAACAGGGGTTCTAAGCTTTCTTTGATCTCTCACTTTTGTAGATATAATGAAAACACCTCATGTTTTTGGGTATACCGATTCTTGAGGTGAGTCTCTGGTATCAAGGGCGGTTCCTTATTGATGTATCATAAACTATTTTTTTGGGGTTTTGAGGGTAAAAATATGTCTGTAACTAAAATTGAAATGGGTGATACACAAAAATTATTGAGGGATTTGACTGATTACATGGACAATAAAATTGAGAATGAATTTTGGATGTACAAACAAATGGTTTTTAGTAGAATATTAAGGAAAAATGTAGAAAATATCAAATTTGCAGCAATGTAAGATGATTAATTAGGGAATTTATATTCACAAGAATTAATAAAGAGATACACACCACTTCAAATAATTAGAAGAGAAAAAATTCAACTCTCATTAAAGGAAAAACTGGTAGAAAATTACTTAACCTCTCTGTGTCAACAAAATTCCTCCTCTATGCTTTGCCAATGCACACAATATATAGAAAAATTATTCACCCAACTCATCCTACAAATAGGCTTAAATTTGTGTGGAAATAATAATGTTAACAATAGGGGAGTGAATGTTAGGAATAATATTAGATATTGTGAACATTATTATGAGTGTGGAAGTAAATAATATATTCTAATATAATACAACTATTTATGAGTTGTTAACTAATGTAAATAGTTGTAACTAGATAATGTTTGTTGTGAGAAAATAATGGGATTGAGAGTTTGAGTGAGATATTGTGGGGATTAGGAGAGATATATGGGATAAGTTGAGAGATTTGTGGAGAGATAAGTGGATTCAAGATGAGATTTTACTCCACCATAATAGGAAGGTCAATCTCTATATAATGTAATCTCTCATATGAAAAAAATATCCCGGTTGAATAAAATTGGAGTCTTGTATTATTTCCGGTGTTATGTGAGTAGTTTTTTTTGTGCATGCAAACTGAACCAACTTCTAGATTTGGTATCAGATCAGGCTAGGGAAATTTATGAGATTCATTACAGGACAAAATCGTAGCCTCTAAGATGCAGATATGAGATTTTTGAAGCTTTCATTACCATTTTCAGAATTCTGATCTGAAAAACAAACGATTGGTAATTCACGTTTTTCTCAAAAACCCAGATTTTTAATTTTCTGAATTTTTTTGGGTTCATTACATTGTATTTTTTAAAACTTCTTTCAAAAAATTACAGAAACCCATTTCGTATTTTACGAGAAATCATGGAAACAATTCTGATGGTTTCTAATTATTCTGTAAAAAAATAGTGACTGATTTCTAGCAATTAAAATCTGATATGTTTTATTATTTTGGATAAATATAAAGCTGATTATTATTGTAAGGGTGCATTATCGGTTGAAACTGACACCTAATAGAATTGTAAAATGAGCCTCAAAGACAAATTCAGTTGAGTTAGCATCATCATAATGGAGGTTGGAGGCAACGGAGGAAGGAGGTTGATCAGCGACCTCTCGTCAGGCACTATCGACAAGGCTACAGTACTGATTTGGTGACCAATTTATTTTAGTTGTGTGTTTTATAATAAGAACAGAAAGAAATTCTTGTTCAATTGTGATTTCATTTTATAAACCTCCTTGATGTAATGTTGTAATAGAAAGAAGAAAACACAAGTACAAAGTTAGCATTATAATACTTGAAGAGGATGAACAGAGGTTCATGAGCAGGGGCTCGTACCTAGGACAGAGGTCTATTTTTGTTGAACATGGGTTCGTATTGATGAAAAGAGGTTCATGAATAGGGGTTCTTACCTTGGACTGAGGTCCATATGTGTACCAAGATCATGAGCAAACAGGGGCGTGCAAGCTGCAGAGAAAGTGTAACTATTCTTTTCTACATTGTTCACATTAGGGGAGTGTATGTGTGGAAATAATAATGTTAACAATAGGGGAGTGAATGTTAGGAATAATATTAGATATTGTGAACATTATTATGAGTGTGGAAATAAATAATATAGTCTAATGTAATACAACTATTTATGAGTTGTTAACTCATGAAAATAGTTGTATTACATTAGACTATATTATTTATTTCCACACTCATAATAATGTTCACAATATCTAATATTATTCCTAACAAATAATACATTGTTTAAGTACCTAGTGGCCTCTAAGCTCAAACTATGTTGATTCAAATTTGTTAAATCCTAGTGACCACTAATATCCAAATGTTATGTTGTTTCATAAGCTAGCAAAAGCTAACCTCAAAATATCATTCAATAACTTGTTAAATGATAGTAACCACTAATCTCGAAATAATATATTATGGAAGTACCTAGTCTTTGCTTAGTTCAAAATATGTTAATTTAATTTGTTTAATCCTATTGCTCGTAAGATCCATATATTATGTCACTGTTTAAACTAAATCAAACTAAGTTCAAAATATCTTCCTATAATTTGTTAACTATTGTAAATTATCATAGTTATTAGTTATTGAACCCTAGAAAATACAATATCCAAATAATATGTTGTGGCATAAGCTAGCGGTTGTTAAGCTCAAAATATCTTAAACCATCGGTAGTCTCCAAATTTTATGTGCTAGCATAACCTAGTGGGTGCTAAGCTCAAAATATCTTAATTCTAAATCTTAAATTTAACTAATTTATACTAGTCTTGATTTCTATCAATATTTCCAAAGTTAATGTCATTCATAAACTTAGATGTCAATAATCTCAAAACAACATCATTTAATTCGTTAAAACCTAACAACTAATTTTACAATATAATTTGTTAGGTTGTGTTTAAGCATAACCTAGAGGTCATTGGACTCAAAATGTCTTTCTTTTGTTTGTTAAATACTAGTGAATTTTATCTCAAAATATTATGTTATTAAGTGTCTAGCGGCTGATAAGCTCAAACTATGTTGATTCAAATTTTCTAAATCCCAGTGACCATTAATATCAAAATATTATGTTTTGGCATAACCCGCTGATAGATAAGATAATAATATCTTATTTCTTATGTTTAAACCTAATGAGCGCTAGTCTCCAAATATTATGTTGTGTCATAAGCTAGCAGATGCTAAGCTCAAAATATCATTCAATAACTTGTTAAATGATAGCAACCACTAAGCTCAAAATAATATATTATGGAAGTACCTAGTTTCTGTTTAGTTCAAAATATGTTAATTTTTTTTTTTAATCCTGTCGATCGTAAGCTCCATTTATTATGTTGTTATTTAAAATAGCGTCAATTAAGGTCAAAATATCTTCCTATAATTTGTTAATATCTATAAAATATCATAACTTTGAATTATTGAACCCTTGCGAATACAATCTCCAAATAATATGTTGTGTCATAAGCTAGTGGCTGCTAAGCTCAAAATATCTTAAACAATTGGTAGTCTCCAAATATGTTTTTGTGGCATAACCTAGCAGGCGCTAAGCTCAAAATATCTTAATTCTAAATCTTAAATTCATATAAAAAATTAAACTAATTTATATTGGTCTTGATTACTATAAAGATCTCCAAAGTTAATGTTGTTGATAAACTTAGAGGTTGCTAAGCTAAAAAAACATAACTTAATTTGGTAAAACCTAGCAACTTATAAGTTTAAAATATAATTTTTTATGTTATTCTTAAGCATAACCTAGAGGACATTGGACTCAAAATGTCTTTTGCTTGTTTGTTAAATGTTATCTATAGAAAGTGCACCTTGGTTGAGAGATTACAACAGGGGTTCTAAGATTTCTTTGATCTCTCACTTTTGTAGATATAATGAAAACACCTCATGTTTTTGGGTATACCGATTCTTGAGGTGAGTCTCTGGTATCAAGGTCGGTTCCTTATTGATGTATCCTAAACTATTTTTTTGGGGTTTTGAGGGTAAAAATATGTCTGTAACTAAAATTGAAATGGGTGACATACAAAAATTATTGAGGGATTTGACTGATTACATGCACAATAAAATTGAGAATGAATTTTGGATGTACAAATAAATGGTTTTTAGTAGAATATCAAGCAAAAATGTAGAAAATATCAAATTTGCAGTAATGTAAGATGATTAATCAGGGAATTTATATTCACAAGAATTAATAAAGAGATACACACCACTTCAAATAATTAGAAGGGCGAAAAATCATCTCTCATTGAAGGAAAAACTGGCAGAAAATTACTTCAGCACTTTGTGTCAACAAAATTCCTCCTCTATGCTTGGTTAATGCACACAATATATAGAAAAATTATTCACCCAACACATCCTACAAATAGGCTTAAATTTGTATTCTCCCGTGCATGATAATTTTATCCCTTTATCATGAATAAATAAAGAAATAGAAATAGGCATAATGAGTATAATGAGGCATTAATATCCTTAGTGACATAAATAAAATTCACTGAAACTACAGTTGACTGATCTATTTTTTAATAAAATTAGATTAATAATTTGGCTAATAATAGTTCTTGCTTGTTGTTCAAGTATTCTCTAATGTGCATGCAATATTTTTCTTCTTCTACATGATGTGACACTTGTAATTTGATCCACTTGCAATTATAAATTTGGCACCTTTACGATTATGCCCCTTGGATGCACATGTAAAAATAACATCCCTGTGTAAGTAAAAATAATTCCTTTATCTCCAATACTTAGAAAAATATTCACCCGCTAATGTGGGGACCACATATGAGCACATGTGCAATAAAATAATACCCTTATTTGTGAAAAATAAGGTAATTCCCTTCATGATATCTGATGTTGAAATATGTGCACATGCTCAACTGTTGGATTTTGTTTGTTATGTTTTCTAGAGGCTAAAATATAATTGATTTATATTAATTTTTTGGGCTCTGGATCATTGGCATACATTACAATCATTCTTGATTATCTCTATATAGTGATGGTCTTCAAGAATCCTTAGAAACATTAGCACCATATCATCATTGGCCCCTTCATTTGATTTGAGATGGACATAACTTATAATATTGTCTGTTTTGATAAATCTGAGGTATATACCATAGTATTTTACCTTGACCCTTGGCACACATGTTGTCGAAACCCCTTTTAATAATCATCGCCATCATATAATGTCTTTGGGACCCTTTTAATTAATCATAAGCTTTATAAAATAATGTAATGGTTTACCTTCTGATAATCATTGGTTGACGGAATCATATCCTTTTAGACCTTAGCATAGTCAATGAATTAATAATTAAATTATTTGGTTGGCCCCTCCAATGGTGACTCAACCCATCGATTGATCTTTGGTTATTGCTTGACGATGATGAGTTAGGGTTTCTTCGTTCTATGACACATGCACTATTTTTTGACATATGGTTGAGTTTTGCTAACTATGGTCAATTTTGAATCTTTTAGTGTGCATTGTTGATTGTTACTTTTTGATCTCCATAGTTGGATTCTCTACCTTTTTCTGACTATGGTAGAGTTAACTAACCATGTAGCAAACATGGAGTTTTCTTTGAAGATTGGTGATTTCAACATGGACCTTTGATATTTGTATTATTGTATCTACATAATTGATCTTATGACCTAGAAGATGGGGTGGTTGGCAGTGGTTTGTGATGTTGATAATTTGATCTTTTCCTTTTAATTAATGATCGTTAGATCCTTAACTCTTAGGATGAGTTAGGATTCGAGGGGGTTGAGTTGAGAAACTTAAAACATGAAACCCTAATCATTTTCTCATTCCACGAGCTCACTCGCTGGTGTATCCTTGGAAAATTTTCCTCATTCCTCCATGAATGATCCTTTTGACATTTTTATAACTCTCATTTTTACTCAGTTTATCCATTTTGAATGGCATGTGCTCTATTTGAAGCTATACTTTAGATTTCTCTTAATTTTTGGTTCTGATCATTTTGAAGCTATATTTTAAATGGCATGTGCTCTATTTGAAGCTATACTTTAGATTTATCTTAATTTATGGTGTTTTATGAGTTTAAATGGTAAAGCCCCATCCAAATCTACATTCGACACCATTATTTTATTTTTGAGCTCAATTATTTAACCTCTTCTTGAGACTCCGAGCATGAATTTCTACATTTTGAATGATATATTTGAGTTTTTTAATTTAGAAGAGCCTCCCTATTGGAGATCTTGAAAAATGTGACCTCCATAATGGGCTTGAGATTAGGGTTTCTCTATTTTTATTTTTCTTGGATTCCGTGATCTAGTCGAAATTGTTTTTTTGAACCTCATGATGAGAGATGAGAATTCTTTTTGAAGTGAGAATTTGACATTTTTTTCATGGCTCGCTACTTTGAAACTAGTAATCATTTATTATCATGGATCTATTGGTATATGCATTATTTGAAACCCTTTCTTGGTTTGTATTTTTCTGAAGAAAACTCCATCTATTTTTTGTTCATCTTGAGGATGATCTGGGAATTTGTAAATGCTTCTGTTTTTTCTATATAAATACTTGCATTCATTTTGAACTTGAGATTCTATATTTTTGAACTACGTTTTTCATATTAACAGCCATTTTAGAGAGCCTTCGATTTCTGATTATGTGCTCTCGACCGCCATAGGAGGTCTTGAAGCTCTAGTGAAACCATTTTGTGGGTATTTTGATTTATAGCTCGTGAGAATTTGTTTTTTTTTCATATTTGTTGGTTGGATCCCCATTTGGGTATTTTTCCATATTTCTTGTTGCATAAATTTAACTATGTAGTTGCACTTGTGTTATTTTTGACGCCGTTCTTCTTAAAAATTGCTCTACTTTTCATGATATAGCTATGTCGATTATGTCACTCGAATGGGTTTGATCTTTTTATTGAACCTTGATTTGACCATTATATGACTGCTTCGAAGATGATATCGTGAAGTCACTGTTTCTCAGCTATGAATAAGGTGAAGTTTTGTTTTCAAACCCTAGTTTGAATTTTTTCACCGCTGTTCTTTACTGTATTTACCTTAGTGGCTCTTTAAATAACTCTCTACTATTTTTAAGGTAATTTCAAACAACCATTCATAGCTGATTCAAACCATTATTCAACTCAAAAGATTCAATATTATGGGTATGCATAATTTTGTCATTTTTTGATCTCAAATTTTCTTTTATTGTGGACATGGCTATTTAAGTGTTGTGCAAATGGCTCTTTGAAAATTTCTATTTCTCATTCAAGAACCCTTATTCAAAACCAAAATATTCAAAATGGTTCTAAATTTGTATCTTCACTATGTGCTTGAAAAATAATAAGTATTATGAATATGTAACTCATTCCTTGTGAATCTATTTTGTTTATTCATTTGAAGCTTTGAGAAAACTGAACATTTTTTTTGAAAGTTTCAAAAACTTCATGGATTTCTGATTATGCTTTTGAAAGCATGATAAACATTTGTATTTTTTCCTTGAAGTTTATATCCTGAGACTTAAGCTTGAAATAGATAACGTAGAAAGTTGTTATTCCTTTAAATTTTTAAGTTGATTGGTTCCTTGCATGATCATGAGATGATTCTACAGTGGCCTGATTGAGAAATTTTTACTAGCATGAATAATGTTCCTACATTGATTTAAACATGACTTTAAAATCTGTTTTTGTATCAATTCATGCATTACTTGATCACATGCTGAAAAATGTAATTCACATTTTGTCTTTGTATTTTGAATTTTGTAAGAGGAAATGAGTTGCTAGCTTATCCAGTAGCAAGGTATATCTTCAATGGTTTTTTTACTCAACAAAATATTATCTTCTCATTCCCTTAATAATATGAAGTCAAATCTTTGTATTCTAGAATAATTTGTTTTTATGCATCATAACTTGAAACTAATCCCAATAAATATCTATTTCATTTTGTGAACCTAATGAGTTGTTTCTATATCATCCTAAACTCCATTTTTTTCTTTCTAAAATTGCATGATGATTATTGATTCCACTATAGTCTACAATCTATATGTAATAATCATTTTAATTCTTTATTTATTAGTAAAATCCTTCTGAATATATCCAGGCATGTCATAAATATCACAAATATCTATTTGGAACTTCTAAAAATCTCATTTCCTTGATGGAAATCTATTTTTTTGTCCCTATTTTGAGAATATTTCTCATTAGATTTGATGCTCTTGTAATTTTTCTTACAAATTTGTATCTCTTCTTTTATACACTTCATATCATCATTCATCTCCTTTGCTGGGATCTAGACTTCTACAGTCTTAATGGATGATTGTCCAGAAACCTATACGATTGTGTTGAACTGATGAAGGGAAGAGAATGTAATACTATAAAATTGTACTTTGCATATCATTTATTGAAAGTGGTTAAATTTTCTAGTATGAGAAATTGTAATTGTACTTGGTTTCTAATCCAGCTACCATGTAGATCTCGTATCAAAACTTCATATCCTGTCATTCTTCCTTTTAGCTATAAAATATGGAATGTTCTGATAGCATTGAATGTGTTATTTATATTCAACTTTGTTTTACTAAGAATGTTGCATTACTTTTCCTTTTCTGTTCAGTGTGAATGTATGAGAAAATATATTTTAGTTTAATTTCCATTCTTGGTCCCCTTTATCATGTGCCTTGATCATATCTTTTTTTATTAGATAGGGTAAAAGGTAGAGAAATGCTCCCAGAGACCAAGTACAAAAAGATTACATCATGGCAGAAACAAAGCAAGAAGAAAAAGTAATAGGACCCAAAGATTTAAAAAAAATTAACTCCAAAATAGAGAAGGGAGGTCCAATGAAATAACAAGTAGAAGAGAACTAATCCATTAAACAAGAAAAAATAGAGAAATTTCCTTGAAATTCTGCAGACAGTTTGGAAGAGATTCCATTAGTTGGATGTACTTTTGTTTGAGGGTTTAACCTCCCTGAACTCTTCTCTCATGCTAGGAAAAGAATTCATCTTCTTCTAGGGGATTTACTCAATGTCCTCCTTAGTATCCTCCTCCACCTTTTCAAAATCATCATAAAAAATTGACCTCCTTTTCTGCTTCTCTTTTTCTGCAACAGCCACACGAGCACCCAAATCTTGAACCAAAGAATCCAACTACTTGATATCATCATAGATGTTCTTATAGGCCATGTATATCTTCTTGGTTACTTCAATACTATCAATCATGCCATTTCTCACCACTGATTTAGTCTCTTCAAGATATGGACCACCGTCTCCAAATACAAAACTATGTTCTTCCACATATCAATATTGTGCTCTCCTTCTGGGGTCACTTTATCCTTCCCCTTTGATGGACTAGCTTCCTCATTTTCCATCTCTTCTACATTCTTCCCCTCACCCATCTTCTTAATACCCATATTTTCCTCCCTTGTCTTAGACAGACACTTAGCCAGGGTAATATCCTCCTCAACTTCAATTAGGGGCATTTGTTTATCTCGGGTCAGTTTCCCATTGCAGAACAGGAGAAGAATGAGGCCATCTTGGATGGGAGACTCAACCTTACTTCATTGGAAATCCTGTACCGAGGTGGTCAAAGACATGAAAAGATAGAAGGGAATACTGAGCATTTTCTTATGTCTAAACATGTTCATAAACGACAAGTGGTGGCTATATATCTTGCCATACCCCAGGAATACAGGAATGAGTGATGCCATCGGTGAAGTAATGGACAATTTCCTTTCCCATAAAGAAAGTATTGATTTCGTACTCTCTCTTATTCCTATCCTTGAATTTTTTTAGAGCTTCCATGTCCATGTTAGTAATATAGGAAATGGCTTCCTCTGACATATCAATTTCCATGCCACAAATCATCACTTTCCCCTCTTTCCACTCCATCCCAAACTCCATAGTAAGTGATGGATCATGCGCTAAGAGTCTAGTGATAGATTTCCTAAAACCCCCAACCCTAAACAAGTTCCACATGTACTTATCCTCCACAATACACCCATGGATGGATGGCTCGACTCTGGTTCTATCTCTACCCATGGTAGCCAAAATTTTACTCCAATGTACAACACTTTAAGGCCTGTAACTCTTTAAATTAGGCTTTCCTTTCCAAGAATAGCTTAAGCTAGACTCACTTTTGCAATATTGGAAAATGAACCCATTATTCTCCCTCATGCTGCTTAAGGTGAAGTGCTTACAAATTTTCATGATTAATAATATCATTAATATGAACATGTATGATGTCACCTTTTTGACACACTTTGAAAGCATTACTTTGAACTCTTTAAGTTTCCAATATGTTCACATAAGTATTGTTGATGCGAGGGATATGAGTAATGATATGGGAATTAAAGTACTTAAGGTGTTATTTAATATCATTAATAATATTACCCAAGACCCAATTATGTTGAGTAGTCTTGCTAATTACATTGAAAATGAGAAGAGAGTTCCCCTAAATAAGAATATGTTTAATTCCTTTCTCCTTAGCAAGACTAAAACCATAGAGAAGAGCACAAGCTTCAGTCACATTGTTGCTTTGATTCCCCAAAGGTCCATCATAGGCTAAGATCCAATCCCCTTTATGATCCCTGATTATGAACCCTCCCCCAACCATGCCAGGGTTTCCTTTAGAAGCCCCATCAAAATTAAGTTTTACTTTTTCCCTTTCAGGTTTGGACAACCAAGTTTTAGTGGATGAGAAATTGACTTAAGGTGGAATGTAGGTGAACTATTTGAGAAATTTCTCTTCTCTACTAGAAACGAACTTTTTATTCTTCAAATTATAAAGTTTGGATTTATCTTTAATTGAGGAAATCAAACCATCATTGAAATATTTGAGATTAGCCTTCTACTTTCTAAAGATGAGAGCATTCCTTTCCTTTCATAAGCTCCAAATGAAGTGGGGTAGGGCCATTTTCTAGGTAGCCATAAGAAAGGGATATCTAAAAGGAAAATCCCATTATAACCAACATTCCTCAATGGAATTAAGATAGACCCATTGAACCTTGAAAATCTCTAACACCTTGGACAACACCACTTGAGGAAAGGGACAATAGATGAGGAGTTGGTTGACACTTTCCTTCTCTTTTTTACAAAGCACACACCTGTTGGGGAGGAACATTCCACGTTTCCTCAAATTTTCCACAGCGAGGATTTTATTCTGAGTAGTCAACCAAATAAAAATGTTAACTTTAGGTAGAAGCTATTTTACCCAAAGTTTACTCCAGTAATCTTTTTTGATAGAATTATTGAAGTTTAGGTAGTATGCAGATTTAACAGAGAAATTTCTAGAATCCTCTTCCATCCATATAATATATTCCTTATTCTATTAGAAGAATGGAATATAAATTCTCTTTAACTTAGAGTTGAGGTCATAAAAAATTTGAGTGTCACCAATGAAATTTGGAGGGGGGAGCACCTTCCTCTGAAGAATAAGATTGTTGGAGAAGCTCCAATAGTACCTAACCCAAAATTTATTGTTGTCTTCAAAGAATTGCGCCATAGTTATCCTAGGTTCTTCCTCCACTAGAGGTTTATCAGAGAGACAACAATCCCTCCAAAATATAATTATATCTCCTTTCCCAACATTCCATTTAATACCCCTACTTAGGATCTCCCTAAAAGAGATAAAATAATTCTAAAAAAAGGATCTCTTAGGGATATTGTCCTGTAGAAAGAAAGTCTCTATTATGCCAGTATTCCTTAAATATTTCCTTTTGATGATATCAATCCATAGGCCTTCTTCCTTTATCACTCTCCAAATAGCTTTATCCATAAGAGCTTCATTCATGAGTCTCATATTATTTAATCCCAACCCACCACAATCCTTAGGATTGGTCACTTTTTCCCAGGCCACAAGAGGCAATTTGAAATTCTCCTCAACACGAACCCACAGGAAACTTTTTTGAATTTTTCCAAGAGCTTCCAAAATCTTTCCCGAGAGTCAAAAAAGGGACATGACATAGATTGTAACATTTTGAAGAGATCTTTTGAGGAATTGAATTTTTACAGCTTGAGATAGGATAATCCCCTTCCAAGATGACAACTTATTGGAAACTCTCTCGAGTATATTGTTCCAGATGGAATGATTCAATTTTTTGTGAATGAGGGGCATTCCAAAATAGGAATCTAGAAAATTATTTATCTTATAGCCAAAAATGCGGGATATTATCTCTTGGAAATGTTCTTCCACATTAATGAATAAAATAACACTTTTGAGGAAGTTGACCAACTAACAAGAGACCTCCCCATACTCATTCAGAACCTCTTTGAAGATATAGGATTATTATATAGATTCCTTCCCCATAAATAAATTATCATCCAAAAATTGGTTAAGGAAAGTATGTTGAAGGCCATTAGAAATTTTGAAACCTTACAAGAGATTAAGGGAAACTGCCTAGTTGCATAGTTTACTTAAATTTTCCACCATAATCGTATACAAGAAGGGGGAAATGGTATATCCCTATCTGATTCCTCTACCAACTTAAAATAAGCCTCCTATTTTGGCACTGATCATAATAGAGAACTTGATAGAAGAAATTTAGACCATAACCATGTTGATGAAGAAGGCATCGAACCCTAACTTCGTCAAAATGGTACAAAGAAGGGACCACAAAACTCTGTCATAAGCTTTGTGCATATCCGTCTTGACAAACATGGCGGATCTGTCTAAAATTTCAATAGAATTAATGGCTTCTTGGATGACCACAATGCTATGAAGAATTTTTCTCTTAAGAAAACAATCCCCTTAATTAGGAGAGATAAAATTGGCCAGGACTTTCCTAAGCCTGAAAGTGACGATTTTGGTAATCAATTTGTAGCTTGTGTTGCAGAAACTAATGGGTCTAAAATAATTCACATCCTTGGGCCCTATAATTTTTGGAATAAGGACTAAGAATGTGTTGTTTATTTGTTTGAGAATCTAACCATTACTGAAGAAATCCTAGATCATCTCAATGACCTCATTCTTGACCACTTACCAGAACTATTATAAGAAGAAGGCTAGGAACCCATCTAGTCTAGTAGATTTATCTAGTTCCATATCAAAAATAGTGTATCTGATTTCTTCCTCCCCAGGAATGAGAAAAATATCTCTATTAGCATGTTGCGAGATGACATTCTAGAAGATTTGGAGGGCCTTCTCCCAAGAATTTTTATTTAGATCAGCCCCAAAGAGAAAAATTTCCTTAAAATATTTGATAATAACTTCATTGATTTCTTTTTCATCTTCTATGAGAGTACCATAATTTTTCTTGATTTCCTTTATCTTGAGATGATTTTTCTTGGAGGTGGTAGAGAAGTGGAATAATTTATTGTTTCTATCACCCTCCTTCATCTATTTAACTCTAGATTTTTACCTCTAGTAGACTTCCTCCTTGGCCAAGATATCATCATATTCAATGAGGAGAGCCTACTCTTGAATTTTAAGTCTTGGTTGATCCCATCCTCCACCAGTTCCTCAATAATCCTTAAGTCTTCCTCTATTTTTCTCTTAGACTGAAAGATGTTCCCAAAATTTCCTTATTCCATGTTTTTTAGAATTTGTTTAACATATTTCAACTTAAAACTTAATTTGTACATTAAGCCTGATGGATTGTGATCCCCTACCAATCCTAAATTCTTAAGAGGATTTCAGGATGTTAGAGCCATTTTTTTTCAAATCTGAAAGGTCTATCTTTTTTAGGAATAGCCATACCCATCTTGAGAATGATTGGATTATGGTCAGATCCAACTCTAGGCAAGGTGAATAGTGAGTAGAGTTGATTAAGCATTCAAGAATGACTCAACACAAATCTATCGTGTCTAATATATATGAGGTCCTGACAAGTTCTTCTTTTAGCCCAAGTGAATTTTGATCCTCTAAGCTCAAGGTCCACAAGATCATTATTTACTAAGAAGTTAGCTAACTCATCCATGTTGTCAGTATAGGAAATAGATCCACCTTTTTTCCGTCCAGGGAAAGAGGGGTATTGAAATATCCCCCAATAATTCAATCACCATATTTAAATAGGATCCTCCCCTCAGTAAATTCTCCCCAAAGCTTCCTTCTACCAACTACAGAGTTGGGGGCATAGTTATTAGATACAATCCATGACTTGTTTGAAGCTAAATAAGTAAAACACATGGTTAGGTGGTTAGTGAAAGATAGAAGCACCAAGCCTTTAACCATGAGGGGATTCTAGAGGGTGAAAATGCCTCTTGAAGCCCCTTTTGAGCTTATCCCAACCCAAAGACATTCTTTCCAGGCCATCCTTCCCACTTCTTTGAATCTTTCAGTACTCATCTTTGTTTCTTGTATCATCAAGATATCAGGGTTATATTAGTTCCTAAAATCATTCAAGAATATTTTCTTAGTAGGGTTATTTAAACCTCTAATATTCCAAGAAATTAATATCATTTATTCTTTAATTGAGGAAACTTGAGAGGTTTCTATATCCCTGTATCCATATCTTTCTTTACCAAGGTATCCCTCTTCTCTTTGTTAGATTGTCTCCCTTTAAGAGTTAAGTCTTTACCCGCATCAGCTCTGAAATTGCTTCTAGTAATAGGCTTGGACCCTCTTGTTAGAGTGAAAGGGGAGGAAAATGGATCAATAGAATCTAGAACAATACCTCCCATCAAGCGATCAAAAGCATTTGAAGTTGAGATGCCTTCCTCCTGTCTTTAGCTAAAAGAGCTTTGTCCAACCGTGGATAGATCTTCCATAGAAAGTCCTTGAGATAATTTCAATGCATATTTTCCTTTTGAATCTGATATATACTCAACTTCCTTCTATTTTAGATTTGGGGAAAATTCCTCTGCACTCATATTTTCATTATCTGCTTTACCCCATTAAACCTTACTCTTTGGGTCTTCCTCTTTAGCTTCAAATTCAGCTGCAACTTGTGTTTCTAAAACTATAGTCTCCTTTGGAACCTCTTTATCGCTTATTGGATCCTGCTTAAAGGTTATTCCATTTTCCCCACCTTTCTCCATTCTATGTTATCTTTATTAGGATTTGTAGTATGAAATCTTAGACCTGTTTCCTACAGCTTCTTCTATGTTGGGAACTTGTGACGATCATTCCCTATAAATTTTCATTTGTAACAAACAAAATGGGACGAAGCATACTCAAATATTTCCACCCAATCCATTACTAGGAAGAGAAATTAAGAAAAAACCATTCACATATGTAGTTACCTCAATAGATTCATTTTGCACCCATCTTCTCCTGACCCAACTGTGAAAAAAATCATTGTTGAGTTCAGATCCCAAACATTTGGCGAATCAATCTCCTTCCATATTTACCTTGGCTTGCTCCAAGAGAAAGTCATGTATTTTAAGGGCCAGAAGGCCCTTATCTTCATAAGGATACAATCCTCCCAAGGAATTTTTGTTCATTTTTTTCACAACCAATATTTCTTCCTACATGGATTTTACCATTGGATCCACCCTATTATCCTTACCTAGGTTAGGAATGTGCACGTGTAATGGCCCGTGAGGCTTCTCATGTTCCACAAAATCCACAAAAGGAATTCCATTGCTCCCGCTTCTAATATTCAAACTAGGGTTTCCCGCTTCCGATGCCTTAAAATTTTTGCTTCCCACTCCCGCTACCACTCCCATCAGATATCTTTACTTTGGAAGATGAAATTCTATTTTATCTTGATGATTCTTTATTTCTACTCCTAATTCATGTTTTGGAAGACCTTACAAATCTGCTTCATTCAATGTTGTAATGAAAATTTTAAAGGAAATTTGCTTTATTGTTGTGATCATAGTTGCTCCATTTGATCTTCATTGATGGTTCATAATCTGAAAGTGATAAGTAGATATAAATTTTATTATATTGAAATGATTGTACTTTTGATTCATCTATACTTGATTATTTGTTTGATTCCTTTTGATATTTGATCTGTATATTATAAAAATTTAAATCCATGAATAAGATTGGTCATTGATTACAGTTTACACTCGACAATACAAAATTTTAAAGTTTGTATTGATGTTTTCTACTACAACATGTACCTGCACACTTAATAAAATATTTAGGATTTTTCGGCCTCTCTTATGTTCCATAATCTTTTTCTTTTCTTCCTTTTTTCTATCATGATTTTGGGAATCATATGTTCTACTATAGAATATTACTTTATCAATTATGTATTTGTCTCTAATGTACCTTATGATTTTTATATTAAGAAATCAATTTGCATGTAGTGAGACAATACATGAGTACAAATAAAACCCTGAGCTCTTTACTGATGCCTTTTATTTTATTTTTCAGGTACACTGTAGTTGCTTACAACACAGATGAAAGATGGAGATGGAATTAAGAACAAAGAATACTAGAAGAAAACCCAAGTCAATGATGGGTTTCTTCTATAGTCTATTAATTTTAAATATTTACATATGTAATTATTTCTTTAGTAGTTATGAGTTACATCCCACAGATGGTGTGGGAAACATTAAATTTATTCATGAATAAATGACATTAATTTTTATAACTAAGTTGTATACTTATTTCTACATTCATATTTTATGATGGATATTGATTGTATAATGGAATAAACAACTCAATCACATAATAAAAAGTATTTAACATGAAGAGTTAATGATTTATGATGTACCTGTAACTTTAATAATAAACTCTCCTTCATGTAAACTACAACTCCGTTTACTGCTCCTCAATATAAAATTTCACCTAAACTATGATTCCTTCCTTCATCAAGGCAATGCATTGGTTCTTCAGGGCTTCTATGTTTCTTTACTGAAGATGAACATGGAATGGAAGTCTATGTGAGGTGTTACAATCTGTAACAACACACATAGCTACATATTACATGTAGTTAATCAATTGATGTAATTGAAAAATGCAATAAAACTGTATGAATCCACCTAGTTAGGTCCATTTCATCAATTCCTTCCATTGCAAATGAAGTTTTGAGTTTCCCATTTTCGCATTAGTGAAACAATTGTCAACATTAAATACTAGTGAGTTTTTAGCTTGAAATATTATTTTATTAAGTACCTAGTGACCGCTAAGATAAAACTATGTTGACTCAAATTTTATAAATCCAAATGACCATTAAGATTCAAATATTATGTTTCGGCGTAACCTACTAGCCACTAAGATTATAATTTCTTACTTTATTTTGTTGAAATCTAGATACTTCTAAGATCTAGATATTATGTTGTGGCATAACCTAGTGGCCACTAACTTGAAAATATCTTAATTTAATTTATTAAATCCCAACCACCAATAGGATGGATAAAAATATTGTGTGGTGGCATAAGCAAGTGAGCGCTAGGCTCAAACTATCTTAATTTAAAATCTTAAAATCATAAAATAAATTCAACTAATTTATTAAAATATTGATTGCTATATAGTTCTCCAAAGTTAATTTGGTTGATTATCTTAGAGGTCGATAAGCTCAAAACATCTTAATTTAATCTGTCAAAATGTAGCGACTTACAAGATTTTAATAATAATTATTATGTTATCATGAGGCATAACCTTTCATGGTGGTGACAAGAGGATATGACATGTATGGATTTAATGGGAATTTATGACATTAATAGATTACATTTATGCGATAGATGAGATCGATTAATGGTTATACACACACGAGATGTAAGATGGCGTTGGGAATTTAATATTTTTAATTGGAAGAATGATATTTATGATTAGGATATCCAATCGATGATATTTCTTACACTCACACTTATCTCCTTTTGTGTGTTTGACGATGGTGGCTTTATATCTCTGGGACAACTAGACATTTCACTACCCCTTTCCTCTTTTCATTTTTAGTCGTTGTGCTTTATGTCTCTTTACAATTGTGACAGGGGTGTTAATGGTTCATTGGGTAGCATGGAGTGTGGTCTTAGCAAGAATAGGCAAAGAGCTATGACATAAAAGGATGTTGGGGAATTGTTTACTTCTAAGATGGATGGGAAAATATAAACCATAGCTATATGGAATCGGCTTGAGAAATTTTGGTTGGTCACAAAATTTTTTAAGAAATAAGAGGATGGTGATATTTGTGAGAGAATTCACAAGATGATGCTTGACTCAAACTATTCTAAATGGTGGAGGAACATTTAAGACATGGCACAAGGGTTGAGTGTGAAAAACATACTTTCTAACCCTTCAGGGAGATTTATCTTGCATAAGGAGCATGATAATTTGGAAGAGTTTATATTCATACTTCAATACCATGTCCATGCCTTGATGTGGGGGATGCATCCGATTGTGCGTAATCTAGAGGTGGTTGCAAAAAATCAGGGTATAGAACTCCCTGCTTGCGCTAAAGTGAAATTGCTGGAATGTTGTGTGGATTCATCCTGCTCCACTGATCATAGTAAGGGGTACTCAAATTTTGACATCATTGGCAAGGTGAATCCAAGAGGTAGAAAGGCCTAATATTTTCTAGATGCATTTTCATTAGTTTTCTATTAAGGGCCAGAAAAGTTATCTTTATAGGGAAGTGTATAGCTATAAGAAGTATTTGTGGGTGAATTAAAAGCTGATTATAGTTATTCCCCATTCATGTTGGCATATATTTAGTACCATAAGTTTCTTATAATCATCATGGGATTCCACTACTAGAAGACTTATTATAGACTGGTTCCTCATGTACTATTTTTTAAAGACTTGTGATCGAAATATCTTAGTTTAAAATTTTAAAATCATAGAATGAATTCAACCAATTATATATATATATATATATATATATATATATATATCTATATATGTATATATATTATTTCTGATACATATCATGTTTGCAATACATAACCTATCATAAACTAAACTTAAACTAGTGGAGGCTAAGTTCAAAATATCATTCAGTAACTTGATATACTAGTTGAAACTAAACTCAACATGTCTTTTTTTACTTAGTTAAATAACAATTACTTTTCAGTTCGAAATATATATTTTTTAAATACCCAATGTGAACGTTAAGCCCAAATTATGTTAATATAATTTAAATAATATATTGTTTAAATATCTATTGGTGAATATTCTCAAACTATGTCAATTTAATTTGTGAAATTTCATTCAGGTGAGACTGGTAGAAGGCTGGGAAAGGAGTTCATTCAGGTGAGACTGGATAGGGCTTTAATCTCAGCAAACTGGATTCTAAGCCAAGACTTTTACCTATCTTCCCTTCCAAGAATTGGATCGGATCATAATCTGATTGCTTTAAGCCTTCTCAATTGGACTAAACCAGTAAAAAGCACATTCAAATTTGAAAAAATGTGGATGGAGCATGATGATATTTATGATAGGATAAAAGAATGGTGGGTATGGAATGGGGAAGGCACTTGCTCAGTTCAGATTGGTTCAAAAACTCAAAAATGTCAAAAAGCAAGTCAAAATCTGGAACAAAATGGTTTTTGGAAATATTTTCGAAAAAAAGAAAGAGTTAAAATAGAAGCTTCAGGATCTGGAGTTAAAAATGGATACTTTGGGAAGATCGGTTGAAGATGAAGTAAATGAAAAGAATATTCTTTCTGAGTTGCATACGATCTGCAGTAGGGAAGAGTCTTTTTGGCGCCTTAAATCTAGAGCTATTTGGCTTAAAGAGGGAGACAAGAACACAAAGTTCTTTCACATGACTACTCTAAAACATAGAGCCAGTAACAGAATCCTTGAGGTTTCTAAAAACAATGGGAACAACACTAAAGATCCAAACAGCATCAAGAAACAAGCGCTTGAATTTTATAAGAATCTTCTTAAAGAGAACAACGTCAGCAACCCTGAAGCTATTTCCTTCATGCTGGAGGCCATCCCTCAGAATATCATTGAGGACCATAAATTCAGAGACATCACTAAAGCTGTCACACTTGAAGAACTGCAAAAGGCTGTTTTTTCTCTTGAGGGGGATAAGGCTCCTGGACCGGATGGGTTCTCTATCAATTTTTTTCAGAAGTTCTGGGAAATATGCTTGGAGGATCTTCTCAAAGCGGTAAATGAATTCTATAGAACAGGAAATCTTCTAACAGAGCTTAATAACACGCACATTGTGCTAGCACCTAAAAAAAAATGGATGCAAAAGACTTCAAGGACTTCAGACCTATCAGTCTTGTTAATGCTATCTTTAGAATCTTCACCAAAATCATCACTACTAGACTGCAGCTCATAATGAATGACCTCATCTCAAGGCAGCAGAGTGGCTTTATTAAAGGCAGGATAATACAAGACGGAGTGATTATGGTGCACGACACTTTACATTCCATGGAAAACAATAAAAAGGCTAATATGATCCGCAAGCTTGATATGAATAAAGCTTTTGACAAGGTTTCTTGGGTCTTCCTTGACAGGATTTTATCTAAATTTGGGTTCACGGAAAAATTTAGAAAAATTGTCAAGTCTTGTATATCTACAGCCAGGTTCTCTGTGGTTGTTAATGGGGAGCCTGTGGGTTTTTTCACCAGCAGCAGAGGTCTAAGACAAGGAGACCCCATCTCCCCCTTACTCTTCATTCTCTTAGCTGACAGCCTTAGTAGAACAATTTGCAGAGCGGTTGAGAATGGCCTTTTAAATGGATCTAAACCCGCTTCATTCAGCCAAGCTGTCTCTCATCAACAGTTTGCGGACGACACAATCCTTCTTCTTCTGGCCTCAGTTGTGGAAGCTAAAGCTATTAAGGCTTTATTACAACTCTATGAATCTACTTCTGGACAAGAGATTAATTATGACAAAAGCACCATTTTTTTCTTTAACACCCCTGAGGAAAGATAGCTCAAGATTGCTAAAATTCTGGGTTGTAGAATAGGTGCTCTTCCAGCAACGTACTTAGGCCTCCCCCTTGGCACTAAGAAAGCCTCTCACATGCTGTGGGATGATTTGTTGATGAGATTTCAGAAAAAGATGGCAGGTTGGAAAGGGGCCACTCTGCTGGTAAGTGCCTTCTCATTAAAAGTACACTCCAAAGTCTGCCCATCTACATCATGTCACTTTTCAAAATTCCTTCTTCCTTCAGAGAGAAAATTGAAAGGATTCAGAAAAAAAAATTATGGCAAGGCATGGAAGAGAAGTTCAAATTTCACCTAGTGGCCTGGGATAAGGTCTGCACCCCAAAATCCATGGGAGGGCTGGGCATAAATTTTTTTGAGAAAATGAATGAGGCACTCATCGCTAAGATGGACTGGAGATTGCTATCTGAGAAACAGCCTTGGATTGATGTTATTAAAGCAAAATACTTGAATCAACAAGCTGTTTACTCCTATCTGCATGAAGAACAACTACCCAATGGTTCCATTTTTTGGAATAATCTGGTCAAGAGTAGAAACTTCATCAAGCAGGGCAGCAAATGGAAAGTGGGGGATGGCAGTGAGATAAACTTCTGGGAGGATAACTGGTTCAGTGACAACCTCTTGGAGAGATTTGGGACAGCTAAGGACAACCTTATAAGTAAGTATGGAACTAAAGTCAAGGACTATATTGAAGGTAATGGCACCAACAAGACTTGGAAAAGAATTTCTATGGAACGAATTGAGCTGAAACAAACTACTTCCTCCCTTCAGGATCTTTTAGACCTCTTCCCTTTAAGTCAGCTGAATTCCAAGGATGAGCTGGTTTGGAGCAATTCACAAGATGGGAAATACTCAGTCAAATCTGGTTAAACCAATCTTTCTCACAGTAACCAATCTGACTTTAACTGGAACAAGATCTGGATGCCTGAGTTAACCCCCAAAATAAAAAAATTTCTTTGGCTGGCCATCAGAGGTAGAATTCTCACCACTGACAATTTGATGAGAAGAGGATTTATAATTCCTAATTGGTGCCACCTTTGTAGGAATGACTATGAAGACATTAGTCATCTGTTCATACATTGTGCTTATGCCAATAGAATTTGGAGATTTGTTCTTTCTAAATTTTATGCTCTTTGGGTGTTGCCGAAGAACCTTAATTAGCTATGGAATCAATGGAACCCACCATTCAGACATTGTGCTATCAAAAGAATCTGGAAATTAGCAATCCCACACTTAATCTGGAGGATTTGGAAGGACAGAAATAATATCGTTTTCAGAAATAAGAAGCAGAATTATAAAATCAGTATTGGAAAAAATTTCTCAAGGTATCAAAGAGGACATGGCCAGATTTAAACCCCCCAAGAACAAGTGTTATCCTGAGAATGAAGAGCACATTTTATCTAATTGGCACATTGGAAATTGGAGCAACCCTGGGAATAGTGTGGATAGATCTTTGATTAAATGGCATCCTCCTGACTCTAATTGGTACAAGCTGAACTTTGATGGCGCCTCTAAGGGAAACCCTGGGACCGCAGCTGGAGGAGGAGAAATATGAGACCACAAAGGTAATTTGATTGCTGCGTATGCTGGAAAAATGGGAGTTCAAACCAATCATTTTGCCGAAGCATTATCTGCACTCTGGGACTTGAGAGTTGCACGGGCTCAAAATATTCAGAACCTTATTGTTGAAGGGGACTCCCTTAATATCATTAAGCTTCTTAATCAGTCCTCATCTCCCAGTTGGAGTATAAAAAGACTTTATCTCTGAATCCATAAGCATTTGCCACACCTTCAATAGTATCAGAATCATACATACTTACAGGGAAGGCAACAATCTGGCAGATGCACTGGCCAATTATGGCATTAATATAAATTTTACTATCTGGGATAATGATAGTATCCCTAATCAGCTTCACAACAGCATCCATGCGGATCTTCACAAGCAAGCAATCTCTAGAGATAAGCCTTAATCTTTGGAGGAAAATCAAAATCATCAATTCTTTCACATGTGCTGCTTTATTCTATATGGCGAGGCAAATAATATCTTTTTCAAATAATAGCAAGATCTATTTAAGAAACTTCAAGTGGAGTCATCCAGATTTGAAAATCACACACGCGGGAGGTACAACGGCTGTTGATATCTAGATGCCAAACTCCACGAAAACCGATGATAATTACAAAGTGATTGTTGACAGGGAAAGGGTTTTCACACGCAACTTCCTGCAGGCTCAGTTCAGCAATTACGCAGCCGTTCGTGAGAAGACCAACGACTACAGTTCCCATTCTTATGCGATCTTCAACAGTAAGAAACGAATTGTTCTTCACGCTCAGTGGCATTCTGGAATTTGTTGGAACCTGCACACCACTGAGAAGATGGGAGGACCTCCCTGTCAAATTGAGCCGTGCGCGGACCCTGATTGGAAGGAAAACACCAAGCTTTGGAACATTCTCAGCATAGGTGGCTTCACCAGCTTTGTTGAAAGGGTGCAAGGACATGATCAAAGTATTTCAGTATGCTTTTCTAAGGAGTGGAAAGAGAGGACTGTCGACTATGGGGGACAGAAAATTCTTGTCAATGAAGAGCTCATTGCTGAAGCGACCGGTCTCAGCCTGGATGGGTACCGCTTCTTCAACAAAAGGGTTATCAAAGAAACTAAAGAAAGAAGATTTGTGGAGGAAGATGAGAAGCTTATTTTTAGCACAGCGGGTCTTCTTGTAAGCTCAATTCCATCACCGTTTGATGAAGTCACTCGCATGATGATTCGTTTCATCTCCTTGGAAGGTAGGTTTGTTACTGTCCCAACTAAGCATCTCATCTTTTTAAACCACTTCCGTAGGAATAGATTGGTTTGCTTCCCTCATTATCTTTTAAACTCTCTTGAGCACACCATTTTGGAGTTCCAGAAGCATACCCGGGTGGTTCCCTTGCATCAAGGGCTTATTTTGCTAATTCACAAATACTGCCTTCTCAAGTACCCTGGTCTTCCTTCCTCTCCTAGCCCGGCTCTGATGGGCTCCGCTGCTGGCCAGTCCTGCTACCCTTGCTGCCCTTGCTACTACCCCTGCCACCGGTGCTGCTACCCCCATGCCAGCTGCACATGTTTCTCCTTCTATTCCTCTTACTGCTCCTCCTGCCACCCACCTCACCTCTACCTCTAAACATCCACTCACCAGGGCTTCTAGGAGACTCAACCTTGAAACTCTTGCAGCAGGAAAAGAGCCTCTTGATCTTGACATTGCACGTGACCTGCTAAACATAAGTAGTGCCAGTCCCCGGGAAGCACAGATGGATAACCATTCCAAGAGACTGGAGGCCTTAGAGGCTGAGTTAAAAATGCTGAAGGATGAGGTCAAAAACCTAGCTAAGCAAAAAGGTAAGAAAAGCATGGAGGGGGAAGGGAGCATTGACAATAGTCAGATTGAAGACATATACAAAAAGCTGACCTCCTTGGACTCCCGCTTGGGAAGGCTAAGACTAGGCATGATTTACAACATTGCCGCCTTTAGGGCCATTGAGGAATTTCATCGTGGGGCATGCCAAAAGTGTTTCCAACCTCAGCGGTGTCCCGGCTGCACTTTGGGGTAATGAAAAAGAGATCAAAAGAACCATCGAGGAGCTCGATAAGAAGGATGCTGCCCACATGACCACTTTGGGTATGTTTCATGCTTGGAAAAAAGTCAATATTAGTGTTGATCAAGTAGCCAAGAAGTAGTCCTGCATGCTTCTACTGCTCTCTTTTGTTATTCTTTTGTTATTCTTACTGTTTTTTTGCTATTGTTTTGCTGTTAAGTCTCGCTTGTGTAGCTGTTTATGGGCTACGTGGAATTTCATTGTATTACCTGGACTTGGTTAGTCCTGCTATGTTTCTCACTCTTATTCCGGCTTAAAGGCCTTATTTTGTATTCAAGGGTATAGTCCCTTTCAAAAAACTATTTGCCATTAATTAAAAAAAAAAATGTGAAATTTCAGTGACCAATAAGATCCAAATATCATGTTTTGGTGTAACCCACTGGCCTCTAAATATTGTAATTGAAGTTATTAAACCATAGTGAATTGAATAACCAAATAATATGTTGTGGCATAACCTAGCGGCTGCTAAGCTCATAATACCTTAATTTATTTTATTAAATCCTAACCACCACTAGGATCCAACAACTATGTGGTAGCATAACCTACCGGGTGTTATGCTTGAAATATCTTAATTTAAAATCTTAAAATCATACAATAAATTTAATTAATTTCTAGATATCTTGTTTGCATCTTCGAAGATTACACTATCATTTTTTGAAGTTTTGTTGAAACAAAACCTAGCGGAAACTAAACTCAATATGTCTTTCTTTAGTTTGTTAAATGTTAATGACTCTTTCTGTCGAAATAATATATTATTTAAATACGTAGTGACCACTAAGCTCAAACTATGTCGATTTAATTTGTTAAATATCAGTATTCACTAAGATCATATTATTATGTTTTTGCATAACCTACCGGATGCTAAGATTAAAAAATCTAACTTTATTTTACTAAAACATAAAGACTGCTAAGATCCAAATAGTATGTTGTGTCATAAGCTAGGGGATGTTAAGCTTAAAATATCATTCAGTAACTTGATAAATTATAGCGCCCAAGCTAGAAATATTATATTATGGAAGTACCTAGTGCCCAATTAGCTCAAATTATTTTAATTTAATTTGTTTAATCCAACCAATCGTAAGGTCTTAATATTATGTCTTGGGCTAACCTAGTGGATGAGAGACTGCAATTATTTACAAAAGAAATTTAGATAAGAAGTGATACACTTGATGAAGCCTAGCAATCGCTAAGCTATTCTTAAAATTAAATACATTATTTTAATAATGAAGCTATTTTACGAATTTAATTTATAATCTTTGCGTATTTAACACGAGAAAAATAAAAAAGTGACCGCTTGACCCAAAAAAGTGTGTTGTCTATAAAAAAAATGCACTTATCTATGAGTCCGCCAAGGTAAACAAAGATTGCTTCCAAATAAGAATTATTTCCTAGCAGATGCTAGAGTGGGCAACATTTTTCATGTAGAGTTTATTCATACAAGAGTTTATATAAATAGTAAAAAATAAATATGGAATTTATATAATGGATACATAAATATACATGTAAAATCATGTATTTTATGTGATATACAGGTATATGTATAGAATAGACTAGTGATCGAGAAGTTATATAACCATATTTTAAGCACGACACGATCTAGCCATTATACCTTAGTGGCTTCTAAGATATTATTAAAGGTAAATATATCATGTTCATAATGAAGTTTACTTATAGATCTTAATTGTTAATCTTTGCATATATAACAGGAGACAAACAACAAAAGTGATTGCTAGCACCAAAGAATAGTGTGTTACCTATATAAGAGAAACCTACTCCATGAGGTTGCCAAAGGTAAATGAATGTTTTCTCTGAATAAGAATTATTTCCTAGTGGGCACTAGTGTATGCAAGGTTTTTCATGTATAGTGTATTCATACATGAGAAATCATATTGAAAAGTTGTAAGAGATAACATATAGATCTGGAGGTTTTATAATGGACACATAAACATACGTTTAGAATCATGTATTTCATGTGTTATACATGTATACTTCTAAATTTCTCTATTTATAATGAGATTTTGGGATATTTTTTTTACATTTATGACTAGAAAAGAAACATGGACTAGCAACCTAGAAGTTATAGAACAGTATTTTAAATACAACGCAATCTACTCGTTACACCCTAACAATCGTTAAGCTATTCCTATAGATAAATATATCATGTTCATAATGAAGCTATGTTATAAATCTAAATTCTTAATATTTGCATATATAATAGGAGACAAACAACAAAATATCTTGATAACACCAAATAAATGGTTTCTGTAAATAATAATTATATCCTAGTGGGTGCTAGTGTATATAACTTTTTTCATGTAGAATGTATTCATATAGAAGAAATCATATTGAAAATATATATACAATAATAAATAAATTTGGCATTTATACAATGGATACATAAATATACATGTAATATCATATATTTAATGTGTTATGTAGATATATGTATAGATTTCTCTACTTCTTATGAGATTTTGGAAGAATTATTTTACATTTATCAAAATTATAAAAACTTGGAATTGTGACTCAAAAGTTATAAAAAAAATTTTTACATACAATTCCATCTACACATTACATCCAAGCAGTTAATATATTCTTAAAGGTAAATATATCATGTTCATAATGGAGTTGTTTTATAAATATAAATGTTTAATCTTTGCAAATATAACAACAAACAAAGAAGAAAAGCGATTGCTAGGACCAAAAACACTATTTTTCCTATATAAAAACAACTAATCTGAGAGGGACCAAGGTAAATGAATGTTTTTTTTGAAATAAAAATTATAGCCTATTAGACGCTAGTGTTGGACCCCTAGAGTATTGGCCAAGTATGAAGGCGCATAGGCGCGCAGGGTCCTAGTTATGAAAATGCGTGCAAGGAAAAAGCACATGAGAGAAAGGTTTAGGGAAGCACATAACACACACAATGCATGAAAAGAGGCTCAAGACTTAGTCAATTTGAGCACCCAGGGAATAACACGTGAAAAGCGTGACCGGTTGCATGTGGATAAGATGTCAGCCTGGCGATAGGGTGGCCCAAGAAAGAGCATTCCTTGGATGGAATATTCTAGAAGAAAATCATGAGATAAAGTGGAAAGCCCAGGCTTGGATAATCATGCTCGCATGGACCACATTTAACACTTGGCACCAGATCTAAGGAAACTAGAAGGCGAGTTGGTAGTGTAAGAGAATTATAAATACAAGTGCCTGCGGAGTAAAACATATACAAGTATGAGGTATAGTAGGTTAGAGAGTGAGCGGAGCTCTACAGAATTACTGCGAGTCAATATTTGTATTCAGGAAAGAATGTACTAAGCATGGAGTTGTAATTTTTCTTTTTCTATTAGCTTAGTTACATACATCCAGTGATATGCATGACTGCAGTCTGCTCTTTGTGACACTCTGTAATCAACCAATGAATATAATGAGGTTTCTTGTTATAAATAGACATGGATATCAATGGTTTTAATGCATATTTATCTCATATGAGTTCTCTTTCCTTTCATGCTACGTATGAATGCTTGTATAATTCTTCCTGTCATAATGCATGTTTTATATTCTGTTAAAGTACTCAGTCTAAGGTGACTGTAAGGATCTAGAGATTTTTCTGAGCCCTATGGTCCTTGTATGTTTCAACCTCCCTCATAAAAACTCTTACACTAATCATAAATGATGCTTCCCACCAAACTCACATAAAAGAGAGACTCAGTACCTGTATGTGCCTCGGGTGAGTGCTCAGCTTCATGTTGGGTGATAGGTCGGCATGCATGGGGTTCCTTGCTTTTGTGATGGGAGTAAAAATGACTACATCTTGGTTCCATTGTCGGGACCTCTTTTTGAAGTTGTAGTGGGATATAGCACACATCATGATTTATGTAGTGAGGAATGATAGAGTGGTTAACATTGGAAAATTTTGAAATGTGGTTGAAGAGCATGGAGGATGAATTTTCTTAGAGATTCAACACTGGACTTGAGTTTAATGCATGTAGATGGGTAGAAGATAACCTCTACTATGATTTTTACGAGACCTTCTTCTGATGCTTCCCAGTAGAGATATATGAATGGATTTCAGCCTATGCGTCTAGATCAAGTTGGTATTATGGATCGCATGTGTGGACTGAAGAAGACTACTAAAGGATGCAGGATGTAGATCTGACGTGTACCCATGCTGTAGATAATTGGTGGAGAGGAGTACTGACTAGTTACACTCTAGAGTATGCCATTTCTATGTATTCTTGTCTAGAGGTTACTAATTTTGAATTTCTATAGGAACCTAGAGGATCATTTGTATGGGCTATTCCTCTATCTATGAAGATATTTATGGTTACCATGAGTTTAGAGGCTTTCCCAATTGTTGCCTAAACCATTTTGAGTGCTAGGTAAGGGATTTTGGGTGGAGGAAGATGGCATATATCATGACAGAAAAGGAGAGGGAAGAGAGACGCCTCAAGTATAGTGAAGCGCATGAAAGGGAGATTTCTAGATGACATGAGGCTGCTAGTGTGATGGATCTATGGAGACAGACGTTGTGGGAAGGAGTTAAGGTTCACACGGAGGACGTGGAACCTGAGAAGTTTGTGCTACTCCATCTTGGAAAGCATGTGAGGGAGATCCCTTCGGCTTCTAGTGAGAGTTCTTCACATGGAGAAATGAGAGTCATTGGCGCATATCTGAACCCACATAGTGACCGATCCATAGCGTTTTGTTTTCTTGAACCAGGAAGAAGTGTTATTGACCCAGTTGATATCGGTGGAAGAGACAGATCCACACCTAGGAGATACAATTTTATAGTCCCTTCTTCTATGGCTACACATATTCTAGTATTTGGAGGAGTTTTTGGACAAGGAGCAAGTGTACAAGCTTTCTGTCTCACATCAGGGAGTGGTACGGGACACAGTAATGGGAGTGGAGTGCTATCATAGACCATTAGCACATAGTTCAATGGGACTACACTTTACACAACTCCTACAAGCCCTATTAGACCCTATGGTTCTTGTGGATCTGGTGACTCTAGAAGCACAGGACCCGTTGGACCTGGTGGATTAGGTGGCAGAGAAAACACTAGAGGGAACTAAGGCTCTGGCTCAGGAGAACAGGGACCCCAGTGACCACCTCAAGTATTCTTTGAAATTTCTTTGTATTTACCATATTATAAGGGCATTGAGGATGTTATAGATCATGTTCACAAGTGTGAACTGTTATGGCACACGAAGGGTATCATAACCTCAGAATGGAAGGCTAGTTTGTTTGTAACCATGTTGCAAGGGCACGCACATAGCTGGTATAAGAAGTATGACCCTCATCAAACAGTGGTACACAATACTACCTTAAAGAATGCATTCTTGGCATAGTTCCACATTCCTTAGTTTGAGAAAAACAGCATCAGCGCTTTGAAGGAGATTCAACAAGGAATGTTAGAGAGTGTGTGGGAGTATGCTGCATACTTTAAAACTCTCTTGTCTAAATTATCATATGATATGTATCCTTCTCAGCATGCATAGTGGTTTATTGGAGTATTTATCACCCCTTTTAGAAGGGCCTTGTCTCATAAAACTTTTATAGACCCACGCGAAGCATTGGAATCTGCCCTATGCACCGAAGATGATGGTAGTATTGATACTAGTGTTAGCCTATTCTTGGAGACTCAAATTGCTGCTATGGAAAAGTAGTCAGAAAAATTATCTGTGAACTCAGTCCATGAAACTTGTAGTGGTTTGTGGTGCACATATTGTGAAATAGAGGGACACATTAAGGATATTTTCCCCTAGAGGATGGTACGCACTGTGACAGTGGATTGTGAAATTTTTCAAGGGGACCATGATGCAAATAGATGTCCCTTGCTGCAGCACACAATTAGGGAGAATGCATCTTGTTATTACAAAATTTACACCTCTACAACCCATGATACTAAGGACTGTAGGCTCATTGATCAGATCCATGAGGCCATTGATCATGGGATGCACCTAACCAGTGTTGCCAGTGGTTCCTAGGATAATGATCACCGTTATGAGGAGCACGCAGAAGAATGCACACATGGAAGAGGTTTTCAAGGAGGATTCCATGGTCAAGGTAACCATAGAGGAGGAAGAAGTGAGCTCCCACACAGAACCTATTTCAACTGTGGATCTATAGAACATTACATGTGTGAGTGCCCGGACCTGTTGTAGTGCTCATGGTATGGAAAGAAGCATAAGTATGAGGAGTGCCCAAAATTATTTGAGCACATGAATCAGAAGCACTGGAAGGAAAAGAGCACTGCAATGGTCAGTATTAAGAAGGTAGACATACAGTGGATGCCTTGAGTAACATAGGATGAAGGTTAGGAGCCTATCTTGGTAAAAACAAGGGTAGAAGCCATGCACGTGAGAGAGGTACCAAGATAGAAAACCCTAGTTTCAAGAGATGAGGTCATTCATGGAAAGTACCCAGACCCTGTGCATTAAAAGAAGATATATTAGGATGCCATGGATGTTATTTGAATCTTACAAGGTTAGATTCAGTGTGTAAAGGAGCAATCTAGGAGGGAGGAACAAGGAAGGAGAGTCGAGGCATAAAAGGATGACCTAGATGAGGTTAAGGAATTGTGTAAAATGTTAAGGTAGGACAATATCATTCCCTTGCTAGGATCCTAGTTGAGAGAGAGGTTACCACACACCAGAGAAGAGCGTGAGAGATAGGTATTGCATGTGAATCTTCCCCCTCACAGCCTCATTTATCACAAGGAGATTACATTGAATGCAGTTGTTTATGGATGGCTCCTCAGTAATATCCTCATTGATATAGGCACAGAGGTTAATGTTCTGACTTTGGATGTATGGCATTAGATGGGAAGACCTGAATTATAGCCATCTTTGAATGTGTTATATATGGAAAACAAGACAAAGGAAATTCCCATTAGTGTCTTGAAGGATGCATCTATTACTTTCCAGGGATCTAATTTTACTGGGGACTTTGAAGTCTTGGTGCTTGCTGAGACAGACAATTTCCTAACACTACTTAGATGTCCTTGGTGTTACAAAAAAAATGTTGACCTTTGGTTCAACAAAGGGTACATCAACTTTGAGAACAAGGATGAATGGGTCATTATACCCATGGTTGATGGGAAGTTGACACCCTATATTGAACTATTGGGAGAAGAAGTTCTAGACAAGATTTATGTGTGCTCAATCAGAGACCCTGAGATGATACACACTACTAATGGGGTTATCCAGTTTGAAGATGCTTATTTAGTAAGTGATACCACCAGTCTGGCATGTGAGAACTGGGTGCATGGAACTTATGAATTAATGGGATGGTATTTGAGAGGGTAAGTGACCAAGGTAATGAAGGCGAACACGGTTACGCACCTTGGAGGAAAATAACTACCCAAGTATTCAAGAGGATCCTTCCCTGAGATTTTTCTGCAAGAGGTAGAAGCTCAAAAGAGGGATGAGAAGGAACAAAGGGAGATGTTAAGTTATGTCTTTCTCAGCATAGTAGCTTGATGGTGGGTCACACATCAGGAGATCCTTTTAGAATGACGTGAACTAAGAATTTCTCTCTCTATAATATTCTCCAGGAACAATGTACTCACCATCATCATGGAGTACTGTGGGAAGGATCCCACCTCTTTCCATATCCAGGAGTGTGAACATGTCGTGAGAGAAGGCATGAAATATTTTCCACCATCCCTCTTGGTGCACAAAATATATTCTACATTGTAGGGTTGTGCGTACATGGTACATTCATTCGAAGACACGCTGCCAGACAAGGAATTGGCAAGGGCTCGTGGATGACCTTATTCAAACCTTTGAATATCAGACTACCAATCCATTATTTGATAAGTCCTTGCAGGGTATCAAGTGCCTTACCATGGGGGATAATGTCAAGATGGGAGATAGGTTTTTGGAATTACTAGGTGAACCAGGATTGGAGGCAAATTTTGAAGAAGAAGAGTAAGCATAAGAGTTACAACTTGAGCACATTTGTTTGGGAAAATAGAAGGGAAACTTGGTATATGTGATTGATGGAGGGGAATCAAAAAGCTTAGATGTTAGCCATTTTGTAGGGATGTGCAAGGTAGTGGATAGTGCAGATGCTCACGTGCGTGCCTACCATGAGCCTTTAAAGATGAAGAATGTTAACATTGGTTCAGAAGAAGAACCTAAGGATGCTATTATTGGGGATTACTGGATAGAAAAGGAAGTATTGAAGATCATTGAACTGATGCATGAATTTGAGGATTTATTCTAAGATGGGTATCATGAGCTCAAAGGCATTCACAATTCCTTGGGGGAGATGAAAATAAAATTGAAGTATAGTGCACACCTGGTTAGGAAAAGGCCCTACTGGATTAATCCCAACTTGTGCGTGAAGGTCAAGGAGGAGATAGAAAAAATGATAGATTTTGGGATCATTGAGGAAATGGAGGAATCAAAGTGGATAAGTCCGATGGTAATCAGTATCAAGAAGGATGGGTGGATTAGAGTTTGTGTGGATTATAGGGAATTTAATGTAGATTGTGTCATTGATCCATTTCTGGCCCCCTTTGCTAAAGAAATTTTGGAAGGAGTCGCTGGGCACGAAATCTATTCCTTTACGGATGGATTCTCAGGATACCACCAAATCTAGATTACAAAGGAAGACCAGGAGAAGACAAATTTTGCCACTGAGTGGAGAAGTTTTGCATATACAGTCATGCCCTTTAGGTTGAAGAATTTTCCAGCTGTCTTTTTGCACATAGTGGTGCAAACATTCCAGGACATCATCCATAAGTTTCTTCAGGTATATTTGGATGAATGGATAGTATATGGTCTTGTTAAAGACCATTGTGATAATTTGAGGTTAATGTTTGAGAGGTGTAGGTAGTTGAGGATATCCCTCGACATTAAGAAGTGTGTGTTTGCTACAACCTTTGGGAATTTATTGGGGCATATCATATGTAAGGAGGGATTGCTGGTAGATCCTGCTAAGGTTGCAATTATTGTGGGGTTAAGGGAGCCTACTAGCCAGAGCGTAGTGCGTGGATTCCTAGGGCATGCAGGATATTACAGAAAATTCATTAAGGAATATGCCAAGATCATCATGCCATTAGAGGAGCTGCTTAGACATAAAAGTTCCTTCCACTAGGGAGAGGCACAATAGAGGGTGTTTAATACATTAAAAGATAGGCTTATCACCGTGCCTATTTTACGGTTTCCCTCTTGGGACAAGCCCTTTCATGTTCATGTAGATGCCTCAGGGAATGCCATTAGAGTAGTGCTTCCACAACCAAGTGAAGGGATTGTTGATCATCCTCTCTATTTTACAAGTAGAATTCTGACACAAGTAGAGCATAATTATACCACAACTGAGTGTGAGGCATTTTCAATGATCTACGTGCTCTCTAAGTTTAGATAGTATCTATTGGAAACACCCTTTGTGTTCTACACTAACCACATGGCATTGAATTATTTAGTGAACAAGATTTTTCTACAAGGACACATATGTCGATGGGTATTTTTGTTAAGAGTTTGAATTCACTGTTGTAGTGAAACCTAGAAAAAGCAACTCTAGGCTTGATCATCTATCGAGAATTGATTCAGGGGAGGCCACCCAGAGTATTGAGGAAGTAATGCCAAACACATAACTTTTCAGATTGTGGCGCATGCCCTCAGATTTGGAAGAGATTGCAATATTTTTAAAGGAAGGTGTGGCGACGAATGGAATGAAGAAATTGGAAAAGAAGTAGTAGGCCATATGTGTCATGCCCTACATGTTAATTAGTGGAGACTTACACAAATTGGGATGTGATGAATTTTTGTGTAGATGTGTCTTATAGAATGAGCGCCTGACCATCATGGAGGAAGCACATGGAGGAAGTGTGGGTGGGCATTATACAGGTGATGCCACTGTGCGCAAGATATTAATGGCAAGTTTGTGGTGGGAAACCTTGTACAAAGATTGTAGAGACTATTGTAAAGCCTGTGACCATTGTCAGCACATTGGAAAACCAGGAAGGAGAGATGAAATTCCTTTGCACCCTATTCCTAGTGCGGAGCCTTTTGGAAAGTGGGCGATAGACTTTGTAGGACCTATTACACTAGTAGTGCATAGGACTGGGTCATGTTATGTCATCACTTGCATAGATTACCTAACAAGGTCGGTAGAGGCAGCCCAAACTAAATATTGCACGGTAGCAACGGTAACAAGGTTCTTATGGGAGAACATTATCATGAGGTATGGATGCCCTTTAAGTTTGACCAGTGATAGGGGTATGCATTTCTTGAATAAGACCGTGAGGATCATGTTATCATATTTCATGGTGGCACATCACAAGACTACACCCTATCACCCATAATAAAATGGAACCACAGAATCATTCAACAAGATACTAAGTCATACCTTGACCAAAAATTGTGATGTCAGAAGACAAGATTGGGATGACAAAGTATGGGCAGTATTGTGGGCTTACAAGACAACATATAAAAGGCTAAATAAAGCCACACCATTTCAATTGGTGTTTGGCATAGAATCTATTTTACCAGTTGAATTTATGTTGCCTTCTCTTTGAATAACACATGTAGGAGGGTCAGCTGATGAATAAGCACTGGAAGAAAGGATTAATGAGTTAATGAAACTGGATGAGAGACATTCACTTGCCCAATGGAGCCAAACAACAAAAAAGGTAAAGAAAAAGGCTTGGCATGATCACCATATTAGAAACAAGAAGTCTGATGTTTTGTAGATGGTGTTATTATATGATTCTAAGTTTCAACACTATCTCGGGAAGTTAAAAATCCATTGGTTGGGTCCTTACAAAATCTCATGCATCCTTGATTCAGGTGCATGCCAGTTACAAGCGTTGGATGGGACGAAGTTACCTGGACACTTCAATGGGAGTAGGCTAAAGCCCTACTATAAATAAGTCTCCTTGGTGTGTGTAAATAACACAGATTTGCTAGTTAGTTCAGAAGTTCCCTATATGCATTTTCCCTTTCTTTTGTTTCCCTTTTGTGTTGTTGTTTTGTTTTGCACCCTGGTCACTAGTAACCTTATTACTATTTTTGGAGAATTTGTGAGTGCACAGAGGAATGTGCATCACTTTAAGTGTGGGGTGGAGAAAAGTGAAGAAGAACGTGATTAAAGTACCAATGAAGTTGTGTTGAAAAGCCTTGTTGAGTAGCCAGGTTGAAAGAGATATATAAAGAGGAATATGGAAGAATGGTTGGTGCCAGGATAAAGCTACTTGTAGATCCCACAAAGGATAAAGTGCATTTAAAGCAACATGAGGTAGGCGAGAGAAAGGATCAGGATAGAATAAGTGCCTTCAGCATGGGTTACGCCCGCATAGGAGTCTCCTGTCAGGTTGGATTGGTTACACGCCAGAAGTGGTGAGGCACGTAAGTGAAGGCGCTGAAGATGGGATTTGTTTGAAAAATCCCCATTAAATGAACAAAGTATGGTGGTAGGTGAAGTAGCATTTAACATTCAGAAAAGAGAAAAAATATAAGTAAAGGGTTGGGGCCCTCTCATTTTTACTTTGTGAAATAGAAGATCTTGAGATATAAAAAAGTTCCATAAACTAGGACTTTCAGATTCGATCGAGTGAAGGAAGATCTATGAGATTAAAGCAGCTAGTTTGAGTTTGCGAACTAGAAGGGGTTGCATGGGTGTGGAAAGAGTGAAGAGGCACTGTCTTGTGAAGATTTTCATCTCAGTTAGGGTTTGACAAAATAGGGCATGGGTTCTGAAGGATTTTATCACAGATTTAAGATTGAAGGATTAGAAGTAGTAAGACAGAGTAACAAGGAGATAATAGGAGTGATAAAAATACCTCAACCATCACACCCAAGAAAGGAAAGGGCAAAGCCAAGGCTAAATAACCAAAACCTGAGGTAGACACAAATGAAGAAAGGTATGCAGAGATGCAATACCAAGATGGGGTGATGATGGGGAAGGAATGGAAATCCCACTTAAGAAGTGTACTTGTTAGTGACTATAATGACCATATGAACACAATAGAAAAATAAATGGCGTTGGAATTAGTACACCCCACCAATAAATAGACACTTGAGGGTTTTGCTATATATGATGATGACATTAAGGTTAAGATGGAGAAGGAAGGGCTGTTACAACTCTATGAGTTGCCTTATTTTGGAAAGTTAGAGTGCCTGTACCAGTGGTTGATGTCACAGGTGCATGAATATTACTTTCACTTTGCAGTGCGCAAGATACATGTGACTCTGTAGCTGATCTCACAATTTATAGGCTTCATATGTGAGGGAGATAGCTTAGAAGATGACCTTGGCAACAAGGAGGCTATTCAAGAGATTATCACCGAGTATTCCTACAAGAAAGGGTGATGGTACTATGACATTTCAGACATCAAGGACCCCATAATGAAAATGGCTATAGATTTGGTGACTAAGTTGAATGTCAAGGAGAGGTGGATGCAGGTCAACAAACCTTGGCTATATGTCTATAAGAAGATTACATAGGGAACCATATACAACCTATCTGCATACATCGCGGAGGAAATTGTCAGTTCCACAAAGGAAGGGGATAGGATCCTCTTCAGAAATATCTTACTCACCATTGTATTCGCAGAGATTGGGGTGCCTAACGAACTGGAAAAAATTGTATTGGAGTACCCCACCAAGGATCCTTCACCCAAAAAGAGGTTCAAAACATATGCCTATGATACAATGATAGCACCCCACAAGGCGAGGCTAGAAAAATGGTACATGCACTTGAGGAACGTGCTCGGGGTAGAGTGGAGAATACCTGAATAACTCCCAGTAGCCACCGAGGGGGAAGACAAATTCACGGTTTATCAACACTACTGCCTGAGTAGATTCAAGCTGAAAGACGAATCATAGAGCCCTTGGTGCAAGCTTCCCTTCGTGTTCACTGGTGAGTACTTCCAAGTGGGGTTGAATAGATTTAAGGAGTCAAAGAAGCTAAGACTGGAGCTCAGTATTCTATACTGGGAACATAGGGAGATGAGAAAGAATCTGAATTACCCCAGTGGTAAGCACGTGTACATGGAAAAGGATGTGTCATGCAAGATTCAAATGACAAGGCCGATGATGCTACCCATTGCTAGAGGATCAGCGACGCACATGTACTTACACATAAGGCTGAATTTCAAGAAGGGTGCATATCTATAGAATGAATTCTCCATACCTGAAGAACCCTTGAGGAAGAAGAAGCCAACATCTAAGAAAAGAGGGAGAGGAGAATAAGAAGCACTAGTTGTGCATATTTCTCAGACAGTAAGCATACCATCCATAAGCACTAAGCCAAGCACCTACATACGGAGAAATAAGTCTTCGGTGAAGGAGAAGATGCCAGAGGTAGAGACACCTAAGCAACATGTCTCTAAGGTAGAATCACCTAAGGAAGAAGATAAGGTCGAATCCACTGATTAGGAACCACCTCTCAGGAAAAAGTAGAGGATAGATAAAGAAGCTAACTCGGAGGCAACCGATAGCTTGGAAAAATACTTTGGAGAAAGAAAAGATGAGAGTGAGGGAGATGATGGCAAGGAAGAAGAGGTAGGGAAATACCAGGAGCCACATGCCTTTAACATCTATGACTCAAAAGAGGAGAGTGGAGGTGAGAAGAAGGAGTTTGTATTCTCATGGCATAAGGGCACACATGATGAGGAAAATGCTGAAGACATGGAGGATGAGGAGGTTTCCAGGGAAAAGGAGGGAGCCATAAGTTTTACAAAGGAGTAGATCACTGAGGTGTTAGAGAGACAATCACAAATAATGCTCAAGGTCTTGGTATACCAAAAGTTAGAGCACAACGTGGACATAGTGCTGAAGGGGGGGAAGGAGGTGAACATTGAAAAAAATCATGACAACCTGGGAGGCCCCGCTTTGATAGTAAGCTTCCCCAAAGGCGCGTGCTCGGGAAGAAGAAATTTGTATGCAGAATAGAGACATGTAATGAGATGTGTTGATGACATAAGGAAGCTGCTACATGCGTGATTCTAGAGTACCATACCCATAGAAAGGTTCATAGCCATGGGGTCTTTTGAGAGGGAAAACACATACCCGAGAACCAAGACGATGCTCTCTTGGGCATTCGAGTCCCACATTGATGAGCCAAACTTTGAAGTCTACCAAGGAGCACTCATCACATTTACAGAATCTAAGGGGGTCAATCCCTTAGTGAATTCCTAGGAACTCTTAGACGAGCAAGTCTACAATGCACTAAACAAGGTCACGGTTGAGACCGAGGCTATATTATTCATACACAACGATAGGATTAGAGTGCTAGAGGAAAAGTTAGGAAAGAAGGAAGAAGAACTGGTGGAGAAGGCCAAGAGCTTGAAACAAGAAGAATTGATTAGTGCACAGTTAAGGAACGAGTTAAAGGAAGAGAAGGTAAAGGTGTAGGAAGTTTACAAGAAAATAGAGTCTATCAAAGGTGTCATCCTCCTGAAGCACCTGAACTTAGCACCACCCACATAGAAGTACTCGTGCATCCTGGAGTGTATAGAAGATCTAACATGTGTCCTCACTATGGAGAGATGACCCTTAGCCCTGGAATTTGTTGAAGAAGTGGCCACACACTTGAAAGAGGAGGACTAGTTGAAGGTGGTAGTTCTCATTTCTGAGTACAACCAAGTACTCATGGAGGTTAAGGTTATTTCCTAGTCTGAAGAAGCCACATATGATACATGCGTGGATAGAGATAAGGTGGCGAGCTCCTTGGTTGCCACACTCAAAGTAGACCTAAAATAATTCCAAGAAAATAATAAGGGGAATAGGACAGAGAGGGACAAGGACCTGGCCAAAGTAGAGAAGAAATCAGAGGTAATTAAGGCTTTAAGGAGCTCAATTAAGGCCCGGCTAAAGGAAATATACCCCCAAATTGCTAGAAGGATAGATAAACTCAAGGACCTAGGAAAATAAATGGAGTAGACTGTGGACATTTTTGGCACCTAGGGAGTTGTCCTGAGTTTTTATGAAGTGAGCACCTTGGTGGACGACCTTTACTAGAAGGCATAAGGTGAGGTCAAAGTATGGAATAAGCTAGAGGCAGACCTTCTGAAAGATTTTCCTAGCATTTCGAATTAAATTCCACCCCCCATTCTTCATTTTTTCCCTGATTCTTTCATTCCTTATTGTTTTTTTAAAGTGTAAGATTATTCATTAGTTCCCTAGAAAACAAGCATCTTGGTCAAGTAACATGTTTCCAAGGACAGAGAACAGGTGTAGTGTGGGGTGATGTTGGACCCCTGGAATATTGGCCAAGTATGAAGGCACATAGGAGTGTAGGGTCCCAGTTATGAAAAGGAGTGCAAGGAAAAATCATGCAAGAGAAAGGTTTAGGGAAGCACATAGCACATGTCACACATGAAAAGAGGCTCGGGACTTAGTCAATTTGAGCACCAAGGAAGAACACATGAAAAGCGTGATTAATTGCATGTGGATAAGATGCCATCTTGGCGATAGGCTGGCCCAGGAAAGAGCATGCCTTGGATGGAATCTTCTTGAAGAACATCATTAGATAAAGTGGAAAGCCCAAGCCTAAAGAAGCATGCTTGCATGGACCACATTTGACTCTTGGCACCAATTCTAAGGACGTTGGAAGGAGAGTTGGCAATGTAAGAGAATTATAAATACAAGTTCTTGTGGAAGAAAACATATATAAGTACAACGTATAGCGGGTTAGAAAGTGAGCGGAGCTCTACAGAATTATTGCGAGTGGATATTTGTATTCAAGAAATAATGTACTAAGCATGGCCTTGTAATTTTTATTTTTCTGTTAGCTTAGTTACATATGTTCAGTGATATGCATGATTGCAGTCTTCTCTTTGTGACAATCTGTAATCAATCAATGAATATGATGAGGTTACTTGTTATAAATAGACATGGATATCAATGGTTTTAATGCATATTTCTCTCATATGAGTTCTCTTCCCTTTCATGCTACGTATGAATGCATGTATAATTCTTTCTATCATAATTCATGTTCTAGATTTTGTTAAAGTACTTAGTCTAAGGTGACTACAAGGATCTAGAGGCCATTATGAGCTCTATGGTCCTTGTATGTTTCAACCTCCCTCATAAAAACTCTTACACTAATCATAAATGATGTTTCCCACCAAACTCACATAAAAGAGAGACTCAATACCCGCACGTGCCTCGGGTGAGCGCTCAACTTCTGCTGGGTGATAGGCCGGCGCACATGGGGTTCCTTCCTTTTGTGATGGGATTAAAAATGACTACAACTAGGGTAGATAAATTTTCCCATGGTAGATTTTATTCATATAAGATAAATCATATTGAAAAGATATAATCGATGACAAATAAATCTAGAATTTATATAATGGATATATAATATGTGTGTAGAATCCTATATGTAATTACAAATTAAATTTGTGTTTAGTAAATAGGTTGTCAAAATCAAGAATTATATTGTGGTTATGTCAAAGCTATGTGAATTTTTGGCATAGATTAGTGGCCACAAAAGCAAGACTGTATTGATTACTAAATACATAGTGATTAAAATTATCTTTAAAAATATTAACGCATATATAATGTGTTTAACTTCCAATGTACAAAACTTAAAATTGCTAAAGACATTACATTTGGTTAATTCTACATGGAAACATGTATATAATTCAAAATAATTATTATATAATTCAATTATTAATATGGTTTTATAGTTTTAAAGTAATTTTTTAACCTCATATATTTTCCTAAAATGTCCAAGCAGTAACCATGTAAAGAATGTAATATGAATTACTTAGTGAAATTTATTTGCATCATATTAATGAACAACATTAAAATATTTTGGTTGTCACAACCAAAATAAAATTTAAACAAAGGTGACTTTCCCACAAGCTATCATTATCCTTAAAAAAATGTAGGAATGAGAACAAAAAATTCAAGGTGAAAATACCCAAAGAGACATAGAATGGCAGAAATGGGAAAGCTTTAAACAAAGATAAATACTAGAGCATAAAAGGGATAAAAATTTATTTTTTTAACGGATTTTGTTTGGTTTTCATTAAGAAGAAGGCAATTTGGCATGGAGATCAAAAGCAACTGGAAATCAATGCTTGAATGTGGAGCATGATTTAGTAGGACAAAGCAGGGCTACTGTGGATCATGATTGGAATGCCATAAAAAATAGATGAACCAATCGACTATAGAGAAACTAATAGATTCTGTAATAAAAAAGGTACACGTTTACTATAAATAACTGATTTATTTATATCTAAGATTATTTTTTTTTTTATGATGTAAGTGAAACCTCCATCTTCTACCTCAATAAAAAAATCTACATGATTATATTCGCAACCTATGTTGCATTCCTCCTTTTTGTGCATATGTTGTGTGCCTTCTCTGTAAACAATATTATAATTGCATGCAAAAAACAATGAATATTCGAACACTTGGACCTGCAATCTACGACCTGCACATATTTTTTATTTTGAAGATATGCTTTTCTATGTGACCAAAAAAATTAGAAACCCTAATCAACATTTCTCCAAGGTGTTTAATATTTTTTTAGCACATTCCATGAAATAAATTTCAAAATTAGAAAAAGAGTGAGATATAAAAATTTGAAATTTTCACTTTCCTCCTCTTAAACAAAAAGGGCAGGCTATTAAAATTTCAAATATCCAAAAATGTGGAGGAATTCAAATTTCTCTTCCATCATCTGGCCACTGAATGATTATGTAATCAACAAAAATTACATGAAAAGGAATTCCACATCTTCTGAATATCATAACCATACTTATTAAGCTAAAAAAGTGGATCAGAAGTTTTATTGTATTTATGATAATGGTAAGAAACTAGAGGTGGAATCTCATTACCTCTTTTCTGATTTCTCTTACCACATCTTGCTTATGATGACGAAGAACAACTTTCCTGCTTAGAATATTTGTGCATGACTAGTGGGGTATTCACTTTGCTTTCGAAAGCTTGTCTCCCATTAGTGTTCTTGGAGAATTCTCCAATTTCCATCCCCACACTAGGATAACCCAAACCTGTAAAATGCGGATGATCCTCGACATGTATTGGGCTAGCAATACCTTGGCCATTTTTACCAATGCTTCTTCCATCAAATCCCATTTTATCTAGTAACTTGGATCCAATGCCTCTAGTATGCTTTTCAAACAAACCAAATAATTCATTACCTGAATCCAAAACTGAATGGGAGAAAGAAGAAGATTCTAGTGGTGAACAACTTATAGTGCTATCATCTTCCATGGTCACTACATCTGAAGTTGAAGGTGTTTCCTTTCTCTGATCACCACATTACAACCTTGCCAAGATCTCATCCTTGGTTTGCAATTCCAATTTTAAGTGAGTATTCTCCTCTTCTAAGGAGTAATACATTGATTTTAAGAGAGATTTATCTTCCTGGACCTGGTGATTATAATATTTAATATCCTTGAGCTTCACATGTTTAGACATCTTTCCTATAGTGCACTTGTACCCTGTTCACACAAACTGAACTAACTGCACCAATCTTGAAGCAATCACTCTATTAATCAAATTTATTGAAGCAGAAATGGAGCTATACCAGATTTGATACCAAACTTGCTTAGATATTAGCAAGTTTGCAAGCCAATAACCTGCTCTGATACCAAACTTGATCCGAAAATAATCAAGTTTTTATCTACCTAATCTCGAACCCTTGTAGACTTTAATTATTTCTGATAATTTAATCCTTTTAAGTAATCAATTTAAAAATTAATGCAAGAGAATAAATACAATTGCACAAAAATTCATTACAAAGTTCAGCAATTGCTTATGTCTTCGGGTTCTTATCGAACCATTCCACTAGTCAAAACTTGTAGGTTACAATAGTAATTTCACAAGTAAACCTAATGGAAACTACCAAGAACTTGCTTATAAGAATAACCAGACCTTCAGAAGATAAGGGTGAAAACCCGTTTTTCACCAAAGGAATTATCCAAAGTGCCACAATTGCATGGTTTTCACACTTGTATGGATTTATTTCACTTTAATTTTATATTATTTTTTTCTTTTTTATTTTTTTACTTATGGTTTTTTATAGGACCCCATGCTTAGGCGTATAAATTCTTGAGATGCATGGAATTTATAGGTTACAGAAGTTCATTACCATCAGAATCAAAAAAAATTATATGCTCTTGAACCAAATTTAGCCACCACAATATATGGTCCCAACCTGTTAGGCTCAAAATTTCCCTTCTCTTCTCAATCTTCGTTAGTGTAGAACTGATTCTCTTTTAATATAAGGTATCCTAACTAAAAATTGTGAGGTATGATCCATTTTTTATAGCTCTAACACATTCAATTTTGATACAATTTTAGGTGATCCAGTGCATGAAGGTCATTCTCATATAGTAGCTCTAGTTTTGAGATTCTTGCCACTTTATAGTATTCCTATTTTTATAGATAATCTCTCAAAAATATGCTCAAAGAAGGGAGCTCGATATCAAGGGGCAAGATATCCTCGGTGTAAAAAAAATTTAAATATGGAGCACCACCAGAAGGGGTGCATATTTATTTTCCATAAGCCTAGAGGGTGGGAGGGATTTGCAAGTGCAAATTAAAACCAATTTTGTTAACCATCTTCTCCATAATGTGAACAACAGTCTTTTTCGAGGCTTCATATTTTCCATTACCATAAGGGTAATAGGTAGTTGACCAATTTTTTTATTTGGAAGTGTGGGCACACCACATTCACTTACTTAATCTTGAAATAATTACCATTGTCAAATACAATGGAAGTGGGAATTTTGTAGCAAAAGATAAAGTGATTAATTATTAATTTAATAATTTACACACTAGTGACATACGTAAGAGGAATAACCTCTACCCATTTCATGAAATACTCAATGGTAGTCATGATGTGATTGTGGCCATCAGAGGAAGTGGTTATAAGTTTAAAAATGAGATCAAGTACACACTTTTAAAAAGGCCATGGTGTAGTGATGGGTTATAATGATTGCACCTAAGTATGTATTAAATTGTTGTACTTTAGAAACAACAAGCAGTTTTCTACATATTGACGGTAATCAGTTTTAATGGTAGGTGAGTAATTTCGTACTCTCAATATCTTCTTAACAAGAACCATTCCACTTTTATGGGCCCCACAGATTCCTTCGTACACCTATTTGACCGCTAAGATAAACTCTTCCAAGTTAATAGAATGTAATAGATTCACTTCATAGCCATGATGATAGAGTGTGCCTTCAATCAGGGTATAACAAGCTATGTGCTGGATAAGGTTACATTTCTCAGAATGAGAAATTTTAGGAGGGAAATTTCCATTATGTAGGTAATTATAAATTTCAAGGTACCAGTGGGATAAGGGACCAAAAACGTCACACACAAAATAAGATTCTAGTATGTCGTATGTTGGTGTCGTTAAATGGTCTAAAAAGAAAGCCATGTCATTGTTCCTTGGTGGAATGCACAACAAAGATAAAATTGTTGTCATGGGATCTTCCAAGTGATTATGCCCTCTGGGTATCTTTTGGAATGTGATATGTACAAGTAATTATTTTTTAGTATCAAAAAATTTCTTGTAAGGGGTGATCTTTTCATCCTTAACCATATATTCATCATTTACTTGCTTGATGATCAGTTGAGAATAACCTATAACATTAATCTATTTTATATCCCATCTTATAGAAATTTTCATTATTTTAATCATGGCTTCATATTTGGCTATGTTATTAGTGCATGGGAAACCAATTTTGAATGTTTGAGGAATTAGATAACCCATAGGAGTGATAAGCACGACTCCTGCTCCTAAACCATGATGAGTAAAATATCCATCAAATTACATATGTCATACAAAATATTCCTCAATATACATCATAGAATCATATGCAAGATCTAGACTCAACGGTTCATTTCTAGTTAAAGGGGTTTTTCCTAGTTTATCAACAAGTACTTTCCCTTTGACTAAGTTCTGATTGACATATTCAATATCAAACTCATTGAGCAAGATGGTCCAATTATCCATCCTCCTAGTAAGTGCAGGTTTAGATAGTAGGCACTTGAGTGGGTCAACTCTGTATATAAGCTTGTTCTTGTGGTTCAATAGATAGTGATGGAGTTTCTAGAATGCAAATACAACAACCAAGTAAGCCTTTTTAATTTGTGGATAGTTGATCTTGTAATTAATAAACGTGTGACTAAGGTAATATATGGATTTCTCTTTTTGATTCGGATCATACTGAGCTAGAAGCGTTCCAATAGAAAATGAGGTAGCTGAGATATATGGTAACAAGGATTCACCTAGGGTAGGTGGTATAAGAATAGAAGGTTTATCAAAATACTCCTTCAATAAATTGAATAATTGTTGTTGTTCAGGACCCCAATGGAAATAGAGATATTTCTTGAGAATATGTGTGAAGGAATGACACTTTTCTAGGATTTTGAAAATGAATTGGGAGATAGATTATATTTTTCCTTGTAAACTATGCAACTATTTGAGGTACTTAGGAGGATGCATTTTTGTGATAACTGAGACCTTTGCTGGGTTTACCTTAATTCCTCTTCTTGAAACAATGAAACGTAGAAATTTTCCTGATAACACCCCAAAGACACACTTCTTTTAGTTAACCCTGACCTTGTAGTCTCTGAGACATTGGAAGATGTGTCGTAAAGTTTCTAGATTAGCTTCTTTAGTCCTGGAATTTCCCAAAATGTTATCAACATAATCCTCCATAATATCATTTCACATGTCATGGAAGATGACATTCATGGCCCTTTTATATGTTACACATGCATTCTTGAGACCAAAGGGCATGAATTGGTAATGGAATGTCCCCCAAGGGGTTTTAAAATTATTCTTATGTTTATCCTCTTTTGCAGTTTTAATCTGATTATATAGTGAAAATCCATCCATGATGGATATCATCTCATATTTTGTAGTTGAATTGAAAATCATGTCAATGTTTGGAAGATGAAATTCATCCTTAGAACATGCTTTATTAATATCTCTCAGATCTGTACAAATTCTAATGCCAATGGGTTTCTTTTGAACATGAAATATATAATAAATCCACTCTAAATAGCCAATAGGCCTAATAAATCCTGGTGCTAATAATTTATCAAGTTCTTCTTTGACTAAGAGAGTGATGTCAGGATGCATCTTTCAAATTTGTTAATCTAATTATATCCTAAAAATCAGTCCATGAGGGATAGCATCTCATATCCTGCAGTTCAATCGACAATCATGTCGATGTTTAGAGGAGGAAATTCATCCTTAGGACATGCTTTATTAATATATCCAAAATCCATACAGATTTCGATTCCAATGGGTTTATTTTGCATAGGTACTATATTATAAATCCACTCTAAATATTCAATGTGCTTAATGAATCATACTACCAATAATTTCTCAAGTTCTTCTTTGACTAAGAGGGTGACATGAGGATACATCTTTCAAAGTTTTTTCTTGATGAGATTTTATTCTTCATGTAAAACTAGGTTATGCACTACTAATGAGGGATCTAAGCCTAAAATTTACACTTAGGACCAAGAAAATATGTTTGAAATTTCTTGAAGAATCATGGAAAAGGTTTTTTTCTTTTGTGTTGAGAGGGAAGCTCCCAGCTCAACCATTCTAGGTTTTTCCTTCGTTCTAATATTTACATCAAATATCTCCTCCACGAGAATTTTGCATTCATCTTCCATATGCATAAGATCAGGGGGATATTGAGATCTTCTTCTAAGGGTGGATCAACAAGATTTCCACTCTTAGAGTCATCATTATTTATGTCCATTGATTTTTCCATTTGTTTTCCTGCTATTTCCTTGAAGATGTTTTCATAGTGGGACTTGGAATTGTTTTTTGAAAATACGTTTTGGAGGATATCTTACCATTTTTTAATTTAGATTTTGGTGACCATAGAACTAAGCCTCCTCTTGAAGTACACAAATGCATCTAGGTTGATGGATAATCCCTTATTTTGGTCACTAAAATGAAAGTTATCACGGAGACCCATAAACTCACCAATCGATTCATCATTCTCAAAAAAATCAATTGTTACATGTCATTATTAGTCTTGGTTGACAAGGTAAGGATGGAAACTATTTAATTCAGCAGTGGTAGGGGATATGGATAGGATAGCCATTTCTGGAAAAAAAAAATTGTGGAGGAAATTTCTCCGTAGAGACTACGTTGGGAATTTTTTTCATTTTCATAATCAAATGAACTATCTTCTCATTCATAAGAGGTGGATTAAACCTCTTGAGGATGGGACACATACATTCAGACACCAATAACATACTTTTCTACTTTTTGATTTCATTTTAGAAGGGGTTCCCACACACCTTGCTCATTCATGTCGTATCCATATCCTTGGTATTCCATGGAATATATATTTTTTTACGAGATGGCATATTTGAGTGCTTGATATCATGAATCCATATCATTATCAGGAGACTAGGATATAGAAGGTTTGATTAGTTTATCATCTTCCAAAATTCCTCTAGGAGTGAAATTTTCAATATTACAGTGTTTTAAAGACTATTTATATTTTTAGAAAGGACTACCATGGTTTCTGGGTGATAGGGGAATATTGGAAATGAGGAGGTCCTAATAGAGGTTATATTCTCTGCATCCAGTTGTAAGGACCTTCATCTCCCATGAACAAAAGGGAGATATAGATGTAGAAGAGCCATTATCACACATATGTAATGTATCCAGATAAATACAAGAGGAAATAATATTTTACTGAACTTGAACAACTATCTCACTTGAAGGGAATTCATATGTTGTGGGAAAATATTTTGACAACACTTTGCAATGGGAAAAGGGTTGGGGATCCCTGAGAATGGAAATAATTTTTCCTTTATGTTACTATGTAAAACATTGATGGAAAGTAGAATGCATAAATTGTATGACATGGATCCATGAGCGGATGAAGAGTATAGTGTAGGGTAGTTCTAAGTCCAAGACTTGAAACCAAGTATCATCATGAGTAGGCCCAACTTCCATAGGAAAATTTATCATACCAGCTAATTTTTACTCTACATTATCTTAAGCCTTAATCATGATGACTTTAGGATCTAGTTTAACATCAATATGTTCTGTTTGTCTAACAAGCTTCAATGTAAAAATATTAAAGTTATATCTTCTGTCCACAAGAACCCTTTTTATCTCATTACGATTAATAATAACTTCAATAAAAAATGGTAAATTATGTGTATGATCATCACTAGGAATCTCATGTTGGCTGAAGGTAATGTGTTCGGAAGGAGCGATCTATGTGACCAAGGCTTGGAAGCATGTAGGATCAATATCAATTGAAAATCCTGACCTCTGAAGTGTTTTGCAAAGGATGTATTTATGAACATTGGATATTTTAGGAAGATCTAAGATTGAAATCTTAGAATTGTCCTTCTCAAGTTGTTCTAAAATATCATAGTGACTATCATGAAGGATAGGTAGAGGAGGTTCTGGAATAAAAAGTTGAGAATATTGTGTTTCCACGGTACACTCTCTTACTTTAATCTTAGTAGTATTTACATGATCAATAGGTAGAAAAACATCCAATGAGGGAATCAAACATTTTACAGGATTTAGTAATGTTATTGGCACTTTTATTCTAGGAAGATTGAACTCGATCCGGATTTTTCTTCCCTTGTTGTGCTTAGGGAATGGTTCTTGTAAATTATTAAGTTTTATTTAGTATTTTTACTGGGCACAAATGAATCCATTTCAGCCTCTCTGCTATCGATGAGGTCTTGAATGAAGTGATTCAACTTTTAAAAAATTAGTGTTATGAAACTTGATATGATGATATTCACAGTATTCATGGTCTCTTACTATGTCAGCTTTGGAGAATCATCTCCAAAGGGTGTATTGTTAGGGAATATTATCATGATCACTGTGTCTAACTATTTTAATATAGATGAAAAACAATCAGTGAGAGGAGTGAACACATGACATTTAACTTTAGCTGTAGCGGATTTGTTGTCACCTTCCCAAAAATTGTGTACTTTTGTCTCAGTCTTTAAATTTTTTTGGGTAAGATGTCTCTCAAAATGTCCTTGTGAAGGTCTGTGAAGGTAGAGTTCTTTTCCAATAGTTAATCATTTTTTTAGCATTGAGTTTTTGAGGTTTTCCCTTTGTTTTGTGGGCATTCTAGGTTTTGATGTTCCTTATGTCCCATGTTTCATCGAGCTCCTATTTCGCTGAATATATGCCTTCCCCACATTAAATTTATTTCGCTTTGTTATTTAGGTACTTTGACTTTGTGGAGAACTCAAGTCCCAATGTACCAAGGCCAAATGTGTGAGTTTATTCTGGCTTACCCAATTTGAACATATTGTGGACATTTCAACTTTTCACATCCCACATGTCCCTAGTGCTTCCCGGTCTCCATTTCCCCCACCTTCCTATTTTTATGGCATCCCATTCACTAAGGGTTTTTTGGATTTCTCATACGAAGTTTCCTAGTGTCATCTGGGTCGATTGTGCATGTTTTCTTTACCATATCTGCATTCCACTATCTTGAGTTAGCGTAGTTAATTAATTTTTGCATTCAATTCCCCCTATTGACCTACTCAAAACAAAACATGTATAAATACCTATGGTAACCATTTATTTTTACCATTGTCCCTACATTTTATATTAATTTCTATTCCGTTCACTCTCTCCACTATTTTTACACGTAGCAAGGTCCTTTCTCTAGTGTTTTTCAAAAATTCCAGGTGCAACGTGTTCTATCAGAGGTTGTGAATTGTTGAGAGAAAATTTTAGAGGATCAAGAAGTCCATTGCAGAGTATTTTTTCCCTTGTTTCATGAGCCTATTCTCCACTGTATTTTCTCTAAAAAAAATTTCTTCACTATGAATATTCATTCCAAATTCCATAAACATCTATCTTTATTGGGAACAACCATACCCAAGATAGGATATAGTGATGCTCAACAACCTTAACTGGATGATTTTTGGGTGTGGCTTGACTAAAAGAACCCTACCCCATTGCTCAATTAATCAAGGAAAGTAGAATTCCTCACGCGGGGGGTTTTCCAGTTAATGTTCAATGTGCTGACAATGTGTTAACATGTGGCTCTTACTTCAACCTAGATACAAAAAAGATAATTTATCTTCACGGGAAGGTAGTTTCTTGATTGGATGCTAATTTTATTAGTACCACTCTCAAAATTCTAGTAAGAGAATATTCAAACTCTTTCACCAAGGATCAGGCGCAGCTCATTTTTAATCAAGACAATGAGCAATATAAGAGTAGGGTGGCCAAGTTATGGTTTACAAAACCAAATAAAGAAGCCTCAAGATTTCTTAAAATTATTTATAAGATTGAATTCAAGGAAGAGATGTCATATTTCATCACCCTCCTTGCTAGAATAATGGGGATGCCTGCAACCAATGAGTTCAACTTTTTGATGTGCCCTTATATCAACATGATATGTGAAGGAAATTAAATCCTTAATTGGGGAGAGATAATATGTGATATTCTTATTGAACAACTAGCCAATGTTTAAGGGACTAAGACTTTCTGTATGAGTTCCTATCTGATGTACACTATTGTTGCATACAGGGAATGGTTGGAGTTCTCTCTTTATGAAAACAAAACAGATGCTTCTATTTTTTATTATTATCCACAGTTGACTTTGAAGATTAGTAATCATCATTTTAGAATGGTGAATTATGCCTTTACCATATATATTTTTAGATTGTTAGACAACAACACAACTCAAAGATTCTTGGAGGATGCTAAACAATTTATTGATGTCTATAGTAGTTATTATATTTAATTCAAGAAATTTTCCTACATACAATTGGTTAGATTTGAGGGAACGCCCCTGTAACTCCTTATATATTGTAGTGAAAAAATGGCCCTAGTTGAAATTTATAGGAAGTTGGATAAGTTTCACAGAACTTCCAGAGACAAGATGATTACATGCATCTAGTTTCTAATAACATTGGGTAACTATATTTGTAGGACTACTTTGGATGCCCAAAATGTGGAAAAAAAAATTACTCCCCTCACTTCTCCTTATTTTAAATGAAATTACCTACTTTTATATCAAGGGATTTATTGCTAACAATTTTAGAATGGGTTTCCATCATCTTGAAGATAGTGAAGACTATTGGGTTTATTGTTTTGATGATTATGAAGCTAGAAGAAGGTACTTTGGTAGATTGTCATTGTAGAAAATCAAATATTTTGATGTGTATAAGATACCAGATGGACTATAAGATGATAATCAGGAACTACAGTCCCTTCAATATGAAATTTATATCAAAAAAACTCTTATTTAAACTATTGATTGGTTTGTTAAGGAAAGGGATGATTTGAAAGAACTAATAAACCCTATCTTGGTGAGAACAAATCTTTGGTTTGACAGGAAAATGAAGATGTTCAGAGCAAGTAAGTCCAGGTCTTCCTCCTAGGAATCCTCCACTCCTTATACGGATATGCCAATGGTGACCCCTAAGGCACATGTATGATCTATTCCCTCTCTACTTGAACCTTGAAATCTAGTATATATGAAAAAATGAAAGGCTAAGAAAGATGAAAATATGGAGTAATTAATTCAAGAAATTGAAACTTTGTCCTCTTCAAAGAAATTAGAATCATTACTTGAAGTTGAACTAGTTAAAGATGTTTGTGATTATGAAAATGAGGAGAAAGAATAAGAAAAAAAAGAGGAGGGTGATCTTGAAAGAAGTAATAGGGAGAAATAAGAAGAAAAAGAGGATCAACTAAAGGATCGGGCTTCAAAGGTAGAAGCAATGGGTGTCCTACAATATCTACCAAAGGAGTTCCTATAAAGGAAGTACTTACCTCCAAAATTTGAACATCTATGTTGAAAGTATCTATTGTACAAAATGCGAGTGCAATGGGTACACTTGCACTTGGGCCCGTTGTTCCCTCTACTTCTATTTATTATTTTGTTTGGGTAAAACTATTGGTGAAAACTAAGAACAAAAAATCCACAACTCGTATTACTACTCCTAATTTCAATGTTATGGAAATTCTTCTAAGTACTACTCCTCCCCCATCTATAAAGAAGGCTAAAATCACATCTAGGTTAGTATTTGATTCTTAAGGCCAACAATTCATGGAGATTTATAATCCCAAACTTGATAAGGATGAAACAGACTATTTGGTAACTAATTAGGAATTGACAAGACTCCCCCTTAGATAATCTACACCTCTGAATCAAGTGCACAATATGAAGGAGACAATGTCAAGAGTAATTGAAAGTGTTGAGAGAGGAAAGAAAACATGAGATTAGATGGATGAACAAAACCAAATCCTTTGAAGTTTCATTTAGTCTCTATTAGTAGAAGACAAGGTACTTGATCGAACTCCACTAGCCACAATTCCACCACCTTCTTTCTTGACTAATAAAAAAATTCAAGCTATCAAAGAAATCCATAAGCATGATACCTTTGGGAAGGCATGAGAAGACTTTATTGATGATATGATAGTCACAGGATTAAACTTCATTGAGGAATCACACAATTCATATGATAAATTCATTGTGATACAACTTAAATTTACTAAAACACTCAGTGATTTAGATAGAGAATTAAAATTGTGGAGTGAATGAATGCATTCAATATCTTCGGCTGATGAGTGACACAGATATGTAGGTTCTTTTGGAAAGTAAATTATTTGACGATGAAAAGTTTAATTTTTCTAAAAAGTGGGTCTTTAACATTGATTGGAAAATAAAATTCCTTGAGGAAGCCATTGGTGAACTCATGAATATTTTGCAGAAGGTATATGCTTTTAAATCCTATGTTGTATCTACCTTTGACGAAATTCACTGCTAAATCTTCAAGGATAATTCAAGGGATAGGTTCAAATTCCAAGAGATTAATTCTTGGTTCATGACATTTGTAAAATAATATTTGTCTAAACAAGACAATATGTCTAAGGATAAAATGATGGAAATTTGTACACGTTTTCTACATCCCACCAAAAAAAAATCAATCAGACTAGGAAAAATACACACTGGTGGATACAATATATATAGAAGGCTAGAGAGCATAGGGTATTGAAGATCCAAATTTTTAGTTATTGGAACCACAAAGATTCTATCAGACTCTAAAAAGAAGGAAGATAAGAACAAGATCCATAATCACTCCTCTAACTAAGAGTAGAGTTGTAGAGAATATTAATTTTTAAACACAATCAAACCCTAGCTTCTAAGCTTTAGTGTTGGCTGGATTTGCAGTCCCTTTATAAACCATTTTTCCAAGAATGGAAGTAACTATACCTTGTGGAAAATGGGTTGGGCCTTTGGATATTTCTCAACCATTACATGATCTCTCAAAAGGGAATAGAAATAATTTTACTAGATTCAGAGGATATGGGAGGGTACACTCAGATGAACACATTAACTACATTCATCATGTCTTGTGTAGTTCTTAGAGTTGAGCATGAAGATGTATCTTTCATGATCTTTGTAGAAACACTCCAGGAAAATGTTGCAGACTGGTTATATCATCTTCTAATTGGTGCTATCACTAACTATGATACCATGAGAAATCAATTTGAAAATTAGATCAAACCCGCTGAGGATGTGCATGCTCTTCTTGCCTATATTTATTAGATAAATAAAGAACAATATGAGACATGTGAGATTTTGTGGCAAGATTTAACAAATTGGTGAATAAAATTCTAGTAGCCACTCATCCTTTGGATCAAATTCAGAAATGTTACTTCTTGAATACACAATTATCAGAGGTAAGCTATGCATTGAGAAGGGCTAATGTTGCTACTTTGGATTATGATCAACGCTTGGTCATAAGTGTCAAAGATGATCTCATAATGTCTAGAAAATTTAAAAAAGAACATCCTAAAGATTAAAATTCTTCTTCAAGGACCAATTCTAATCAACTGGTATACAAATTGGTGAATAATCTTATAGAAATTAAGAAACAATTGGCTCGAAATATTCCTTATAAAGATATTATAAGGAGAAATTTTCAACCCCAAATTTTTTTTCCTTCTACTCAGCCAAAAATAGCAATTGAAGTACCTCATTTTATGGTTCTATTCAATGCACAATGTGTGAAGTTCAAGATCCTAAAAATTAAGTAGTGGTTGAGGAGCATGAAGAACCTGGGGAAGAAGTAGAAAATGATCCAGAAGAAGCAAATGATTCTCAAGTTAATTTCCTTACCACCGAAGGGGTTTATGATGATGAAGTAGTGATAGATATAAATAGTGAATCATATGGTGTTATGACCAGAGAATAGATGAACAAAAATAAAGAGGTGACACAGCCGACAAATAAATACAAAGAGGTTATGATCACTATTCCAGTTGTTATTAAAATAGGATCCCATATCCCTACCCCTTCCTCCCAAAAGGGGAATAACCCCTCTACGTCTTCATCTTCTACACCTAAAGATAATATAACTTCAACATTTGTTTCCAAAAAAACCTCAACTTCAAAAAATCATAATCCTAAGTCTTCCACCTCTTTTAGTGTAGATACCCCATCTACCTCTGGATATTTTGACATAATTGATCATAGAAAGAAAACCAAGGTTCAAATTTTTAAAGCTGAATTCTATCAAACTCACCTTGATGCCATTTCCTAGGTATTCAAGTTTTTCAAATCCAAATATAAGTCATCATTTACTACTTCAAAATGCCCATTGCCTACTCCCACCTCGTCACCCCAAAAAAACTTGATGGCTGCAGCACCTACTACAACTAAAAATATTGATCCCTTTTATGTCAAGCTTCTTATAGCTTGTCATAGGCTTAGTAATTGTGTTATTGATTCAGGATCATCACACAATGTGATTCCTTCTAAATTTTCCCATGCTTTAGGATTGACTTTGACACACACATTTGGTTCATGTTATTCAATGGAAAGTAAGGAGGTGCCATTAGTAAAAAGGATCAAAGATGTAAAATTTGCCTTTGCTGGTTTCCCAGAGAAAAGTGTCAAAGCTACTATTTTAGTAGTAGATATTCCTCCATCATATGGTATGTTGTAGAGTCTAAATTTTTACAAAGAAGTGGGAGGATAAATTCAAATGGATTGGTCACATGCTCCCTTCTAAGTTAATGGAAATATGAACAAGCTTTTACCTAAAAGACAAACTAATTAAATTGTGCAGAAAATAAATGACCCTAAATCAAAAATTCTCTATAAAGACATTGGTCATGGTAATTACATGATCATGTTATAAAATGACATAAAGGCTCCTACGAGTGTGATAGATGATCCTAATGGTGTTTGGATTCTTGAATTTGATGGTATTTTATCTTCAACTCGCATTGGAGTTGGCGTAGTCCTGTTTTCTCCTCAGAAGAAGTCTTATCCTTTCTCTTATAAGCTACAATTTGAAAATACAAATAATAGAGTGGAATAAGAAGCTCTTCTTTTATGAGTGGAAATGGAAAGAGATATGGGAATAAATAACCTTTATGCATGAGGAGATGCAAAACATATTGTCAAATAAGTCAGCGGGTTACTTCAAGTAAAAAATAAAAGGTTCAAACATTACAGAAATATTGTATGGGATTCAATTGAATTATTGGATGCCTTTTCTATTGAAGTTGTACATAGAGAAATTAATACTAGGGCTCATGCCTTAGCTGTATTAGGGTCCTTACTGTTTCCTCATCCTGACTTTTTCCAAGAAAGAATTACCATTGAGATGATACACAGGCCATGTGTCTCAAATAATGTTAATAATTGGAAATTATTTAATGACGATAAACACTTTCTCTCTTTTCTTGAGCTTAAAAAAAATTCAATCAATTATATTTTAAAGGATGTGAGGCTACTTTTCGCGAGTCTGTACAATTGTTTGTACCCGTGTTCAATGAAAAGTTGTAAAAGCCATGGATTTGGGGTAAGAATCTATAAAGAAACCCCAAAGGATTTTAACAATCTGATCAATGGACCATGTGATAATAAATGAGAAAGGTTCTCTTCTTTGCATACATTAATTTGAAAAAAACATGCAAACTAAGCAAATGAAGTTAATCTGTATTCTTTGAAAGCTTGAAATAATGAACCTAAGAGGATATAAGCATTCAGTTTATGTGTTAAGAGAAAGATATCTACCCATTAATGACTTCAAGGCCAATGGATCTTCCCTTTTACTCCATGTTAATGCTATAAAATACAAGATTAAATGCTTTTAGCTCAAATGGAAGAAAATGAAACAACAAACTAAAGCCTAAACAAATTGCTATAATTTATGCTAGGAAGAAGAGAGAGTTCTTAGGAAATGAGGGAGGGGGTATAGCCCTATTTATAGTTTTTGGTTTGGAAGAAAAGGGAGATTTGGGTACATGTGGGACAAAGGCTAAAGTTCAAAAAGAACTTTTAGCAAGTCAAAGTGTGATTTGACTATGTTTAGGGTACCTAACCTAGGTTAGACTAATTAATCTCTCTTAGAGAGTAATTAGGGTTCTGGAAGGGTTCTGAAGGCCTTTATCAATCCAATGAAGTGGATTGATCTTCCAAGGAGCTAATAGAAGCAAGATAGAAGAGAATAAGAAGCTAATATAGTTAGAATGATGTTATACCATCCTGTTTTAAATGGTTTATAAGAGGAAGAACAACCAAAAAGGTGTCGTGAGAGGAGAGTTAGATAGGTCTAATTGGTGGTGTGTCATCAATTTTCAAAGGGAAGGAGTGTTAGTGCACCATTAGAAATAATAGTGTATTGATCAAACTACAGGTGTCTACATTTTCCCCTCTTTGAGGTGATGTAATCTACGTCACTTCGAAGAAAGTAGACAAACGCAAACAAGTAGAATTTTTTTGAAGGGGTAGAAGAAATATTAATAGGAAAAAAGATGACGAATGCCCCCTCAAGTGTCAATGGGGTGATGAAGAAACTCGATTGATGATTGAAAAAGAAACAAATAGAAAGAAAAGTGCTCAGAGAAGACAAGAAACTTGAAGAAAAAGGGATATTGAGCTATCTGTAAATTAATTTCTAATAATACTTAATCATCATAATGTTTAGAATCCTCCTCCTGGGTCCTTATCAAAATGTGAGCATGCGATGGAATAGTAAAATGACATTAAAAGCCAAGATACAATCAAACGTCTTGTGCCAAAAATTACCAACTCCATGCAACATACACGAATGCAATGCAATACGAGAAATAAACAAAATCACCTGATAGGGAAATAAGTACAATCACACACACTTAAACTAACAATGTTCAAGATAGTTGCACAAATATTTTTTTATTGAGATGCAGTCCCAAATGTTTTGATAAACAACTAGGGTGAAGAATGATTCCCCAAGCAAGGTGTATTATGTAAGGGGGAAGATGGAGGACACTTTCATCCTACGAAAGAGCAATGTGCACGAAAAAAATAGTACCAGGTAGTTGATAGTGCCCCAAAGTATAGACGAAGTAAGCAACATAGCTTGTGTAGGTGATTGGAGATTTTGGTGATGCACAAGTTGTTTTTTTGAAATGTTTGAAAATGTCAGCAAGATCTAGGATGAGTGCCATGCAATAGACACAAATTTCTGCCGTAGATGATCAGTTTAACCAATTTTGAGCCATTTTTGATATTTTTAATATTTTTTGTTATTTTTAAATGTTATTGTGAACTTTTTTCTTTTTTAGGTTTTTGATTAGTTAGAAGAATTTCAAAAGATCAAAAATCTTCTAAAAATACATGTGAGGGCGATATTGGGAAGGAAAATCTTGTCAAAAATCTTAGAATACATGCCCACAAGGAGAAAGATGGGTCGAGAATAATTTATTTAAAACAATTTAGTAAATAATTATCACGACGGGTTAAATAGATGAAAAATAGAGGAAAAGGAAGGAAAAGGTGCCTGGAAGTTTCATAAATTATCTCATTGTGATGAAGAAGTGACAGTTGGATGGCATGAAGTACCCTAGCATGTGAAAATTAGTAAACATGATTATTTTAATACAAAAATAATTATCACAGTGGGTAGAAGAAGGTTAGAATTATCATAGTGGAGAAAACATGCCCCAGGGGCATCGCGACAGGTTAATATACTCACCCAGGGTTGGTAACACAATCACAACCAATTCATTTCTACTAGAGGCTTTGCAAATTTTTACCATGAGTGAAAGCGAGAGCCCTGGAGTGAGATGGCGAGGATACCAAGGAGGACAAGGTGCGCGGATTGCATCCGGGAGTACATACGGAACCCAACGGATGGACCATTCATGAGTGGCCTAACCCCCTATTAATTACACATTTAATGCCATTTTTAGGGTTTTATAGGGTAGGTCAGAGAAATTTTGATGCATACACATGGGTAATGCATGGGTGTATGCATCGGTTAGACAAGTACATGCACACCCATGTGTCAAAATAGACATGAAAGCATAAGTGCATCTGTTCAAAGGAGATAGGGATGTGTACGCGTACATGTTCGGTAGGAGTAGGTACATGCATACGTATCCATTAGGAAAGGAAGATACACACACACATATCTATAGAAAATTTAGAGGGTGTGTGTATGTGTCAGTTAGCATTTGAATAGACACATGCACATGTGTGCATTGAATGGGGCACATAGGCATCATGCGGGGCGCATAAACATCCTGTATATAGCCTTGCACCAAAAAATACAAGAAGGGTTGTGCGCATATGCATCCACAAGGGTCCGTACACATCACTTAGGGCACATAGGTGCTAAAGGAGGTGCGCATGTGTTAGAAGAAAGTGAGAAAAGACAAGTAGATAGAACATAGCCAAGTATAGAAGAATAAAGGTAAGATTATTTCAGAACAAGAAGAATAAGTAATAAGTTAGATGCATTAAAAGAATTATTCTTCATTAGAAAAATATATAGAAATGTTATATGCCTAACACTTGCATTTATTTTGCAGCATATGTTACCCATTCTTTAAACTCATGAGCGCTATGGTCGATTAGCGGTGATAGAGGCACAGTTTGGTGATGATGATCAAGTGACACTGGCGAGTCTTTTACACATGACAGGATTGTCTCATGTCGCAAAGATGAAATAAATTACTTTATATCACGTCCTTTTGACAACCATAATAGATTGATGACACAAAAAGAGCTAGTGCTTTCACCTCTTGACTGGGGAGATCACCATTACCTTGGAGGATGTATGGCACATCATTATGGGTCTGGATTCAGGGATAGCTTATCGAGACTTCGAGCTGCTGGACCGACATTCAATGTCATATCATACATTTGTTTATTTTTCCTACTATACCATGGCACGGGATGTCCATCAGACTATCCCGATGTATAAATGATCTACAGTTAGACCAAGTAGTGGTCTATATGATGGCTCTTGTTAGTGGAGTTATACTCCCTGAAAAAATTGGTGCTTCATTTCCGCTTGGACTCCTAGGAGTGATTCTTGGTTTGGTGGAGGGACATATCTACTATTGGGGTAAGTGCATTCTAGCACACTTATACTGGGACCTCCATTTGATCACTTACTACCATAAGAACATGGTAGGACCTGCTTGCTTGCTATAGATTTGGTTGTAGGACCACATTGTCATTGGTCACCCCTTAGGTGTTCTGAGAGTTCGGGCTCCCGACGAGCCTTCTACAATGGGTTGGGTCCTAGAAGGGGACGATGGGTGACCCTTCATGGGAGTTACATACCACTAAATGCGTGAGTTGGATGAGCTATGACAGGCTTCCATTGTATGGAGGCCTTACAGACATTGTCAGTGGCCAGAGGATGGTCTAGAGCTTAGCACTGCTACCATTAAGCATTTTATCTTGGGTAGCTGTAGCTATATGTGGGAGTTATATAGAGTAGATCTGTGTCAGAGGTAGTTTGGCCTTACCCAAGATGTTCCTGGGCCAGATAGATGGTATGCTTGTAGAGCTAGAGAGCATTTTGATATGGGTCCGCAGATTGCCCGTGATAGAGTACTGGCCAGTTTTTGATAGGCGAAACCTGCTATTTAGATGCCACTGAGACAGATTAGAGATCCGGGCACTATACTGGAGTATGGGCCATGGTACCATGATGTGCTCCTGCACCATTTGAATATTCTTAGAGTGACATACGATGTTGGTGTGAGACCTCCTCCAGTGGGGCCTTCTAGCGGTGGTGAGGGTGGAGATGATAGTGATGATGATTATGATGAGGGTGGGCCCGATGCACACCAACATGTTAGAGGTAGGGGATAGGGTCCCATACCACAACAACCATAGGGACAAGGCCCTAGCCTTAGGGTTAGACAATTATATAGGGCCGTGGACATAGAGTTTCCCCGAGTGGGCATTCCAGCTAGGATATATTCCCCTCTTCAGCAGGGATTACCAGAGAAGGGACCACCACCCAATATTCCAGAGAGTAGCAGCACTGGTGGGCAGTGAGCTACTCTTCAGCAGCAGTTATAGGTAGCCATTACTGTACAGTTACATGTGGCTGGTGAGAGACACATAGCGAGGACCCAGGTACAGGCCCTCATAGTAGAGTGAGATCAGGCTCTCACCTAGGTGCAGATGTTGACATCAAAGAGGAATCAAGTCAGGGCATAGATTACCTCGGCCAGCGATAGTGCTACATGGTAGAGTAAGATACGAGATTTGGCTATGTAGGGTACTCAGATATTGAGCCTCCTACATAAGTCCCAGAATCAGGGGTGGATGGTTGTTACTCAGAGGGACCATACATAGGCACAGTCATAGGGCTATCTTTCATAGAGAGATTAGGCACGAGCCCAGGTGCAGGTTATTAGTGCAGAGAGAGATTGAGAGGCTACTACCTTGAGATAGGCCCAGGTTGATGTTGCTAGTTTGACAGGCCAGCGAGATGCTGCCCTACAGGAAGCTCTCACTTCTAGAGATACAGACTTGATATGAGATGCCATGAGATCTAGTGGCAAGGCTATGTACTATAGGAATTCCTACTTCAGGGAAGTTCTAGCATGTCATCAAGTAGTCTCATTTCAGCAGTCAGAGGCTAGTGTGATAGGTTCTAGGTCATGAAGATCAGGCCATTTGGCGAGATCAGTTAGGCAGCCTATGCTAGAAGAGCTAGCTAGATAGGGGCCATCTAGATAGTTTGGTGGTGCTCCCAATGCAGGTCCATCATAGCCATCATTATTCCGTCGACCAGGTGAGAGACTTGGGAGCCCTAGTGAGGGTGAGAACTATGGTTGAACTCTACATTATTTTTGTTGTATAGATATTTTTGTATACATGCCTCTTATGAAGGCTGATTTTGACGTATAGCTATGTATACCTTCATTTTGATGATGCTTCGTGATGAAGGCTTGATTATTTTTTATGCATGTCCCTTTTTGACAGAACATTGCATCGGTGATGTATTATCTTGAGCATTGACCTAGAAAATTATACATGTATATATTGACATTTGATGTATCATTATATAATGGATTTATGATGTATGATTTTCTCTTTCCTTCATGTATGTGGCATATCTTAGATTCAAACATGTGTACATTTCATTCTTTCTTTCTTGATGATGATGTATATGTATATAGCACCACATGTTTTGGATTCATGAGTTATTTATGAGTTTTTATCCTAACACTTTGGGATGATACTAGATGATATTGGTGTGGGGGGGATAGATTTGTGATTATACGTAACCCCTCTTGCCCCCATTGATGATACGATATTTGATGATTACCTTAGCATACATGCATGATGTAATAATTATCTTTTTTTGTATATATATGATGTAGTGAATGATGTTAGAAATGTGATGAAATGATAGATGATAGATGTGATAACAAACAACTGTGCAAAATCACACAAGCAAAAGTTAACAAAACTAAACAAATATACACATACAACAAACTACTAATAAAAAAACACATGCAACAAATTAACAAGAGATTAAAATGATATCTCATCTAAGCAAGTAAAATTAAACCCTAAAAAGATGCACATAACAAACAAAGAAGCCCACAACAATTGTTTACAAGCATGAGAGCTCTCAAATGTATGTAATGTAATACATAATTTAAATCAAACAAGATTAAAAATTAGATAAGCAAACGATCCATCTAAAGAACAAACAAATTGATAGAATAAGTACATCAAAACTATACAAACCAACAACTAAAAGTAATTAAAGCACTACTTTGTTTTTGCGGGACAACATTGACATATTTTCTAATGTTTTTGGGTTTATCTAAAAAGATAAGTTTTCACATATACGTTTGTCACTATTTTTCTAGGTTTCCCAAAGATAACATTTATGAGACGAATGTAGCTTTATCCCTAAAAAAGGAAATTTTCCAGATGTTTAGATTTTTTTTGTATCATTTTCTGATTTTTTTTATATTTTCCAAGGTCATGTTTTGAAAGCAATGTACAAGAACAAAGAAGTGTTGATGCCCCCAACGTGATGTGGGAAAATACTAAGGGCATAATGCCACGTGCGTATGTGCAGGAAGATGATAATGGTACTTTTATTCTTAGCATTAGATGGGAGTATGCAAAGGTGATGTCCTCCATGAAGATATAAGAGCAAACAAACAAGATCATGGCAAGGCAAAGGTGGTCCTAGTAGGGTTCGTAGACCTAGCAAAAAAGTTGTATCTAAAAAAGTGGTAACGATTTCTCATCCTTCCGTAAGAGTAACTTGTGTTCAGTGAATCTTCCTTGAGTGCCAAAAATTGGTTTTCACTCAAAGACCTGCCCCTTTTGCCACAATTGCATGGTTTTCACATGAGGACGACCTTCTTTTTCTTTGCTATTTTCTCCTTTTTCCATTTTTTTCTTGTTTTTTCTTTGTTTTCTAATTTTTAGTTCTTATTTGATATTCCCATCATGCCTAAGCATAGAACCGATTTAAGTTCATGGCATTCATAGGTTCCATAAGCTCTTCACTTCCTGAATATGCAAGTTTGTAGGCTCCTGATCCATATTTTGCAATTACAACATAAGGACCTAACCAGTTAGCCTCAAACTTTCCTTTGTTTTCTCTGTCTTTGATGACATTCTTTTGATTTTATTTAAGAACTAGATCTCCTACATCAAATTCCCGATGAATGATGAATTTATTATATCCTCTGGACACTATGTTTTGATAAATTTTTAGGTGATTGAGTGCTCTGATACACCTCTCATCTCATAGTTCTAACTTTGCTAGGTGAGCATCTCTATAGTCTTCATCTTTATCAAGATAGTCTCTAAGAGATATTCTCAGAGAGGGAAGCTCCACTTCCAAAGGTATGATGGCTTCAGTGCCATAGACAAGTGAATATGGGGTCACACCAGTAGGAGTGCGAATGGAAGTATGATAGGCCCAAAGGGCGGGATGTATCTATAGATGCCAATTACGGCCATTTTTACTGACCATTTTCTCCATAATCCATACAAGGTTCTTATTGGTGGCTTTTTCCTGTTCATTACCTTGAGGGTAATAAGAGGTAGACTACTCAAGTTAGATATGGAAGCGTTGACAAAATGTTTTAACCATTTTATTTTTGAAGGATTTACCATTATCAGTGACAATGGCTAAGGGGATCCCATAATGGCATATGAGATGGTTCATGATGAATTTTGAAATCTGCGCACTGGTTACATAGGTAAGAGGAACAACCTCTACCCATTTGGTAAAGTATTCAGTGGAAATGATGATGTGAGTATGACCGTTTTATGAAGAAGGATGGAGCTTCCCTATGATATCTAGGCCCCATTTAAAGAATGGCCAAGGTGTTACAATAGGATGTAAGGCTTATGCTAACGCATGTATCAAATCTCCATATTTCTGGCATAACTCACACTTCTTGATGAATTTGCAACAACTAGATTCCATGGTAGGACAATAATAGCCTACTCTCCATAGCTTTTTAGCTAAGGCCATGCCACTAGTATGTGCACCAAAAATACCACTATGTACTTCCTTAATTACGTGGATAGAATCAGTAACATCCAAATAGTAAAGTAGATTCCCATTATAGCCACGATGATAAAGGGTACCTCCTAGGAGGGTATAATGGGCTATGCGGTGAATAAGGGATTTCTTTTCAAAATGGGTGATGTCAGGGGGAAAAGTGCCATCTTGTAGGTATTGGAAGATAGGGTCATACCAAGGGGATAAAGGACCAACAACTTCACATGCCAAACATGACTCTGACATATCATATGTAGGTACTTGTAAATGTTCCATGAAGAAACACATCTTACTTTCTTCAGGTGTTATGCATAAGAGAAACCCAATAGTAGCCATATCATCCACGGATCTATTATGCAACCTTGGTTTTTGTTCAAATATGACTTGTGTGAAATATTCCTTCAAATTTTCAACCATTTTATTATATGGAATAAGCTTTTCATCTTTAACCTTGTACTCATCATTAACCTGTTTTATGATAAGTTGAGAGTCCCCAATGAACCGTAGCTGTCTGATCTTCCATGTAAGAGCTAGCTTGAGGCCAGTGATGAGCACTTCATACTTTGTAATGTTGTTTATACACGTGAATCCCAACTGGAATGCTCATGGTATGACATCACCCATTGGAGTGATGAGCACCACTCCTGCTCTAGATCCATGAAAGGTAAAAGATCCATCAAAATGAACCTATTATTCCACAGACTCCACAATATACATCATAGATGCATCCGGTAAATCCAAACATAAAGGTTCCATTCCTAGGAGAGGATCTTCTGCCAACTGATCAGCTACTACTTATCCTTTTAAATACTTTTGATTCAAAAATTCGATATCAAATTCACTCAAGAGAATGATCCAATTAGCCATTCGGCTTATGAGGGAAGGTTTGGATAAAAGGTACTTGAGAGGGTCAACTTTAGATATGAGCTTGGTTTTATTATTTAGGAGATAATGGCAAAGCTTTTGAAATGTGAAAACAACCACCAAGAAGGCATTTTCTATTTGGGGATAATTCAGCTCGTATGTGATCAAGGTGAGGCTAAGATAGTAAATTGCTCTCTTTATGGGCTAAGTCATATTGGGAAAGTAATGCATGATTGACAAACTAGGTAGCTGAAATTTATAAGAGGATAGGTTCACCGAGGGTAGGTGGCATTACTACAGGTGGCATCGACAATTACTGTTTGAGTAGTGTAAAGTCTTATTGACAATCAGGTCCCCAATTGAATGTGAAATGTTTCTTGAGTAAATTAGTAAAGAGGTGAATTTTATCCACAAGTTGTGAGATAAAGCGACATATTTCCTAAATCTTTTCTTATAGGCTCCTTAGCTACTTGAGAGTGGTAGGTGGTGGCATTTTTGTGATAGCCATAACCTTTACATGATCCACTTTAATCCCTCTTTATGAGAAAATGAACCCTAGGATTTTTCCAGATAAAACACTGAAGACACATTTCTTTGGGTTCAAATGAACCTTATAATCTCTTATACGCTTAAAGATACGCCTTAACACTTCAAGGTGTTATTTTATACTTTTGTATTTTACTAGGATATCATCAACATAATCCTCCATGATGTCACTTATCATATCATTGAAAATAACTGTCACGGCCCGCTGATAAGCAGCCCCAACATTTTTAATCCTGAAGGGCATGACTTTGTAGAAAAATGTTCCCCAAGGGGTGATGAATGTTGTCTTATACTGATATTCCTCCATAATTTGTATCTGGTTATAACCTGAAAAACCATCCATTAAGGACAACATTTAATAGCTAGCAGTTGAATCGACTATCATGTCAATGTTAGGTAGGGGAAAATCATCTTTTGGACATACTTTGTTGATGTCACAGAAATCCGTGAAGATCCTTATTCCAACAGGTTTTTTCTATACTGGGACTATATTTGAGATCCATTCTAAATAGTCAATAGGTTTAATGAAATCCATAGCTAATAGCTTTTATAATTCTTCTTTGACCAAGAGAACCACTTTGGGATGCATTTTTCTCAACTTTTGTTTGATTCACTTGGCATCTGGGTGCATAATGAGGTTTTGCACAACTATCTCGGGGTCCAAACCAGGCATATCTGCATATGTCCACATGAATATTTCCAAGTATTCTTTTAAGAGCTCTATAAAGGTCTTTTTTTCCTGAGATGAGAGTGAAGCTCCCAACTTGAATATTCTAGGTTGCTCCTCTGAGCCAATGTTGATGCTGATTATTTCCTCAATAAACATTTTAGAAGTATCTTCCATCCACATAGGATCAGCGGGAAGAGTAAGATCGACCTCCTGTGGTAGTTAATGATCATATTTGAATGGCTAAATCAATACATCTTTAGACTGTTCATTCTATTTTTCTATGAGCATATCAAAGAGTCTGTCACTATGGGATTTCTGTTGAGCCTTCTTACTTGGTTTCTCATAAGTAGGTATACTTTTAGTTACAACCTTTTTAGTCAACCATCCACACATCTCTACTTCTTCCCCGAAGTAGGCATAGGCATATAGTTGAATCTTAAATCCTTTCTTTTGGTCCAGCTGGAATAAAGTCCTTGAGCCCCCTAAATGCTATGAAGTTGTTGATCCAAATATACAAGTTCAGGATATACGAGGGCTACGGTAAATTTATCTAGGGAGGGATTCTGATAAGGTAAGGACTGATGTATCTGAAAATAGGTTTGTAGAGGCAAGGTTCTCATAAAGCTTACATTGGGAATCTATCTCACTATCAGAATGAGATGAATCATCCTCATGTTTAGAAGAGATGGTGTCATTCTCAGAAGGTAGAGCATCATGGGGCATTATTCCAAGGCCATGTTTATCATTTTTTAAATGACGGATAGGGATAGGTTCCAACTGGCCTTGTGCATTAATGCCACATCCAAACCCACTATATCCTACAACAAACATCATGCGTGGACCTTTGATTTATTGAGGCGCTTGGTTGCATGAAGCCATGGTGGCTTCTGACACTCTGCTGGTAGGTTCCTCTAACATTTTCTCCTCAGATAGGAGTCCACTATGGAAAATTTTTTCCAATGGTTTAGGACATTGTTTGTTGGTGCTCTTGAACTGAAAATAAGGCTTACCCCTTGTCCTGGGGGATACTGATAATTCTGATATCAATAGAGCCTATTCAAGAGTGAATGGCCTACTTGGACCATATTTTGCTGAAGTGGCCTTCCATGAAGCAAATGGATTAACCAATGAGGGAAAATCTTGATTGAAAGGTGTGAGAGACTCTAAATCTATTCATTTTAATGGCCTCTGTTTGTAGAGGGACAATAACATCTATAGAAGGGCATTCATAAGCAGCATGAGAAAAATTGTGTAAAGCCCTACAATTCGTGAATGGTTCTAGGTTGCCCAAAATGATAACCACCTACCCTTCATAACCTAACTTGATGTACTGATGAGAATTTGATGGGATATCTTGCATGTCATGGATCCATGGGTGACCCAAGAGCATGTTATATGGAAGGTACAAGTCAAGGACATGAAACATTGTGTCATGAAAAGTTGGTCCCACCTCCATAGGAACCAATATAGTCCCTAATGACTCTCTTTCTTCATTGTCATATGTTGTGATTGTGATAGTCTTAGCACCCAGCTCTGTTTCTGAATGGCCTAGCTACTTTACTAGCTTCAAGGTGCAAATATTTAGATCAGATCCCCCATCTACAAGTACTCTTTTGATTTTGTGATGGGTAACCACCACTTCGAGATACAATGGCAAGTTATGCTCTGGGTTGTTAAGCGGGATTGCAGTGTGATCAAAAGTAATATGATCATTGGTATATAAGCATGCAATCATCGCTTGAAGGTTTGTGGGATCTATCTCCATAGATACCCATGAACTTTGCAAAGTTTTATACAGTATGTTCTTATGGTCATTAGAGATCTTGAGGAGATCAAGAATAGATATTTTAGTGGGTGTTTTCTTTAACTACTCTATTAAGTTATAATAACTTTCCTGAGGGGTACGCACAGGATCTGGTGTGATTAAGAGGGCATGTCTTGTCCTGAGTGTGCACCTCTTTTCTGGTGTTGATATGTTCATTATATGTGCTAATGCATCCAATGAGGGAGTCATAAGGACTATTATTTGTAGGGTACACATAGGCAGCAGTCCTATAGTCGTTGGAAGTCTTCCCTTGATCTGGTATTCTTTTCTTCTTATCTGCATGGTCAGGAAAAGGTTCCTTGTAAATACCCATTTTTTCATTTGAAATTTTCCTAGTATTAGGGGGAGACTCCACAAAAATATTCCCTTCCTCTATGAGGTCTTGGATATAATGGCGCAATCTGAAACATATATCTGTTTTGTGTCCTTTAACACGGTGGAAATTGTAATATTCATTTCCTTTGAACCAAACCAGTTTTGGAGCATCTTCTGGATATGGTATTATGGTAGTTGGATATTCTACCATATTTACACCATCTAATTGTTTTAGGATGGTAGATAAATATTTTGTCACGGATGTCAATGTACGTTTGGTAGGTGCTTTGGGATGAGGCCCTTGCTAAAGTTTTAAGAGCGGGCCTGTCTGTACAGTTTGGACTCTCTTGGAGTCTATAATGTCATCACCAATAACATGTTTATTCTTATTGAAGAATTTAGGTTTTTCTATGGATTTAGCTTCATGTTTTTGTTTAGTAACAGGTTTAAGCATGCCCTTAGTAGTGAGAAATTTTTCAATTTGACTACCTTTTTCTATGACTTCCTTGAAGTTTGACCCACAATGCATTTGTAAGTGAAAGGCTATTTCTAGGTTTAAGTTAGGAACGAATATGCTCACTAACTATTTTTCTGGTAAGCCATAAGGAAATTGACTAGCTAACCCATGTCATCATTATAAAAACCTAGCAAATGTTTCATTGGGTTTTTGTTTTTTGTTGCATAGATTTCTCATCGTGATACCACTCTCCATATTATAGGAGTAATGCCTTACAAATTTCTCTGCTAGCATGGGCCATGTTGTAATGGATCCCTTGAGTATGCTATAAAACAATTCCAATCCCATGGCTCTTAGGCTATGAAGAAAAAGTCATATTAAGAAATTATCGTTATACACGATCTCTTGGCAAGCCATGTAAAAGTCTTTTATATGATCACAAGAATCACTTTTGCATTTATACTTATCAAACTGAGGAACAGTAAAGTGTTTTGGGAAAGGTTGTTGTAGCATGTCCTTATCAAAGGGTTAAGGACATAGTTCTTCATATGAATATTTTCTATTTTGGCCTACATTTCCCTGTTGTAATATCATCAGTGTATCTTTCTAGATTTCAATTCATCCTGAATGAGTTGCTCTTTAGTAGGTGATATTGACCTTTGAGCTTGTGTTTCCTTAAAGGTATAGTCTGTATATGGATCGGATTGAGACTCATTAAGTTTTTTTTTGTCTTTGTCTTTGCACATGTTTCTTTTCGAAGAGCCTAGGATTGCTAGTTTTTGACTCAACTTCAAGATTTTTTTTTGGAGGATCTCCTCCTCAACCATGGGGTCCTCTTCATCAAATTTTAGAGGAGGGGAAGCTTTCCTCTTATTTTTTACTTTACGTGAAGCCTTGAAGTAAGGTTTACGTGATGGTTCACCTTTGATAGTGGCCTTATGTTGCACAGAAGTGGAAGCATATCCAACATCAAAAGGACTATCTATGTCTAAGATGAATCTTTTCTCTCCTAAGTTAGGGTTAATGACCTTTGTTTCTTCTTTGTGCTCGTGCAAAATTTCAGCTCCTAATGCCAAGAATATTACGAGTATTTGATCTTTTTTTTAATATAGGAGTTCATCGAATCTACTTAGGTATAACCTTTTTTTTTCTCCCGAAGAGTTTGAATCTTCTCCACTATGATCAATTAACATCTCCATATCTTTGAATTGAGAGAAGAGCAGTCCTAGATTGTGACCATTGAATGGGAAGGTGTCGAAAGGGTTTTCTCCCATATCCTTTTCATTTTATTTGGCTTCCATTTTTATGATTTTAGGAGTTACTAGTGGACGTTTGTATGTAGTTAGCGTAACCCTCCAAGTGTATAGTTTTATGCAAGCCGTTCAAGGTGGTGTTGGTATTATAGTGTATCCTAGATGTAGTTTTTATGCAATCGTCTTTATCAAGGAACACTCATATGCAAACCTAATGTAATGACCACTCAATTTGTTATTTCCAAGCCTATACCCTAAGATAGTGACAATGATGTAATAATATGTAAATCAAGTTAGAACCCCAACAAGGTCTAAGCACTGACGTGATGCTATCATAGTCCCTCAATAAGGTATACTTAAAAATAGTTTGAATTCTGATGAAATCAAAACCTTCTGAGAAATGGAAGTCATGAATAGATATAGTGTAATAATGTCACCGTGATACATTAATCGAGTAAGCAAGGTGTTAGTACCATGACAACTTTATTATGATATATATAAGGTGTTATCAACACTTTTCAAGAAGACTTAGATGATGTCAAAACTGAAACCAAGTAATAAGTATATCAAGGATTTTTTAATCGTGTAAGCAGTGTAACCATGTAATAAGGGGACTTATACCATCTCCTAACAAAATGAGAATACAATGTAAGTACCGATATTGTACGTCTAGGATGCAAACAAAAATATCAACTCAAGAAGAGACAAAAGATGAACTAAACACACAGTCGTGAAGATGATCTTGAAATCAAGATGGAAGGACCTTTATCAAAGATAAGAAAAGTGTACCTGTGAACTTTAGACATTTAACAACCCAACCGCAAACATGGATGGGTGTAAATAGAAAAAAAGGTGACGAGTACTATCTCTGGTAAAAATGCATGATGTATGCACCTTTCTCACCCCGAACAATGGGCGGTGAGAATGCAAGGGTACTGATCAAAATATGGAAACAAGCCAAGCAACACTTAGGTAGAGCTTCACCTTGTCTAAAGAAAAGAATAAAACTAAGCAAAAGTGGGACGTAGCTTAGTTCCATGATGAAAAGACACTCAATTCAAACTCACAAGGGTTCTTTGCCTTATTCAACAAACAAGGTTTAGATTCCAGATGAGCTATCACTTTGTGATGGCTTGATGCAACAAAGAATAGTAAAGTGGGCTCCTTGACAAAATGGCTTCCATAACAAGTTCTCTCAACTAGGTGTTATAAGGTTTTCTAAGAGTGAGGCATGATTTTCCCAAAACGTTGCAATGACTAGTTTGGGAGTATCTCAGAGTTTTCCCCCTTCAAGTATAGTGGGAAATGAATGCATCTATCATGTAATCTTACTAGAGTTGCAATACAAACAAATTGTAACTCTAAATCACAAGGTGTATTGGTCGAGTGGGTAAGCGAAGTGCTTCCTATTTCATCCATGAGGTTACACAGTGGTGGTATAATTTAGGGTTCTTGGTACCACCCCCACTGTTATAGCTTAAGGCATTATGCCAAAGGGGTTATGTTCCATTTGAGTAGATAGAGATGTACCCTTTTCTGAAACCTGCAATACAATGTTTTGAATGCAGTGTGTTGTTTTATCTTCCTTAACTTAATGTGGTTTTTAAGTAGCACACCATTTGGAAACCTTCAAGAACATGTGTATTTATAAGGTTTGTGTTTTTTTTTCAACACCTCTCCTCAACAAGTGATAGGTCATGTACATAACAAGTCTTTAATAATTTTCCAGTTTATAGGTTGATGTCAAGAAAGAGAGTTTCCCATTTTGCTTTTGATTACTAATATTTCCAAAAGGTGAAAAGGAAGAGCACACACAATCATGAAAAAATCTACTGAAATGAAAGTTTTACTTCAATATTTATAAAGCAAGTGTTTTTTAAACAATTTATTTGAGTTTTGTATTGGTGTTTTTGATCTCCAAGATCACCATGGAGGATGTGAGGAGAGAGCACACACACTTCTAAAAAAGCTACTTCTAAGTAAAAGACAAAAATAATCTTAATCTATGCAAACTCAAATGTTAATAAAGAACCTTTTTGTTTTCAAATTGTTAGTCCTAGAGCCTGCAGTAATGGACCAGGGAAAAAGATTTTAACAAACTGTAAAAATTTTCAATTTTTAGTACAGACACCTATGCACCTATATGGACACCAACGCTTCCTAACCAATGGATACACACCCCACTTAAAAAATATGCCTACAGTCAAAAATTAATAAAAACTAATGCAGTAAACATAGATGCTCACAATATGATAGAGACATGCCTATATTGACATGGACACTCAGGTTATGATGTGTACACGCTTAAGCCTGAAACAAAAAACTACAATTTTTTTACACAGTCAAACGTTTTACACCTATATAGTTAGAGAGGCAGATACACAGCCCAGATGATGGAGATGCATGTGCATCCTTATAGAGGTTTAACATATTTTTTACATAGTCTAGCACCTGATGCATACACGGCCAGAGATTCATATATGCGCCGCAAATGATGAGGACACATGCGCATCCTTGTAGAGGTAAAATTTTCAAATGGTGAGGACTACCAGATAGGTACACATCTGATCTGATGGGTACACTTGGGTTTCGACGTGTGTGTGCCCTTTTTTAGACACCTACGTGCACCCTGTGAAAAACCTATAAAAAACATAGATTTTCAAATTTTCAAGAGAAAATAGGTTAGTTGTTAGTCAAAGTATCCTATTTCTATATAAAATATTTAAAATTTATATAAATGAAGGTCATTTATCTAGGGTTAGAAATAAAAATGAGAAAATAACAAGTGATTTGAGAAAAAAAACTTAAAAATAAGCTTTAAAAAACCTAAAAGACCTCCATTAATGGAGGGTGGACATAAGTGTCCCACCGGGCATGCCAAATGTGTTCAATGAAAAGTTGTAAAAGCCACATGGATTTGGGGTAAGAATATATAAAGAGGCCCAAAATGCTTTTAAAAATCTGATCAATGGACCATGTGATAAGAAATGAGTAAGCTTCTCTTCTTTGCATACATTAATTTGAAATAAACATGCAAACTAAGCAAATGAAGTTAATCTCTATTATTTGAAAGCATGAAATAATGAACTTAAGAGGATCTAAGCATTCAATTTATGTGTTAAGAGGAAGAGATCTCCCCATTAATGGCTTCAAGGCCAATGGATCTTCCCTTTTACTCCATGTTAATGCTATAAAATACAAGATTATATGCTTTTAGCTCAAATGGAAGAAAATGAAACAACAAACTAAAGCCTAAACAAATTGCTATAATTTATGCTAGGAAGAAGAGAGAATTCTTAGGAAATGAGGGAGGGGGTATAGCCCTATTTATAGTTTTTGGTTTGGAAGAAAAGGGAGATTTGGGTGCATGTGGGACAAAGCCTAAAGTCCAAAAAAGAACTTTTAGCAAGTTAAAGTGTGATTTGACTATGTTTAGGGTACCTAACCTAGGTTAGACTAATTAATATCTCTTAGAGAGTAATTAGGGTTCTGAAGGGCTTAATAAATCCAACAAAGTGGATTGATCTTCTAGGGAGCTAATAGAAGCAAGCTAGAAGATAATAAGAAGTTAATGTAGTTAGAATGAGGCTATACCAGGCTATTTTAAATGCTTTATAAGAGAAAGAATGACCAAAAACGTGTCGTGAGAGGGGAGTTAGATAGGCCTAATTGGTGGTGTGCTATCAATTTGCAAAGGGAAGGAACTTTAGTGAACCATTAGAAATAATAGTGTATTGATCAAAATACAGGTGTCTAGAGTACCTAAAGGATTTGAAGAATAATCTGATAAGGATGGTTGTATAATACTTAAAGGTAACAATATACCTAGAGGGCTGGTTAGCCTAAAGGATTTTTTTTAAAAACATGATAGGTATATCAAGTCAAAGGTATCACATGGAGCTCATCAAGAAGAAAATCATCATAAAGTTAACATTGGAAGTGAAGAAGAGCCTAAGCTTGTTAATATTGGTAAATGATGCACTCAAGAAGAAAATAATAGAATGATTAAATTTTTTAAAAAATATGTTGATGTGCTGGCTTATTCATATAATGATTTAAAACTATTCAGACCAAGGGAATTACAACACTAAATTCCTCTAAAGCTAGGAATTAAGCCTTTAAAAAAAAAGGAAAGCCAGTACAATCCCAAAATTGTGGATACCATTCACAAGGAGATTTAGAAGTTGTTAAATGCAAGGATAATTTTCCGTATTCATCATTCGGTCTAGATAGCCAACATTTTTATTGTAAGGAAGAAGAGTGGAGATATCTGTATTTGTGTGGATTTTCAAAACTTAAACCAAGCTTCTCTCAAGGATAACTACCCACTCCACATGATGGATCAAATCTTGCAAGTTTTTGTTGGCTCAGAGATGTTATCTATGTTGGATGGTTTCTTAGGGTATAATCAGATTGAATTAGATGTCCTGTATCAACACAAGACAACTTTCAAAACCCCTAGGGTATTTTATCACATAGAAGGATACCATTTGGTCTCATCAATGTTGGTGCCACTTTTCAAAGGGAAATGAATTGGGATTTTAGTGATTTAAAGGGAAATTGCATTATAATATATCTTGATTACTTCACTATGTTATCCAAGAAGAGGGAGGATCATTTCCAACATCTTGAGGTTGTTCTCCAGAAGTGCAGGAAGCATGGGATATCCCTAAATCAAAATAAGTTTTTCTTTGGTGTTATTTAGGGAAAATTACTTGAACATATTGTTCCCAAACAAGGGACCAAGATAGACCTAGAGAGAGTTGAGGCTATTCAGAAGATTCCCCAACCTATAAGCAAAAGAGGTGTGCACTCTGTCTTTGGAAAAATAATTTTTCTAAGGAGAATTATCCCTGATTTTGTAGAATTAACTATGAGTATAGCCCACATGATGAAAGGAAAAAAATCATTTTTCTTGACACCTAAAGGGAAGGAATACTTTGAAAATATCAAAGAAGCAATTTCCAAAACACCAGTCCTTTCCTATCTAGACTTTGAAAAGGATTTCATAATCTATTGCTATTCTACTAAGAATACCTTGGTAACCATTATGACATAGAAGAATCCTGAAGGATACGATCTTCCCATTACTTTGATGAGTTATGTTTTGAAATGTCACGAATTGAAGTATACAAAAATGGAGAAGCATGATTTTTCTATAGTTAAGGTAGTCAAGCAATTCCTCTTCTATATCCTTAATTCTCACTCTATTTTATTATGCCTGATACAATTGTTAAATCAATTCTCACATATCAATAGTTTGGGACTAAAAGAGGAAACTGGCTGGAAAAATGTCAAGAGTATGATTTTCATATCAGGCCCACAAAATTGGTCTAAGGTAAGGGTCTCTGTGAATTGATTGCTAAAAGTGTGAAAGGTGACTCACCTGAAGAAGATGCTCATATTCCCAATGTCCTTTTCCTCAGTTCAACTGATGAATGGTATGCTTACATTTCTCATTTTATGACATATGGAGAATTTCCATCCCATATGAATGTTAAGGAAAGAAGAGTTATTAAGCTAAGATTTGTAGAATATGTTTTATGGGACAATTCCTTATTCAAAAGAGGGGTTGACGGAAGATTTCTAAGGTGTGTGGATAAAGAAAAACAGAAGAGGTTACTCTTAGCATTTCATGATCAAGCTTGTGGAGGAAATTTTTCATCTGTGGTCATTTCTCATAAGATTCTTTGCGTAGGCTATTACTGGCAAACATTGTTCCGAGATACAACTAATTTTGTAAGCAAGTATGAATTTTTCCAAACCTTTGTGGGAAGACCCAAGCTAGCTACCCTACCACATAAACCAATAGTAATTGAAGAACCCTTTCAGTAGTGGGGACTTTACTTCGTAGGAACTCTCAACCTCCATTACAGTGTTGGAAATTATCATGTTTTGACTTCTACCAGCTAATTCAAAAAGTGGGTGGAAGATATCCTGGTGAAAAGTACAACTTCTTAAGTGGTATGTAATTTTATCAAATAAAACATCCTAATTAGATTTGGAGTACCAAACAAAATTGTCACTTACAATTCTCATAATTTCTCTTCTTATGATTTGATGGATTTATGCTATGGGTATGATATTTCCCTTGCACATTCTTCTGAATACTATCCGTAATGGACATACATGTATAATAAACAAAAAAACATTTAGTGACTAACATACGAAAACTTTTGAATGAATCTCAAAGGAATTGGCATAGGAAGCTTTATGATTCTCTTTGGGTAGGAAGAATCACACCTAAAAGAGAAATTGGGATGGCTCCTTTCCAGTTGGTGTATGGAATAAAATCTCAGCTACAAGTGATAGTGGAACTGCCAGCCTTACAATTAATGAAGGCTATTGAGGATTCCAATTTCACCAGTGCCTTAGAGAAAAGAATCATGTTCCTGTAGAGATTGGATGGAGACAAATTACAAGTAGTCGACATGATTACTACACACTAGAAAAAGGTGAAAAAAATGTTTGACAAGAAATCTAGAACCAAATACTTCTAGGTTGGAGACATTTTCCTACTATGGGACAAGAGGTGACAACCTCGAGGGAGCTGTGGTAAGTTCAATTCTCTCTAGTTGGGTCCTTTAAAAATTAGATACTTTACTAGAAAAAATTCATTTTATTTGAGTTATACGGATGGAAAATCTCTTCCATTTCCATATAGTGGGAAGTATTTTAAGTTTTTTTAGTCCTAAGTGATTAGGTAGTCCTTTGTACAGTTTTGTATAATTCCCATTTTGGATATTTGTTTTTTTGTTCCTTGTTTTATGTGTCCTTTTTATTGTTTCTTTCTTGACTCTATTGCCCAATGGTATTGTCTTCATATTTTCCACATAGATTCTAGAGTTCTTGGTCCTTCCTTGTTCTCTTTTTTGCAAGTCACTACATCCCCAAAAAGAGCAAGCTATTGTCACCTTCCTAGAAATTGTGTATTTTTGTCTCAGTTTTTAATTTTTTGGGGTAAGATATCTTTTGTAATGTCCTTGTGAAGGTATATGAAGGTAGATTTGTTTTCCAAAAGTTATTAATTTTATGAGCATTGAGTTTTTTATGGTTTCCATTTGTTTTGTGGGTATTTTGAGTTTTGATGTTCCTTATGTCCCATGTTCCATCGGGATCCCAATTCGTCGATTCCTCACCTTCCCTGCATTGAATTGATTTCCCTTTATTTTTTGGGTACTTTGGCTTTATAGATAACTCACATCCCAATGTCCCAAGGGCCAAGTATGAGATTTTATTATAGATTACCTGATTTAAATGTATTGCGTACATTTCATCTTTTTGCATCCCACATGTCCCTAGAGCTTCCCGAAATTTGTTTCCCCACAAGTCCATTTTTTCTGCATCCCATTCACCACTAGTTTTTTGGATTTTTGCGTTCCAAGTGTCCCAACATCACACAAGATGGTTGTGCACATTTTCTCCGCCATATCTGTATTCCACTGTCTTGAGTTGGACTAGTGCATTAATTTTTGCATTTAATTCCCCCCACAAGCCTACTCAAAATGGAATGTGTATAAATATCTAAGGTAACCATTTACTTTTGCCATTCTCCCTAAATTTGTGAATATTTTCCCTTATGTTCACTCTCTCCATTGTTTGCAGTTGTGGCAAGGTCCTTTTTCTAGTGTTTTTCGAAATTTCCGGGTGCAACATGTTCTAGTAGAGGTTATGAATTGTCAAGAGAAATTTTCAAAGGATCAATAAATCCATCACAGGGTCTTTTTTCCCTTTTCACGAGCATTTTCTCCACTATATTTTATCTAACAAGTTGTTATTCACTATGAAGATTCATTACAAAGGAGACAAACATCTATCTTCATTGGAAACAACCATACCCGATATAAGAGATAGTGATTCTCAACACCTTGACCTAGATGATTTTATGGTGCGACTTGATTGCAAGAACTCTACTCCCATTTCTCAATTAATCAAGGAAAGTGAAATTTCTCACACAAGGGGTTTTCTAGTTTCTATTCAATGTGTTGAAATTGTATTATCCTATGGCTCTTGCTTCAACCAAAATACAAAAGAGATCATTGAGCCTCATAGGAAGGTATTTGCTAGGCTAGATGCTAATTGTATTAGTTCTACTCTCAAAATTCCTATAATGGAAAATTCAAACTCTCTCACCAAGGCTCAGGCCCAACTTATTTTTGATCAAGATAGTGAATAGTACAAGAGTGGAGTGGCCAATTCATGGTTCAAAAACCAAATGAAAGGATCCTGAAGAATGCCAAAAACTATGTATAGGATGTAATTCAAGGAAGACTTGTCAGATGTCATCACCCTCCTTGCTAGAATAATGGGGATGCCCTCGACTAATGAGTTCAAATTTTTAATGTGCCCTTATATCAACATCATATGTGAAGGAAAACAAATATTGAATTGGGCAGAGATAATTTGTGATAGTATTACTGAACAACTAGCTAATGTTTAAAGAAATGAGAATTTCTATATGAATTCCTATTTGATGTACACTATTACTACATAGAGGAAATGTTTGGGGTTCTCTCTTGATGAAAACAAAAATGATGTTCCTATTTATGAGTATTTTCCATAGTTCACTTTGAAGATCAGTAATCATCAATTCAGAAGGGTGAATGATGCCTTCATCATGTATATCCTCAGACTGTTAGAGGAAAACAAAACTCATAGATTCTTGGAGGAGGCTAAATAATTTATTAATGTCTATGGTAGTTAAAATATTAAATTCAAGAAATATTCCTACATACAGTTAGATAGATTTGAGGGAACACCCATGAAAATACCTATGTATTGTAGAGACAAAATAGCCCTAGTTGAAATTTACATGTAGTTGGATAAGCTTTATAGAACTTACAGAGACAAAAAGATTACAAGCATCTAGTTTCTAATCACATTTGGTAACTGTACTTGTAGGACTGGTTTGGATGTCCATATTATGCGTAGAACAATATCTCTCCTCACTCTTATTTATCTCAAACCAAGGACTTGATTTGATATCAAAGGCTTTATTGCCAATAATTTTTAAATGTGTTTCCATCATCTTTTTGATAGTGAAGACTACTTAGCTAACTGTTCTAATGATTATCAAGGCAAAAGAAGGTACTATGGAAGATTGTATCTTTAACAAATCAAATATTTTGATGTATACAATATGCTAGATGGACTAAAAGATGATGATAAGGAGCTACATTCCCTTGAATATGAAATATATATCAGACACACTCTTATTAAAATAATTGATTGGTTTGTTAAGGAAATGGATGAATTGAAATAATTGATATACTTTGTCTTGGTGAGAACCAAAATTTGGGTTTTTTTGGTCGTAAAACTTGCACCCACATCTCAGATGTGGAAGGAACGAGTCATTTGATACATTAATGGAACTTTCGCTAAGTTTTGGGACCCTGCGTGCTTGAGATAGATCTTCAAAGAAGGTCAGTTCCTTTATCTGTTTCTACAACTTCTGATACTCTTAGTGTTGAAAGGGAAAGATAAGCTAACAATGCTAAGAGACCAAGGAAACAAGTATAAAATGAATTGAAACTACACTAAAAGGTGATAGAACTAGAAAAATAGGGATGAACACTATCTATTTTGAGTGAAAATTAAGGGAAATACATTAAAGAAGGCTAGGCACATGTATCACAACTAAAACGTATTTATCAGATCAGTTTCATGGAAAAAAACTAGAAAGGGAACTACAAGGGATGTAAAATGACACAACAAGCATGTAATGTAAAAGAAAGAAAATAATAAAGAACACAAACACACTTAAGATATATAATAGTCACAAAACAATGCTTCCATTATGTTTAGAAATGCATAAAATTGTTACAATGGCAAAAGTGGTTAATATCTATATACATGACCTAGATCTAAAGGTTTACAACTCAGAATACAAAAATATGAAGTCCTTAGAAAAATTATTAAGGATCTAAAATGTTGAACATTAATAATGATCCCAGCTCTTGAATTTATAGATGAATCCATGGAAGAAGAAGAGAAGAAGCAGGGAAAACCTGAATTTTGAATAAAATCACCAACAAGAAGCATTCCATACCTATAAGTTCACCTAATAATATATCAAATATATTTACCCAAGTTTTTTTTGTGTGTTAGAGAAGGAAGGAGAGTGGATCATATCAAATCGACTGCTTGGAGTAATCACATCTGCTCATTAATGCCTAGAAATATGTTTTCATATTTCTCACCCACCAGATCTACCAAGAATTTTAATTTGAATGTCTAGCATTGTATCCTATGAAAAAAACTATTGGTTTGCATGGGTGTGCACCAATCAAATCTCTGTAGAAAAATGTATGGTTGTCATAAGATGTTAGATCTATTTAGGCACACAAGACATGTTGCAAATGTGGAATGACTGAAAAATTGAGCAAACTCTTCATCTAATTTGTCATTTATGCCATGTTTCATTCATTGGCTAGTTATCAGGATTAAATGCCCTATTGGCATGCTTTGATAGGTTATGTGTTGCACACTCTAGTCTGAAAAAATGATGTGGTATGGAAGGGTGCAAAGGAGGGTGTACAAATATGTATGTGCAAGAATGAGGTGTGTGAAGGAGGCAAAAGGAAGACACCCACAACGAACATGGGGAAATGAGGAAAACTAGTGAGATGAGAACACATAGTCAAGGAAAAATTATTATAAGGTAATGTGTGATGGCGCAAGGAAGGGGCATGTGGGGATACCAAGGACAATAAATTTTGGAGAAAGTGCTAAGCACAAGTGTGTAGGATAGATGCAATGTTTGAGAGAAAATTGAAAGTGTGGGGAATGCGTGTAAGGGGAAGATGAAACAAAGAGGAAAAGGAAAATAAAGGGAAGAAGGGGAAGCACATAAGGGTGTGTGAGGAAAATAAGGGAGGCACGTGACGAAATGTAACCAAGGGACTGTGCCAAGTGAAATTAAACACATGCGACCTCCGAATGAAGAGATTAGAGCTTGAAATTGCATAGAGGTTACCCAAATAACTAGGGGAGTTATTTAAATAACAGTTTTGGTGACTTTAAGGGCCATCTTCCTACTAGATGAAGGAGATCAATAGCTTGAAGCATCCATTGGGCATCGATTCTGTTATCTAATCATGAAATTCTTATCAGTAACTTTGAAAAAGTATCCTTGAAGTCACTTGAAGGATCGTTTCTTGCCTCTATTTTGAATCCTGCAAACAGCTAAAAAAATTCTAGCATCCTTGAAACGAAAGAAGAATGCATGCAAGAAGCACGTGAGAAGAAATAACTATGTACAAACAAAAAAATGTATGCATGGCGCACTTGGAGGAATTGAAACTACTCTAATATATACAAAATGATGCAACAAACTTAATGGAAGGGTTTGAGATATATCCCATTTATTGGGATTCGTAGCGCGCCTCCATCAACATGTGTTAACTCAAAAGAGTTAGCCTCTTTGCATGAACTGATTATGTATGGGCCACTCAAAATTGCATCAAACTTTTAATGGCATCGTGGTTTAGCTTTGTTAGCATCCCATTTCAAAACCAAGTCCCCAACTTTGAAATTTCTAGGCCTGGCCTTTCTGTCAAACCATTTCTTTGTTGTTTTTTGATGTTGTTATAGCTTGATTATGGCAGAATTCCTTGATTCTTCAAGATTAACCAGTTCTTATATTATGATTTCTCTCTAGTCTATGCCTTCTAGCTCTAGTTGTTGGGAAAGTGCCAATGATTTCAACTCCAGTGTCAAAATAATGGTAGCCTCTTTTCCATAGAAAATCATGTAAGGTGAAGTTTCTACTACTTTTTTAACAATGATTCTATATTCCTAGAGCATGAGTGAGACCCTTGTGTTCCACTATATTTGGATGATTTTCATCGTGAATTTCATGATCTTGATCAGGTTCTTTTTTTTTTTATTCTGCCACACCATTTCCTTGAGGGTAATAGTTTGAAGAAGTATTTATATAGATGCCTAGATTTTGATCCGAAGGAAGGATTTTGCATTATTAGAGATAATGGTTTGAGGAATGCCAAACCTTGTGACTATACCTTCAATAAATTCAATGATGACTGACTTGGTTGATTCCTTGAGTGTGATATATTATGTCCATATGGTGAAGTAATATTAAGCTATCAACACCCATTTATGTCCAGTGCTTGAAGGTGGATTGATCTTGCCTATGAAGTTGAGACCCCATTGTGCAAAAGGATGATCCATTTACATTGGTCGGAGGGGATGCGCTACCAATATTTTCTTTCCTACAAAGAAAGTGCATTCCTTGCAATTTTTTACCCACTTGTGTGCATCTGAAAATAGGTTAGGCCAAAATATTCTTGCCATTATGATCTTCATCACTATATTTTTGGTAGAAAAGTGTCCACAAAAAAAACCACCATGGAATTTTGCCAACACTTTTTTTAGTTTGCACGTCATTAATATATGTTAACAACATGCCATCAATATTATTCTTGAAGATAATTCCATCAATCAAAACATAAGGGATAGACTGTAACATTAAATTTTGTTTCGTTGCCTTGTTTAAGCCAGAAGGGTATGCACCCTTAGAAAGGAATGTGATCATGTCCTTCATCTAGTCGCACATGCCAGGATCTATATACTACTCAAGTTATGTGTGTAGGAGAACCTCATAAAATAAGAATGAAGTCTTAGGATCATTTTATGCATCCTTAAAAATATTCTTGCAGAGTGTGCTACCTCTAACTAGTTTTGTGGCTTTGATAGTCACATCATATTCCATGATTTTGGTCACCCATCGTGCTCTTTTTTCATGGATTTCTTCTCTCATGATGAATTATTTGATAGAAGAATGGGATACTATCACCTTAATATGATTTTTAGTGAGCATACTCTTGAATTTTTATAGTGCGAGCATGACGGAAAAGACTTCCTTCTCTGTGTGACAGTTTTTTAATTCATAATCCTTCAGTGTCTAACTGAAGAAAGCCATTGGTTGTTCCATCCCTTCTTCATTTTATTTTGTTAGGATGGTAGCCATGCTCACATAAGCTCCATAATCATAAAGGATAAAATCCTTTGAGTAGTTTCGGTTGATGATTACTGGCATGCAAGAAAATTCTTGCTTGATTTTCTTGAAGATTTCCTTTCCTTTTGACATCCATCTGAAATCTATGTCCTTCTTGAGCATCAGGGTGATTGGCCTTACTAGTACTATAAAGTTAGGAATAAAATGCCTAACAAAATTGATCTTACCCAGGAAGGACTACAAGGCCCTTTTGTGCACTAGTAGGGAAAGAGCTAGGATGGCTGAAACATGCTCATGATCAATTGCGATCCCATATTTTGAAACCACATGGCCTAAAATCTTTCCCTGTGCCACTATAAAATTGCACTTCTTGGGTTTAAGAGATACCCCATACTTCTTGAACCTCTCAAAGAATTTCTCCAAGTACATTATATTATCCTTGCTCTACTTTTTGAAGACTATTATGTCATTAAGGTAAACCATGATGAAATCATTGATGTAACCTTTGAAGGGAATGTCCATGGTGTGTTGAAATGTTGTGCATGTGTTTGACAGAAAAATGGCCATCTTTTGATACACATATGTTCCCCACTTACTTGTAAATGTTATTTTAAATTAATCCTCTTCCTTGACCAAGATTTTCTTAAAACCTGAATACTCATCTAACATTGAGAATATTTGTGTACCAGCCATAGTCTATTGAATCTGCTCCATTAATGGAAAAGTATAATGATCCTTTAGATATTCCTTGTTCAAATCTCTGAAATCAAAACAAAGTCTGATTTCACCATTATTCTTGTGCACCAGAACTAGATTTGTGACCTTGGTAGAGTACTTGATGGGAAAAATAATATTTTCCTCAATGAGTTTGGATAATTTCTTTCAAATGAGGGGTTATATCTTTGGATTTACTAGTCGTTACTTTTGTTTGACGAGATTGATGTCAGGATCAATGTTAATGGAGTGTTGATAAAAAATTGGATCAAAACCTTTGAGTTCTTCATACTCCCATGAGAAGATATCACTATATTTTTAACAGAGAGAAATGAAGGTTTGTTTTTCATCATGCATGTAAGCTTTACTAAGAATAAATTCCTTTCCCTGTGCAATAGTAACTGGGGAGAAATATTCTTACATGGTGTGCACATATGTTTTTTCACCCTTGAACTCATCATTAGGGCTAAACATTTTCTCTAAGGTGAAAAACCATTTAGGAAAATTATTTGACTTCAATTTAATCACTTGGTCACCATAGCTATCATGCAAGTCATCTTGCTACTTGATGAGAATTCTACTTCATTTTGAATGAACTAGACAATATGCATGTCACTGTCAAACACTTGTTAGATGGTGTTGTTTTCTAGAATGGATGGTTTGATCACCTTCTTATTGTGTTGATTATTTCCTTTGACAAGGTCCTTAACAGGAGATAACTGTGAAGCAAGTGTGACCATTTGATTATATTCCTTATTCATTTTGCATGGCACCACCTATATATTTATATCATCAAACCTCTTAAGGAGGTCTGAAAATTTGTGTATATAAGATTTGAGAAGCTTATTCCTTGCTTGGAACTTGTTGGTGACTTGGTGGATAACCAATTTAGTATCTCCAAATATCTACAACGTATTATTCTTATTCCTTTCAGCAATAAGTAGACCATGCACCAATGCCTCATACTCTGCAACACTATTGGAACATGTAAACTACAATCTATGAGCAAATAAGAATTTCTCATGCTTAGGGGAAATGAGGATGACTCCTACTTCCACACCATTTATGCTTCTGGATCCATCAAATTATAACTTCCATAGACTAGGGTTCTCTTCCCTTTGTTTGAGCATTCATGACAACATAAATTCTTCTTAAAGAATGTAGTAGGTACTAAGCTCAGTTTCATAAGATTCTAGTTCTTCGGCATATGGTTAAAATTTATGGTTCCTCTTTACCCAATCATTAGGTACTATATCAAGAATAAAATGTGGAAGAGGCTACTCTTCAGGAACTGAAGTTGTTCCTCTTGGATTAAACAATTGGCTTGGAGATGGGATGGGACATATGACTCTACATGATAGGAAAATAGTGGCTCATCTTGTTGGTAAACCAGGTGCCATACCTTGTCTTGAGTAACATATGGGTCCAATATGAAGACATGTATCCACCCATTTTAGTAGTAAAGTCTCTTGACAAACATAAGGTAAAAAGAGAGGGCAAGTCAATAATTGACACATATTGAGTTATTTTTAGATTTAGACATCCATGAAGGGTTATCTCAATATCATTGATGATTCCTAGGGTAGTGATAGTTGAACCATTGAGTTGGAGGAATCCTTTTGTTAGGGGGATATACTTAAGACCTAAGACATCAAAAATCCTCTTAGGCATGACTGAAGTACTAGCACCTGAGTCAATCATATAGCTATGGACAAGATGTTTTCCCATAAACCAGGAAATATCGAAGGGTGGGGTTTTAATAATTTTTCTTACTTGCTTCTCCTCTTCTTGATAGCTGTTGATTAAAGAATGCATCTTCTTCATAGTTGGATCGGTACGTGGAAGTTATGCCAGAGCTTCATGCGGCAAGTCATGTTAGGATGGAATGGTCAAGGCATCCTACATTGTAACATTTATGTTTGTCTTTTTCCTCTGGTTGACAATGCTGAATGGAAAACACATTTACTTGCACATTTAAGGAACAACAACATCCTTGTTTGGTTTCTTGAGTATAGAGGCACGAACCTTAGTTAACGTAAAGGTTTAACATAGAAAAGGAGGGGTGTGTGCCACTTCTAGAGTGGATTTGTGTGGAGCCTCAAGTGTGGTAATTTGAGAAATTTTACTACTAGATGTCTTAGTTGCATCCCTTTTATTTTGAGGGTTTTCTTATGTTGTTGGAATTACAACCTGTGTGCAAGACTTGAGCATTCTCTTCTTGTATCTTGTGTTATATACAACTTGGGCACATGGTCTACTTGTATCCTCTACAACTTGGTTCATTACACAGAAGTCCTTAGCACCAAAGAACATCAAATTTTCATGTAGAGGAGCTTCTAGTCTTTCTTGGTTATTTGCTTTTGGTGCACTTGTTGAAGACTAAAAACTGGAAACATTCTGAATCATGTAGGATTATGCACATGAAAAATTAGCGTATTGATACTGGCTATGATGCATATTGTAAGGAAGGCACCATTTAGATTCTTGCACCATATTGTTCTAGACTGGGACAAGTTCATGACTTGTGTTGGGAGCTTGAAGAGGTTATAGAGGAGGAATAAATTGAGAAGGAAAGTATGCATTAGCATGCCACCTACAATTTTTTTTGTTTTGTGCATGTATTTGGTTCCCATAATGATTTTTCCAAGGTTTATTTCTATGTTCTTGTGCCTAATTGGAACTGCCTCAGTAGGCTTGCGATTGTTGTTTCTCTAATGATATGACCTTGTTGGACAAGTTTCTAATTAGGGATATCAATTCATCATCTTATTTTTGTTGTGTAGGAGAGTAGGATGCAGATAAAACTAGTTGTGTGCTCTACACTAGAATTATAGTAATAGAAGGCTGGGGCACTGAAGACATTTCTGGGAACAAGGACATAAGAGGCCTAGGAACTAATTTATCAGCCCGAATGAGATTTGTTTTTGCCCTTATTGCAATGTTTTATGTAGCAATTAAGGTTCTACCTATCATGGATTAAATCATGTCTTGAATATCACTATTCAAATCCCTTAGATAATACAAGAAAAAATGTTGGGTTGTAGGCCTTACCACTTGAGGAATTTTTTCCCAAGTATTCTGGAACCTGATGTTTAAATCACTCATCTGCTCATTAGTTACATGCTTTATCATAGTCAACTACTCCACCAGTGATAAATGATCTAATTTATCTTCAAATTAGTTGTAAAGATCTATTCTAAGTTCATCCCAAGTAGCAATAGACGTAGGTCTTAGGTCACAATACCATTAGAGTGCTTTACCCTTAAAATAGGCTGTAAGAAACATGACAGCAAGATCATCATGTTGAATCAAATAGACAAAGCATACATTAGCCACTTCTTGAATGTGTTCAATAGGAGTGACTTGATTTTCTCTTTTGAAGTATGGAATACTTTTGAGCACGGCCATTGGTATATCATGCTGAGCTTTGAGATTGAGCACGCTTCCAGCTGTGAAGTTCATGAAGTTCCTTGGAGGATGAGGAGGTTAAAAAACCATGAAAAGCCACACTTGTCTATCCTGAGGAGGAGAAGAGTGTGTGTGGCATGGTAGATATTGGCATGCACACTCAATGGATATGCTCTGTGTGTTTCTCAATGAAAACAAGAGGTATTTAAAGGATCCTTCATCTGAAACACTTTGTTTGGTATGCACTCTTCTTAAAAAAGGTACTTAGGACTACAAAATAGAAGCTATGGAAATGTTGGGAGTCACCCGATGTGTTAAAATACACCTCCAAACGCTGGAAATGATAAGTTCACACACCAGAACTTAACAATATGAAATTTAATCTTTCATTTCTTGTCCCATCGGGCATGAAAAAAATGCTTGGTTGTCAAACTTGCACCCACGTCTCAGATTTGGAAGGATCAAGTCATTTGAGAAAACAATGGAACCATATCCAAGTTGTGGGACCTTGCAGGATTGATATGATTCTTTGGAGAAGGTCGGTTACTTTATCTATTTCTATTCCTACTGTAACTCCTAGTGTTGAAAGTGAAATATAAGCTAATAATGCCAAGGGACCAAGGATAGTTCAGGATAACATAAAAGGAAACTACACTAAAAATTTATAGAACAAGAAAAAGATGGATGAACACTATCCATTCTGAGTGAAAATGAAGGGAAATGTGTTAAAGAAGGCTAGGCATGTGTAGCACAACTAAAACATATTTATCAAATCAGTTTCATGGAACACAACTAGAAAAGGAACTGCAAGGGACGTATAATGACATAACAAGCACATAATGTAAAAGAAAGGAAAGAAAAAAGAATAAAAACATGCTTAGGATAGAGAATAGTCACAAAACAATGCTTCCATTACTTCAAAAAATGTACATAACTATTATAATGGTGAAAGAGGCTGATATCCACATGCACTAGTAAAATATAGAGGTCTACAACTCAGAATACATAAAATATGAAGTCCTTAGCAAAATGCATTAGGATCCAAAATTTCCAAAATTAATAATGAGCCCAACTTTTAAATTTATAGATGAATCCATGGAAGAAGAAGAGAAGAAAGAGGTAAAACCCTAATCTTAAATAAAACCATCAACAAGAAGCATTCAATACCTATAAATCCTCCTGCAAATCAATCAAATACATTTCCCCAAGTCAATTTTGTGTGTTCGAGAAGGAAGGATGGCAGATCATATAAAATTGGGTGGACGGAGCAATCAAATTTTCTCATTAGTTCCCAGAAATACATTTTCCCATTTCCCACCTACCAGATCTACCAAGAATTTGAATTTGAATGTCTAGCATTATAGCCTATGTCAGCAACTATCATTTGAGACTAGGCGTACACCAATCAGAGATATATAGAACAATATACGGTGTTTAGAAGATTTCAAAGCCATTTGAGCATGCAAGACATATGGCACATGTAGATTGACTCAAAAAATCAGCTAACTGTTCATTTGATTTGTCATTTTTGCGACGTGTCATTCATTGGTTGGTTATTAGGATTCAGTGCCTTGTTGGCACACTTTGATAGGTTGTGTGTTAGAAAATCAAGTCTAATAAAATGAGGTGGCATAGAATGGTGTAAAGGAGGGCACAAAAATATGTGCGCCAAATAATGACACACGGGAAAGAGGCAGGAGGAAGCCACTTGTAATGCACCTGGGGAAATGAGGAAAACCGGTGAGTTGAGAATTCATAGTCAAGGGACAATTATTACAAGGTAATGTGTGATGGTGTAAGGAAGGGGTCCAATGGGATACCAAGGAAAACCAAATTTGGAGCAATTTCTAAGCATTCACGCATGATGGATGTAATGTTTTAGAGGAAATTCGAAGCGCAGGGAATACACACAAGGGAAAGATGTAAAGAAGAGGAAAAATAAAAGGAAGGGAAGAAGGGGAAGCACATAAGGGCGCATGAGGAAAATAAGGGAGATGCACAAGGAAATGTAGCCAAGGGAATGTGCCAAGTGAACTTAAGTGTGTGTAACCTAGCAATGAAGAGCTAAGATCCAGAAAATGTATACAAGTTATCCAAATAACTAGGAGAGTTATTTAGATAATATTTTTTGTGGCTTTTGGGGCCATCTACCTACTAGATGAAGGAGATCAATAGCCTAAAACATCTATTGGGCATGGATTGTGTTATGTAATCATGAAATTTTGATATGTAGCTTTGAAAAACTATCCTTGAAGTCACTTGTAGGATCATTTCTTGACTTTATTCTTAATCCTACAAACTACTGAAAATTGTTTGCATCCTGGAAAAAAAAGAAGAGCATGCACAAGAACCATGCAAGAAAAAATAACTATTTACAAACAAACAAATGTGTTCTCATTGCAATTGGAAGAATTGAAAGTAATCCAATATATACAAAATGATGTAGTAAACTTAATGGAAGGGTTTGAGAGTGAAGTGCATAATTTGAAGGAGACAATGTCAACAATAATTTAAAGAGTTGAGAGAGGTAAGAATACATAGGATCAGCTTGAGGAATAAACTAAATCCTTTCAAGATTCATCCAGTCCCTATTAGAAGAAGACATGGTACTTGATCCAAATCCACAAGCCTCAATCCCACCACCTGTTGTCCTAAATAATGATGAAATATAAGCTATCAAATACATCTAGAAGCATGCTACATATGGGAAGGCAATGAAAGTATTTTTTGATGATATTATAGTAATGGGATTAAACTTCATCGACAAAGCACACAAGTTATATAATAAAGTCGCTATGATACAACTTAAATTTACTACAATGCTTAGTGGTTTATATAGGGAATTGAAATTGTGGAGTGAATGCATTCAAGATATCTGAATGATGAGTGACACAGATGTGTGGGTTCGTTTGGAAAATAAATTATTTACAATGCAAAGTTTAATTTGTCTAAGCAGTGGGTCTTCAACATTGATTGGAAAATAATATTTCTTGAGGAATCCATTGGTGAACTCAAGAATATGTTGCAAAAGGGAGAATATTTTAAATCCTATGTTGTAGCTTCCTTTCAAGATATTCATTACCAAATATTTAATGAGAATTCAAGGGGTAAGTTAATATCCAAGAGATTAAGTCCCAGTTCAGGAAATTTGTTAAAGAAGATTTGTCTAAACAAGAAACTATGTCTAAGGATAAAATGAGGGAAATTTTTACACTTTAAGCAAGCATCACTAAGGCCAATAAGGAGTTTCTAGAGAATACAAAATTTGAGAAAGAAATGGAGAAATGCCTAGGCATCTGGACTCATTGGACAAATAATACCACCATCCCTCAAGGCATGGACATTGTTGGAGCATCTAATATATTTACAAATCAAGTATTCAAGGTGAAGAGTGTCACAGTCACTCCTTCGAGTGTCTAATTAAGGTGAATATTTTATTTTTAGTCATATAATATGGAAGTGAAAGATAATTTGATGTTATAATGCTTAATTAGATATTAATCCTTTGATTAAATGAAAAGAAACTGAGAATACTTTTTTGTAACCACCCATGAGGCTATTTAACGAGATTTTCTTGTCTTTTGAAAGGGGTCAGATTTTGGATGTCTTGGATGTAAAAAAGTATTGAATTGGTAATTAATATAGAAGAAGTTCTATATTTTCTTGTGTTCTATATATTTCTTCTTTCTACCTTATCCATGTGAAGTTATATATATCTGAATAGAACTTTGTGTCCTTTAGTTGATGTTGTTCTTAGAACTTTGTGTCTATCGCATATATGTCCTATATTTGGGTGTTTATAATTATAATCTTGCCACTCTTGCATGCATAAGTAGGATATCATTCTACAACCTATATGTCTGAAAGTGTAGCTTTCTTCATTTTCTAAATATTAAGTCTTCTACTTTCTTCTCTTATGTATTGAAACTATTAGAAGATGAAGACATCTAAAGAATCAAAATGCTCATTGAAATATTTATATTTTGTACATTTGTAAATAACTATATTTTCTTATTTGTTGTGTGTTTAATAAGGGAATGTCTCCCACAAAGAGGAGGGACTATTTTCCCATGATTGTTTCTTGTTTTCAAGTTAAAATCTAATAACTCGTAGGGTCCTTTGGTAAGATTCAAAAGAAAACTATTCTATACTAATTTCATATGTTTTGAATTCATTATACCATCATCTACAAAAAAAAAATTCTTGTTATGAAATAATTTAGGTTTTTCTACAAGTTTGGTTTCTTGATTTTCTCTTAAAAAATGTTTCAATGTCCCTTTAGCCAATAAATCATTTTCGATATGGCTCCTTTTTTATATGACCTCATCAAAAGTTTTAACAAAATGAATTTGCAAGTTTAAATAAATTTTGGGATTTAAATTTGGCACAAAAATTCTAACAAGTTGTTTCTCTGATATTGAGTAAGGGAAGCAACTAGCTAACCCTTGCCATCTTTGTAAGAAACTAAAAAAGTTATCATTATTACATTGTTTGTAGTTGCATAGTATTACATGGTAATGTCACTTTCAATATTGAATTAAAATTGGCACACAAATGTTTCTGAAAATTTAGTGAATGTGAAGATATAACCTTTAGGTATATTGAGGAACCATTCAAGCTCTTGACCCCCAAGACTCCATGGGAATAGGTGAATGAGATAGTTTTCGCTATAGGAAACTTCTTAAGAAGCCATATAGAAATATTTAATATGATCACGTGGATCACCTTTACCCTTTTATTTTTCAATTTTAGTGAAGTCGAAGTGAGGAGGAAATGGTTTTATTTACATCTCTCTATCAAAAAGATAATTGCATAGTTCTTCAAATTGGTACTTTTTAATATGTCCCATATTATTTTCTCATAAATTGGTGAGGGAATTATTCATATCCTACCATTATTTATCAAATATTTGTGTATGTGTAGGTGAAGCAAACATATATACAAGGTTAGATTTGGATTTTTCACCACCTCGGTTATTAGTGTATAACTCATGAAATGCAACATTAGGTTATTCTCGATGTGGATTCTTAGTGTAAAACTCCTGGTATTTAGCGCTATATTTCTCCTAACGTGGATTCCAAGCAATTATTCATATGTCTTTTTGAACATGGGAATCCAAACTCGCTAGATGATGACTAAGAGCTTGCAATTGTTGTTGAATCATGACCACATCATTTTGGGTTTCTTCATGAGTTTAACGTGGAAGTGGTTGTTCACAATATTAATTTTCTTCATTACCATTACACTTAATTCAAACAATGGGTATGTGATAACTACTAATGTTTTTAGAAGGAATATATTCTTCATTCCTTTGGCCAGAAGTAAAAGCATTTCTTGGATTTTAAATTTCATCCATAGATCGAAGGGGTTGTTTCTCCTTTTCTTCTCCATGAACCATGTTCATGAGGAAAGTATGGTAAAATTTAGGTGGTAGTTTAGCCCGTAATTCTACAAAACGTATCAAGAAATAATTTATGTTCTAAAATAGAAATTTATCCATCTGAGTGGGGTCATATTTAAAGTCATCTTGAGGAGAGTTCCCCTCATCACCACTATATTCAACCATGTTTTATTCTTCAAATAAAGGAATTGACCGTAATTTTTCTATGCCCCATTCTTTCAAGAGTTGGCATAATGGGAAATGTTTAGCTAGGGTTTGATAAATGTGTAAAAAGACTTCAAGGACCTTAGGATAAAATAAACAGTGTGACGAATGAAAATGTCACAATGAATGTAAAATAATATCATAAACAATCCATTAACAAATGTCCTAATCTACTACAAATAATGTCCCAAAAGGGATAAAAAATATACAACCAGAATCTTCCAATGAAAGAATATCTGAAGGATATACTCTGAACTCAGTTTTATATAAAAGAGCATACTCCCTATTTCTAATAACCATCTCAAAGGTTGTAACTACAAGATACCAACACAATTTTAGTGTGTAAATCAAGTTTTAGAAAAAAAATTATTTAAGAACTAAAATAAGGTTGAAGTGATGTGAATAGTGTAAAAATGTAAAGTATATACTCTGAACTCAGTTTTATATAAATAAAGTCTAAGTGTTGAAAATAGAGGTTGCAAATGTGGGTAGTGTGACAATACTAATTGGATACTTTTAATCAAGTTTTTAAGAAAAAAAACAAGATCTGAGTATCAAAATAGGATGGACATAATGCAAACAATGTAATGAAAAAACCTTCCAAGACTTAGGTCAATGTTTGAATAAAAAATTAGGACCAAGTATATCAATGAATAAATACATTGCAAGTAGCATAACAAGACAATTGAGAATTTTATATAGCGTGCGTGGAAAAATATGTAAGTTTCACACATGTAGTGTTATGATACAATAAAATTAACGATGTAAATTGTAAATCAAGGTAGGATCACCTAACTACAATGAGATATCTCGATTAAGGGTATCAAGATGAGGTTTACTAAAACATTAGGACATACCAACACACTTTCAACACTTAAGATTCCTGCTACCACATGGTAATGTAAGTGAATGCAAAAGTGGTGGAAATGATTATTTTTGGCAAACACTACGTATATGTCCAGTTTTGGCTAAAAATACCAGCAAGAGAGAAAGGGAGGTATAACAAGTGGTGATAAAAAATAATTAGTCTAATTTTGGTAGCATTTCTCCTTGTTTAAAAAACAAGGTAAAAACTAAGACAAAGTGATTCCCTATAAGTTTCGTGATGAATAACACAGGACTGCAAATTTAATGGAATATCCACTTGTTTGAATAATAAGTTTTTGACTCCGATAATTTTTTCACTTTGTGAAGTCTCTTAACAACATGATGGATAAATTCAATTTGACCCTAATGCAAAATGGTTTCGTAAGCTTTTTATATCAACTCTCACCAATAATTACCTAAGAGTGGTACAATTTTCTAGAATAAATCCTAGACAAATGACCATTAACTCATAATCAAATTAATGAATGGGGCCTAATACGGGTAACTTGAATAATTTCCTCATGTGTTTGTGTTCTAATCAAGTAGGTAGTGGGGCACTTCCCATTTTTTCCACTAGTTCTTTCAAGGTGTGGAATAATTTTGGGTTCTTGTGGTAATCCTCATAATGAGTTTTATGGATTATGTGAAGATTCTTTCCATGGTTCAAAGCTGATTCATTTTAACTCTTATCCAAACCTGAAAATATAGTGTTTTAAATAAATGGTGTGTTTTTTTTATATTTAATCATAAATATGGTTTTTTACACCATTTTCAACCTATAACACACTATAATTAGTATTTTTTTAGATCCCAATTCTTTAACAAGTGAATTAGGTCCTGCAATTAAGAGTTAGTAGTTTTCCAAGAAATCCACAATATTATGAAAGAGGATTAAAGGTTTTTTTAATTCTCAAGATGTTCCAAAGACACAAGAGAGGATAATACATAATAATTAATCAAACTATATAGAAATGGAAAAAAATAAATCAAAGGACAAATAAAATGCTTTGTAAAAAGTTTATTCCCTTAAGAAAAATGAAAAATTAAATATCCAAGTTGATCCAAATGTTAGAAAAAGAAGACTAAAGTGTCTTTTGAGTCTCAAGATCACTAAAATGTGCAATAGAAGAGCATACAAAAACTATTTCCTATCTAAAAAAAATCATGTAAATACAACATTCATTCAAAGCATTAGACATGTTATTAGAAAATTGATTCAAATTAAAACCTGCAAAACAAAAGTAACAAAAATTACAAAATATAAGCAAACACTAATGATGCGGGAGCATAACTTGCAGAGGCCATAACTTTTGATCCGACCGTTGGATCGTCCTGAAATTTTACAGGGTGGTAGATATACATTAGTACTATGCTAGGGACAACCTTGCCTGCAAGGTTGTGCTCATTTTGGCACGTTTTCGGGCCCGGATTCCGTCATCTAGTGGTCTAAAATTGGCTCCGAATGTTTTTTCTGCTTTTCTCTAGGTCTTAGAACTTTAATAACTTTTGTTGTGCTTTTCAGAATAAGTCCAAATTTCGCGTGAGCCCTAATTTATGAATGCATATTTGGCACACAAATTTTGGGGTCAATCCGAGTTGTTTTGCATTTTAGGGTTTTTTGGCATTTTAGGGTTTTTGGCATTTTAGGGTTTTAGAGTAGTCTTGAAATAAAAGGAGAATGGTAATGATGTAATAGATCAGTGTGAATTCCAGAATGAGAAGTAAGCTATTGTGAAACTCCTGGTGTTATTTTTGAAGGTGTTTATGTGTGTTTTCGGAGGTATTTCAACCTCTTGCAGCTGGATTCACATCAACTAAAAATTAGATTATGGAATTTCTCCAAATTTGAGCCAAAATTTGACACAAAATGATGGTGAAAGGGTTTTAATAGTAATGCAGGATCGACGGTAGTATAAGGATACAAATTTTGGTGGAGGAATATTAATGGTAGCATAAGGATACAAACAATGATGTAGGGCTATCAACGGTAGGGAAAGGATACAAATGTTGATGTAGGGCTATCAATGGTAGTGCAAGGTAGTTCTATGTGCAGATAGAGAAGAAAAAGTAGTCAACACCAATGTATGGGTTTTAACATAGACGCAGGGGTTTTGTAACATTAGTGCAAGAGATATATAGATGTAGAGTTTCTAGAGAATGGTAATGCACCTGGTGTCACGGTACTACTAAGATACAATGGTAGCAAATGCATTTTGATACAAACATAGAGGTTTTATGAGGAATGCAGGGAACTTGTGGAACTTCAAAAACATGGGATTTTGATAAAAATAAATGTCAAAATGCTCAAATATTTACTAATGATCTTTAATTTTGGAAGCACTTCCCCTCCATTATACCTACAAAGAGCACTGAAATCATGCAAAATATATAAAATAAGCTAAGAAATACAAAAATTATCTTAAAATTTTCTAAAAGATGGTTAGTAAACAAAAAATGAAACTAAAATATAGAAAATTGAAAATAAGTGCATGAGACAATGGAGCATGTCTTATTGGGCATGCCAAATCTATGCATATTAAAGAAGCTAAAGCATAATTAAGATAATACAACACCAAGTAGTTTCAAATGAGAAAGGTAATCTAATAGAAACATCATGACAAGGTTATGCAAGAACAAAATCTAAATTAATGCATCCAAATGGAACTTTGAAAACATCAAGCCATTCCTTGATAAGTTGGATATGCCTTCTAGATTGTAAATTGATCCTAAGATTACAAAGAAATCAAGGGATTTATATCTCTTATAAGAGGAAAGGATCTCTCAAATATGGCTAAATTTTCATGTATGTATCTTCCTTTACTACTCTATGCAAAGAGTGGATGAATGGAATGCAAGATCAATAAGCTTCTTCAATGTTGGATAATTCTATTATTATATACTCATAATAACACTAGCAAAAGTGTGGTGTAAGTTTTGAGGGAAGGAGGTATTTCCTATATATAGCTTTCCAATTCAGGATAATCTAGAAACCTAGTGAATGTGGGATAAAAGTAAAGTGTAATTATAAGGGATAAGAATGATTAGAAAGAATTAAATAGAATTAGCAACTCAAGGGAGTTGGAGATGATTAAATTAATCAACTAGGAATAATTAATAAGATAGGATAAGATTAGAAAGCCATTTAGAGGTGATTTAGTGGGAAATAGGCATGATTTAGATGATTTAAGAAAGGGATTTAAGTAATAATAAAGTTTATTAATTAAATACAATGTTAAACAAGATTAATTAACTAATAAGTAACTAAATAATTAAAAGAGAATAATAACTAACCAATTATCGTTAACTTGGCATCCGGAATAAAGGAGAGGCTAGGTAACTAACAAAGTTTCATTAACTTACAAAAGTGTAGGGGAATGTTATATTATTGCGGGAAATCACAATAATATAATGGAAATGACAAGAAAGAGTTTAATTATTGCAATTTTAGTATTAAAATGGTGTAGGTTAATTTTATTTGTCTATAAAGACATGCCACATGAAAAGATCAAAGATGATGTTAAGGGTCACCATTGCCATTGAAGGTGAAAAGATTTAGTGCAATAAAGTTAGGAGGTATTGCATCATAGGATATGATGGGTGTAAATGGGATATGAAGGAAAAGTGAGGAACCAAGAGATGTAGAGGAATGTGAAGTAGCTTGGTGTAATTTATGGATTTAGATTTACAAATCTTGGTATAAGGAGGCTAGGTCATGGGTTCCTGAGGTGGAACTATGTTTTGTATTGGAGGGATTGGGATTAATTAGGGGAGCAGTGATTGTAGAAATGGAAGTAGGAATGTTAAGAGGTTGCGTGGAGACCATGACAACTAAGGAAGAACCCACAAGAGGGTGAGAGGTAACATCTCGAGCATGTTTTGAAGTGAGTAGAGAATTTAGGAAATTTGGAATATACATAGGGTGGTCACGTAATGAAAATAAAAATTAATAATCTTGTCTAACTGTTCTTGATCAACATTAGTGTCTTCATGATATGATTATTCAATGTCAAAAGTTTCATTGTTTTCAAAAGGAATGTTGTTTGAGTTAAGAAAAGGATAATAAGATTTAGCCATTTGTTTATATAACTTATGGATAGATGGAAGAAGCTCAATATACTCAATGGAACCAAAACAACCACTATGGGTGATGAGCATAAAAAGGAAATATTGAAGGAAGGTAGGGTTCAAGCAAGTGGGTTCACCAAATGATTTAATATAAGTGTAATTAAATCTAATTTCAGATTAACCACTCTAATGAATGATATAAAAATGCTAATATACATCAAGACACAAGAAAACAAGCATGTAAAAATATGAAACCCTAATAAAGAGTAGGTAATAGAGTGGATTATCTAATTTCTAAGTAATTTCAAAGTGATATAGGAAGGTGAGCAATTGAAATAGATCGAGAAGGGTACCATAAATTCTTGGTGGAGGTTTTGAGACTCAATAATGTGTTGGAAAGGATTTCCCAAGGGAGGATAGGAGTGTCCAAGAACTAGTGTCCATTCTGGGTTCTAATGTCTGTGTGAATGATCTGGATCTGTCCTCTTTTGTGTAGGAGGATGTTCGATATTATTATTTATTTGTCACTCTCACTTCTCTCCTTGATCACCGAATGTACCTATAATATGTAACATAAGTTTTTTACCTACACATGTCCATAAACCATATAAAATATAATAAAGATACATAATTTGGAGTTAGACTAACCCTGATGGTCACTATAGACACAAAATCATACACTGTAGGCATTATTTAGCCCGATCTTATACTACTATTTAGAATGTTCTCAAGTGAATAAAGTACTAATTAATCCCACCTTTTGGTGACCTTTATTTTAATATTTTATTTCTGTCATTCCGCACATATTCCTATCATACATATCCACCTATTTCACAACTATCCCAACATTTTAGCCTAAACTCAGGTTGCACCATGAACTGTACTGGGGCACCTTGGGGCGCTCTTGGTCCCACCTAGGGTGCCCTGATCCATATTCCACTTTGCTTCTTCTTTTTGGGTTCTTTCTAGCCATTTTTCATCCTTATCTTTGTTCCTAGTCGAGCCATGTTGGGGTTAATTACAAAATTAGAGCAAGAAGAACCCTATAAATATAAAGTTATAAGACCATAATGAGGGTCATAGCATCACATACTACTATCACTCCATCTAGAGTTGCATCCATTGCATCACTTGCATCCATACAGTGTCATGCATCAAGGCTAGGATATATGTCATCAACACACACACCATAGGGGGAGCATGATTTTATTCTATTCCATGCACACATGCTATTACATTTTTCTATAGTTACTATTGCTCACTACTTCACAAAGTACGACTTGCCAAGAGCACCTAGGGCATGACATGCACAAACTCACCCAAACTACATCTAGGTTTGAAATGTAGTGTAATGCTCAGTTATAAGACCACTAGTTTGGTGGTTGAGGTCAATTCTGACCCATTCATTTTACATCTTTTATTTTTCTTTGGGTTTAATACTTCTTTTCTTCTTACATGTTGTCATCTCATTATTCAACACATCCAGTGCAACTCAGCTGAATCCTAGTGTAACAAGATAAGTTAGAATTTCAAGATACCTCTGCGACCTAATAAAATTCAAATTATAAAGATTTTACAAAGATTAGGTTGCCTAATTTGTAGACCAAGGGGCTCCCTGGGGTGCCCCAGTGCCTTCCCAGGTGCCCTAGTCAGTTTAGATTTACTAGATCTGACCTTCACATGACTTTTGAGGGGTCGTCTTCACTTCCATATTTTATTATCAGACCTGCAACAACCTACAACAGTCTCTTCTAATCAACTAAGTCATTTCTCTTCCTTTACTTTCATATTTAGGGGTTTATTTCACTTAGTATAATTATTTACAATTATTCCATAATGTTTTAGTACATTTATAAAGTGTTTTAGTCCTCCTATTTAGATTAACTAGTGATTATACTTCCCATTAGCATAGTTCCATTTTCAGTTAATCATTTTTTTGAATCCCACATTTCTTCATAACACCTTCTTGGGTTTTTCATTTGCATTTATCCATCATGAATATCTCCATCAATGAATATCTACTTACCCATCTTAATTTTCTTCATTGTGTTCAAATGCTCTTTACTACTACCAATGTTTCTGTTAACATGCATCTATATTTTATGTATGAAACATTTACTAATGCCTTTTCACAACATATAGCATTTCTAGCCAATCTTCATGCTTAAATTCACCCCTTTGACAATGACCCATCACTTTATATCATGTATCGCATCTACAATGTTGTTGTCAAGAGCACTTTTATTAATAATGGGTATGATCTTAATTTGTTCCCTATGTCCTTTTTCTAGGTGTTAGGTTTTTCTACTCATGACATTAGCCTTTGTTCTATCTCACTCTGTGCTTATGATGGTATTTTTACCCATGTCTAGGCCACATTACCTTTCCTTTCATTATAGGTCATAAGCATCTCCCTACCGTCTTCTTTGTCATTGATTTTACTTCGTCATATAATTGCTTTTTAGGAAGGCCATGGCTTCATACCATACATGATATTGCTTCTACATTTCATTGTTGTATCAAGTCCTTACATGAGTGTGTTGAGTATACTTTTTATGTGATCACAATCCATTTCAAATATTGTATTCATTGCCCTAACACTATTCTTCCATCCCTCACATTGGTACTATAGATGATCCTCAACCTACGAATGATTTTCCTCATTTACCACCATTTGAGGGTGTTATTTGTTTACTCGATGTTATCCCTTCTACACTACCTCCTACTGCAACTATTATTCCATATCAGCCATTTTTTCCATCCATACATAATATCACCCCATCTTCATCTTCACCATTAGCTCAGACACCCTTTATATGCACACTTTCCATTCATGACTCATATTGGGACCATGTCCCTTTTGATCTTACCCATGATGAAACCACATGATCCCATGTCAACCTCACTTGTCTTGGTTTAAATTTTGTAGATATTCAACATTCTACTCATGCTCCTCATCTATACTATGGTTTTGTCACTATATTTTCTACTTATGGTTTGGGTTTTTTTCATCTTCTAGTCTATTTACTGCGTACCCCTTGTTAATATTCAATTACATTAGAGGATTATTGGCATACTTACATTGGTGGCACATTAGACCCTAGTCACACTAAAATTTTATTACCTATGTCACTTGGTCATGTTTTCATCTGTAATAGTTCCTTTCTTAGCTACTCACATAACTACACTCAATGGTACACCCACGGTTGCCCACATCCCTCATTCACTAACAAAGAATACACTCTAGGTAGGTATTGCTTACATCTCATCATATCCTTACGTGATTAACCTAAGACTATCATTTATCAAGTTTCTAATCCATATCCACTTGAATTTGATCTAGAGGATGATGATATCCTTGATGAGTTTACGTAGTCTCTTCCCACACTACCATGGGGGAGGGGGGTACATCATGTTACATAACTCCCCCCTTTTTATTTTGGCATAATCATGGTTTATTACATCATACATGTCATATCAATCATTTATTTCCATCTCCTCTAAGCATATCATCTCATGCATCATAACACTGTCATTACCCGATGATGCACTCTTGTGTGTCAGATCACACAAGATTGTTGAGGGATTTCCACTACACTGAACCCCACACACTACACTATAGGTTCTACACATTTATATTCTCTCACATACATCACGCATCCTACATCATCCATTCTATATTTAGTTTTCATCCTACATTATACTATACGCCCCTCATGCACATATTAGGAATTTATACATCATCTATATTATACATATTACACTATTCATCATTACATATGAGTCCATTTTTACACGTCATCCATACATTCTACATTTATACTAGATTACATCATATATATGGGTCTATCCTTACATTTTATCACTACACATTCTATTTCCTATTTTCACCTATCACCACATCTTACATAGTTTATATAACATAAATTTCCTACATTACATGATTCACATAGTGCATTTATCCACCATACACAGTCTACATACTACACTACATTCCATTACATATGTGTCTAGTTTTACTTATCATCCTTTAGTTATTCCATTTCTATATACACATATTATTGCACTCCACACATTGCATATCCTATATACATTACAAATCCTACATTACATTTCCCACACCGCGCATTTACATACCATATTCATCACTTAGTTGTTCATACGATGTTGTCTTCTAAGTGCTCAACTCACCACCATGTGACACACTTTAGTTCCTTGGTCCATATTCGATTGCTGAGGGTTTACCAATCAAATGGACCTTATATTCACCATGTGACATCTTCCTCATGTGACAATTACAATGTTAGTGACATACACCTTAGGTTAGAATTCACCTCTTCTCTCATCTTGTAGTGGTATACACCTTAGGTTAAATTACCAATCCTTTATTATTATTCATCTTGTAGCGACATATGCTTTAGGATAAATCATCACCCATCCCCATCTACTCATTATATAGTGATATACACTTAGGGATAAATCATCACTCATTTTTTCAACAAGTCATGATATACACTTCAGATATAGGGTTCATGAAGATCTCTCCAAATATTTCAATTCATCACCATTACATATACACACTCATCTCAGCACGCTAGAAACAACCAAAACTACTCCACCATTTCCTAATGATGCACTCTCATTTATGGTTCATTCTTTACTACTGAGGGGGAAAATTAAAGGAACCTCATTGCATACATTCCATTTAATCAAGGGACACGTTGCTCCTATCATTCCATATTGCATTGTATTCCATCCATCCATAGAATATTGCATTGTTTGGGGTGTATTTACTCTTTCTTAATAGTGCTTTGCATGTTCACTTTCTTACATGTGTTAGACATATTTCTTATATGTCATTATAATTCACACATGTGCATTCACATCTTTGTTTAGTGTGACTACAAATAAAGGACTCTACATGTGACATGAATGATCACCTTCTACCCTTCCTCTATTAGTTTCTGGGGGAATCTAAATTTGTCTTATTCAGGTGTTATTGCTTCATTTTATACTTAACATCTTATACTACTTTCTCATACAAGTTTTAAAATATTGGTTATCGTTATAACATGATAATAGGTGTTCCATGTGTAGCACTTGTTTTGTAGGATTACATGTTTCAATGACTACTTGTTTATTTCTACTTGTCTTCTTTGTTTTCCATTGTATGTGGGCTTTGCACTTTTCTTGTGTGCACACTTGTCTATTGTTTATGGCCATGATGACCTTGTTTTTCTTGTGACATCGTGAGTGATGTCCCATGTTTGCAACCCACTTTGTGTGCTCTACTTGTTTTCTTGTGTTTTTACACTATTGTTCTTGGTAGTTTCTACATTGTCTTAGTATTTTACACTTGTCTTATTTCATGCATGTGTTTTCAGAATAACACTTGTTTTTCTAGCCAAAAATAATATGTACTAGTTAAAACTAGATAATATTGAAGAATGGTTAGATGATTTGGAAGAAGAGTATGCTCCCAAATTTAGCACTAGACCTAAACTTAATGCACGTGTGTGGGTTGAGGAGAATATGTATGATTAGTTATATGAGACATTCTTCACCATATTTCCTATATATTTGTATGAGTGGTTGCTTTCTTATGCATCAAAGAGAAATTGGAAATTTCACACACTTGTTTAGACGTAGGAAGAATTTTAGGCCTTGTATGATGCAGATATGACATGGACATGCACTGTGGATCATTAGTTCCGTGGTTATTTAAATAGATATATCCTAGAGTATATAATTTCCACTTACTCTTGTTTTGAGGTTGCTAAGTTTCAGTTCTTGTGCGAGCCCAGGAGGTCTTATTTGTGTGGAATTCCTTTACCAATTAAGATCTTGATTGTTACCCTATCTTTGGAAGAAAAACCTATGGCTATCTAAATTCCACCATGTGCGAGGGTAGGAGAAGGTGTGGTGAAATATGGTGGATCTAGAGATAGAGAGACAAAGAGAAGAAAGGTGGATTAATTTTAATGAGGTGTGCAAGAGGGACTTGGAGAAGTAGTGAGAGATTATAGAAATAATGGTGTTGTAGAGGGAGATGAATCATGAAGGATTTGGAGATCACACAGAAGATGTGGATCCAAAGCATCTAGAATTACCTTATTTAGGAAATTATGTAAGAGAACCCTCTTTGAATTCAGATGAAGGAATGTTAGAAGAAATATTGAGGATTGCAGGTAAGAATTTGATCCTACCTAACAACCTAACTTTTGTGCTTGGTTTTATAGATTCTTCAATAGTTAACAGTAACAAATATATTGTGGGTAGAACCGTTGCAGTAGATAGAGATAATTTATAGTCATGTTCAAGAGTTAATGAGGTATATTATTCATCTATGGTGGTACAATCATCCTCTATGTTATTTTGAGGTCCACTTGGAGGTATCTTTTCTTGAGCATCGTCGACATGGAATGTTGGCATAATGTTTGGAAGTAGCACAACTTCACAAACTCTGGGAGTTGAGTTTAGCATAATTATTAGTTCACAAGGTAGTACATTCTATGGTATAGTAGCTACTTTAGTAGGGGGATCAAGAGGATCGGGTGGCTTGGTATCTAGTGGATATATAATTATTCCAGCGGTGAAGGAAAAACATGAGGAAATACAGGTTTTGGATCTACTGGAAATGGTTCACACAACCCCAAAATATTTATATGAAGATGTATCTTCATCTTTTAGAATACAAAGGGATAGAAGATGAAACTGAGCATGTGCATATGTGTAAAATACTATGAAATGTGAAGGGGATTACATCTCTCGAGTACAATGCAAGAAAGATTCCAACTACATTGCAAGGGAATGAACATAGTTGGTACAAAAACTTTGATCCAGACTATACTTTTATATATTATACCATGATGCGGGATGCTTTCTTAGAAGATTTTTATATCCCTAAATTTGAGCATAAAATCATAAGCGCACTTAAAGACATCTAGAAAGGAACCATTGAGATTGTTTGGGAGTATAATGCACATTTCAAAACCCTTATATCCAATTTATCTTATGATATAAACCCAATAAAGCATGATCAATGGTTCATTGTAGGAATTATCACACCTGTAACACCCTGAACTGTTGTTACTTTCTCCTAAGCATACAAGTGTTGATATGTGATTTCTTGTATAAGGATGTGTTCCTCGATTAAGAAATCATGCTTGATATGTATTGTAATTTCTTTGCAGATTGCAGATCTTGACTGAGTCAGAATATGATTAGACTCTTTTATCTATTTCATTTTGTATCTGAGTTTAATCTGATCTCGGAATAAATTATAGAGTTATCCATCTATAAGATCTAGTCTTGGATCAGTGGAATTGATCCAAGTATTGCTTTAAATTTGTTCGTGATGAATTAGATCACAGACCTTGAACAGGTTGCAAGGTATGGAAGCATTGATTAAGCTGGTCAGGAGTATGACTCAGGCTGATCTTGTGAAATAAATTGGTTCCCGATATGGAAGTATATCTGGAAGGTCTCGATCGTGGACCAGGTAATAATTCGTTTACATACGATTCTGCAGTAGAACAGGAGCTAACCCTGTTCAAGAAGGTATGATACAGGTCTTTTCTGAGTGTACAGAACGTAGACCTAACTGGAATTATTAATGGTTAGTAACCTAAGACTAAACCTAACCTAGGGGTTAGATTAGTGTTAATCTAACCTAGACCTAGGCTATGTGTTAATGTCCTAAGTTAGTATCTATGTGTAATATGGTTAGAATATGTGTTACCCTAAATTCTAACCTAAGATACTAACCTAACTAATGAGGAGAATGGAAAGGGGCCTATGGAAGGGGGTGCGAACCATGGGCGGCGTTTTCTATGACATTTAATGCATGGATAAGGATGAGGGACAGGTCATGGCGGAGGTTTAAGCAGCAGCTAACCTGTTCTGACGTGGCAGGTCGCTAAGTTTGGAAATGAACTTGAGTTTTCGTTGGACTGTCGCCAACTCTGGCGGTCGGTGGAAGTGGAGTCTTAGCGGGAAAGTTGGTTTAATGGCATTCAATATTCTCGGTAGACGAGCCCGGAACTCGCGAGAAGGCATGCAAACGGGAAGTTTGTGGGGTTGTTTGGCTTGTCGCAATTTTTGGATTTCTCTCTGCTTGTTTACTGGTTCTTCGCACCAGTCCTCTTTGTGTTGCATGGCAAGTATGAACTTATCCAGCTCTTTTCTCTGTCATGGAGGATATATATGTGATGGAGATAGTGAAATTTTGTTAGTCGCTTTAACTTGGAAGAAGAAAAGGAAGTTTGAGCTCTTCCAGTGGTCTGCTTCGGAAATTTGATTAAAAATCCAGGCATGTTAGGCCCTAACCTTTAAATATCTTGCTGTTTTTCAAGTGATTTCATTAGAACAACTCTGTTCAAATGTTATGAGTAAATAGATAATTTTCTATGGAGGTCTTGTTTGATTTTTGGTACTGTATCTCCTCTGGTTCGATTTTTCAATTTCCTCTTGATGGGTGTTTATTAAAAATCGAATTGTGGCTCTATTTCTTGAGTATTCATTCTGGCTTAAATATGTGAGATATTTATTTTTAAATGAGTATGAATGCTCGGCCTGTTCGGCGTGAGCCCATAGAATATACCTGTGTTGGATATAGACCACTGTTATGTTGTTGATTTGTGGTCGCCGTTCTTGTTGTGGGAACTGTATGAAGGGATACTGATGGATATCGTATGATGGATCAGTTTTATTGATCCTTTGGAAACTCTGTCGTGGTTTTTGGGTGACAGTGGCTAATGATGCTTTTTGGGTTTCGTCTTGTCTTTAATTTGTTTGGAAATAGGTAACTGTTGTGTTACCGTAGTCTATACGACCCAGTGGAAGTTGTTCTTTCTTGTTATTGTGGTAACGGGATTATTTGTTGACTGTATACATTATTGATATATCTATGATTTATTTGAACGACTCAGTGGAGTCCTTGATCGAGTCGTATATTACTATCCACTGCTGAGAATATAGATTCATCCTTGAGTTTTGTTATTTGTTTTCGTGGAAGCCTTGTAGAGGTAGCAGGTCTTTTGTTCACTGCTATTTGTAATGATTAATGGATATAGATTTCCTGGGTATGCATTTGCATTTCTTTGTGTAAGCTGTTCGAGAGTTTTTGAAGAGGCTCAGTTGATTTCCTTGCCTTGAAATGGGTATTCGATTTGCTTACACTTGTTTTATTCTGAATGATTGCCATAGTTGGCATAGAAGGATTCATCAACTAATTTCATCTTACGCTGTTGTTGGGTTCAGCGGTTATGGGTATAAACCCGTTAACAGTATACAGTGTGAATATATGGATTTATAATGGTTGTAATCTGCACGACTCTGAGGAGTCGATTGAATGATTTATATTTGTAATTGAGCCGTTGTTCAAGTTGAATATATTAAATAGTTGGTGATTGATGAACCTGGGACTTGAAGGAATAACACGTACTAAGGCCTCTGTTATTTTCTGGAATTACTTTTGTATTGCATGGATTTTGTTGTACAGATTCTTGGGTGTAATTTTATGTTCATTCCTTGCAATCTTGTGCGAAAAATTGGCAAGACTTAGTCGGGTTTCTTGATTTGAAATCGGTAAATTAAAAAGTTCTTCCTGAGTTTTATTATGTACACTATTTACTTGTCCAGAGGGAAACATTGGCAATCCTTTGTCAATCCACTGTTGTTCGGGTTTAGAGAATTGTGGAAGTTAACCTGTATCTTCTATTGTCTCAGTTGAAACTTGACTTGATATACTGTTGTTTGATATTGGACATTTTGTCTGAGTAATGGTCTGTATCAAGTAACGTGACTCTGTATAAGTGAATCGTGAGTACTTTTTGACCAACTCCGATTTAGCACAGATGTATATACAGGATGATATGTTCCTTTCTGATTTCCTAATAGGATGCGGTAGTGTATATTACGGCATTTGTAAGGTAATCTCTGTATGGTCTTATAGAAGCATCAATTGCTTAATGTAAATAAGTCTGTTGTTGACAGCGATATGCTAGAGGTTCCTGATTTCGAACTTGGTTCGAAAGCCTTACTGTGTTTAAAAGGAACTAGTATTGGGCTTAAGGTTGATATATGGATTGTTGATGTGATAGTTGCTGTACAGGAGTTTTGCTGTGTTTCTATTTCTTGATTTAAAACAGCGATCTTTCTTGTGGCTTGTCTGTCTTGTTCATATACAAACTGGTTGAATGTTTTCATATGTGAAAGCAGTACAGTAATGAACTAATGTGAATGGAAGTATGAATGATTTGGTTCTTTCTCTTCTTTTGCTTAATTGAGGATATCTGTCTAATAGTGGGAATTGTTTTGTAACATATTGGAGGAATCCCGAATTGTTATGATATTTCCCTTTTTGGATGAATGAAACAATCTGACCAATGTTGTGTTTTTGGATTCAATGATTGTTTGTGTACATTCGTTCCTTGATTTCTTTTAATATTTGATGAAATATTAGAAAGTGATTAAGACTATTTTGTAACAATGTTAGAGTTACATATTTGTAATCATTTTGTATTACAAGGGCATAGTCTGAATATGTTTACTTATGTGGATATCTGATCTCATTTAAACAGGGTGTTTAATGAAAACAATTGATGGATTGCAATTGTTTTAAAAGTTAGTGCTTATCATGCTCAGTTCATTGAACTGACTCATGTTGACTATTTTTGCAGATGGTTGCCGTAAGAGGTAAAAGCAATGCAGATCTGACAGGCTGATCAGATTGTTTAATTGATTTATAATGAATTACAGCTTGATTTTATAAATGTACTATATGTGAAAAGATGTTTCTTTTCCGTTGAGCATTGTATCAAGTATGCTGTTGCATAAAATGTAATTGTATAGTTTTGAAAGGAATGAAAATAAGTGTTTGATACTTATGTGTTGTATTCTATTTCTGATAGTTGACCTTCTCCGGTCTATATACCAGAGTGGTAACGTTATCTTTGTGTAATATGGATGCTTTTGTGATTGTCAATGAAAGCTTGCAAGAAAATGAGATTGAATTCTTAAGAGTGTTTAGTAGTTCTAATTTGTTCTAGTGAAAGCAATATTGGATTTAAATAATTGTCTTTCTAGAAGATAGGTTAAAAATGAGCCTAAAGAGAACGCTAAACAAGCTGGATTAAATTACTAATCCCTAGTCCTAAGTATAACAGGACAATATTAAATTGGATTCTTAATCATTTATATCTTTATACTAATAAGTATGATATAAATTCAGTTAAGAGAACTGATATACAATCAAATGGAGTTCAGATGGCAATCTCAAGTAAAGGTTATGAGGTTTTTGTCCAATTCTGTTGCTTTAGAATCAGATGTATTCTAATGACTCCTTGATGAGAACTTGACCTTAATACCTCTACCATGTAATGGGTTTTATAGAGGAGGGTCGTCTTAAGACGAAGAATCCAGGGATCGGGAAAGGCTAACCTTAGGGAAAAGTCTTTAAAGTAATTTAAACTCAAGTGCGTAACGCATGTTATTAAGTAGATCTTTTCGAGGCGGATTTAAAGGTTGACGACACAAGACAACTGCAGGGTTGTACCTCCGAGAAGATTAGGATCTTCTCGAAGTTACAACAATGCAGATGACTTATGGCGACACCCTTTGCATTGATCGCTAAGATTTACACTTGATTTCGCACGAGTTACTCAGGGTCCGATTAAGAACGTGGTCATGTTATAAGGCTGCCTAGGAGATTCGGGGTATCATGACACACTGGTTGAACTGCAAGGTTGGACCAGTATGTCACCATATCCCTAATCCTCGTGGGCATCCATATAACATTATCACCTTGTTAATCTGCCTCCGAGTGAATCAGTTGTGAAAGGAAGGACTGGCAGTAGTCAGTGTAGGACATTCTATATAACATATGAATGGGGTGAAGGGCGTATTCCAGATTGACGAGTATGTCGTTAAGGAATACAAGACATAAACAGTATGTTTCAAATCTTTGGCCAAAGTATCGCAAGCTGCTGATTGCGTTGTCCTAATTCACCTAGTCTAAGGGATGAGATGCCGATGAATAATAGTAACAATTATTCAGTTAGATTCCTTGGACAGAGCATTCTGAATCCCAGATTAGGGAAGAGAACCGCAAGAGTAATGTGTTAAATAAAAACACCAACTCTTATTACTCATGAATAGATCGGTAGATTACCGAGTCATGGAATGAATAGATCGGAGGTGCTCCGAGTCATTACAGCTGCATATGGTTGTCTGTTATATGAATGGTTAATGATTTGTGAGTTCTAAATTATGTATTTAGAACCAGGATGCAATTATCAAAAAAAAAAAAAAATTCACTTGTTCTAAAGTATAAAATGAGGATGTTACATCTTGGTATCAGAGCTGAAGGTTGCAGCTCTTGGACCTATTGAGTCCATAATCTGATAAAAACCTGAATTTTCTTGTAACAGAAAATGGTTAGAACAAGGGGGAACGTTGCGGATAATGCTCCACCTGAAGGAGGAGCGGCAACAACCCAGAAACTTGATGAGATCCTTGCTGCCCTGTTGGACACAAGAGATCGCTTAGCTGTACTTGAACAGCAGGTGATGGGAAATGAGGAGGATGAAGAAGCTGATAATAATAATCAGCAACCTCCTGAGGACAACCCCGAAATGGGTGTTGATGTTAATGCTGGAAATGCACCTGTCCAACCAGAAAACAAAAAGGCCAGATTGGCAGCGGAACTCACTAATGATATAAAAAGGATAAGTCCACCTAAGTATGATGGCACCACATTAGGAGATGGAGCTGAGAACTGGCTCAGCGAAATGGAGAAGTACTTTGCAATAAGGAACTTCTCAGAGGAAACCAAAGCTATTTGGGGAGCCTATCAGCTTTCTCACGAAGCATCTTCGTGGTGGGATAGCCGAAAAGCTGAGCTAAACATTGATGAGACCAATATTACTTGGGATCAATTTAAAGGCTATTTTAGGCAACGTTGGCTGCCACAACTTTTCTATGATCAGAAAATGACAGAATTTCAGAACTTAGCTCAAGGGAAGCTAACGGTAACTGAATACTGGGAGCGGTTTACAAAACTCCTCAAGTATGTACCGCAGTATCAAACTGACGAAAAGTTCAGAATACGGAAATTCATCATGGGATTGAATCCTGTGATAGGGGGAGAGGTCGATGTTCACAGTCCAACCACTATGGAAGGAGTTGTTGAAAAGGCCATAAGGCAAGAACAGAAATTAAAGGCTATTTCTGCTCATAAGGAGGAAGTGCGGAAGAAGACTGCAAACCCTTCTTCAACCTCTCTTGCACCCAGAAAAGGACCATGGAAAATTTTTGGAAACAAGAGTAAGTTTCCAGGAGATAATAATAAGAAAGCAGCAGTAAATAAGCCTGCTGGAAACGTAAAGGATAATTTTGCTAAAAATTATAATAATGGACAGAAGTCCTATGGAGGACAGCGTGACAATTACAAGGCTGGAGGCAATTTTGAGCCTAAAAAGGGACCTGTAGGAGGCTGCTACAATTGTGGTAAAGATCATTAGGCAAATCAGTGCCCTTTGAAGAAGGATGATCGTAATCAGCAGCATAAGATACATGCTGCAGTAGCGGACAAGCAAGCTGAAAAGCAAGTGACACCTATAGAAGTTCCGGGTAAGTTATTCGGCATACCTGTCACTATTCTTTTTGATACAGGAGCTACTGAATGTTTTATATCTAATAAACTAGCTTCTAAACTTAAAAGAAAAGCTGGAAAAATGGATAAATCTTGGACTGTAGAGTATGGTAATAATTCTGTTCATACAGTGAGTATGTGTCTCTTTGGGGCAGTCCTCGATTTACCTAATTTCTCCACGGAAGTTGATCTCTATGTTGCACCTTTGGGATCGTATGACATTGTCATCGGTGTCAATTGGTTAGCTGACCATAAAGCAAAGGTAGATTGCTATGAAAAGAACATAAAATGTTTAGATGATCAGCTGGAATCAGCAGAGATTCAAGGTGTGAAACGGGAAATTTCAGTTAGAAAACTGTCAGCTATGCAGCTTAAAAAGGCTAAAAATAAAGGATGTACCCTTTATGCGGTAAAGATATCTGAATCTTCAGAAGAAGATGATGATTTCATGGAACAATTCCCTCTGCTACAAGGTTTCAGGGATGTTTTTCCTGAGGAATTACCAGGGTTACCACCCAAGAGAGAATTTGATTTTACCATTGAAATCAAGCCTGGAACGGAACCTATTTCCAAAGCACCTTATCGAATGACTACTACTGAGTTAGTTGAGCTTAAGGCACAGTTACAAGAGCTTTTGTCTAAAGGATTGATTAGACCAAGTGTTTCACCTTGGGGAGCACCTGTGATATTTGTGAAAAAGAAGGATGGAACACTAAGGCTGTGTATTGATTATCGGATGTTGAACAAAGCAACAGTCAAGAACCGATATCCACTTCCTAGGATCGATGATCTGTTTGATCAGATGCGTGGAGCAGCGGTTTATTCTAAGATAGACCTTCGATCTGGTTATCATCAGTTAAGGATTAAAGAGGAAGATATTCATAAAACAGCTTTCCGAACAAGGTACGGACATTATGAATTTACAGTTCTACCCTTTGGGTTAACTAATGCACCCGCAGCCTTTATGAATTTAATGAACAATATTTTTCAAGAATACCTGGACAAGTTTGTACTTGTATTCTTGGACGATATTCTCATTTATTCTAAAAGTGTTGAGGAGCACAATGAGCATTTGAAGATAGTTTTGGGAATTTTGAGAAAGAGAAAGTTGTATGGTAAGTTATCCAAATGTTCTTTCTTTGATTCAGAAGTTCACTATTTGGGTCATGTCATAAGTAAAGAAGGAATCGCTGTAGATCCTTCAAAAATAGTGGCAATAACTGAGTGGCCTGCACCAAAGAATGTGCACGAAGTAAGAAGCTTCATGGGTCTTGCTGGTTACTATAGGAAATTTGTAAAGGATTTTTCTAAGGTAGCTGCACCAATAACTTCATTGCAAAAGAAGGATAAGAAATTCATGTGGAATGACAAGTGCGAAGCGGCTTTCAAAATTCTGAAAGACCAGTTGACTTCTGCACCTATTCTAGCTGTACCAGACCCTAATGGGAATTTTACTGTTGTAACGGATGCTTCTGGGGAAGGCCTTGGAGGTGTTTTGTTACAAAATGATCAAGTCATTGCTTATGAAAGTAGAAAACTTAAGTTACATGAGCTGAATTATGCCCCTCATGATTTGGAACTTGCTGCCATTGTTCATGCACTTCAAGTCTGGAGACACTATTTACTTGGGAAACCTTTTGAGTTGAAAACTGATCACTTAGGACTGAAATATATTTTTACTCAGCCCAATCTGAATGCCAGACAGAGAAGGTGGTTAGAATTTTTATCACAATATGACTTTGATATCAGCTATATCAAAGGGAAGGAGAATAGAGTAGCTGATGCTCTAAGTCGTAGGAGGCACATTTCTGCTCTTATAACATTAAGAACTCAGTTTAAAGACGAGGTAAAAAGTGCCTCAGAATCAGATGCATATTTTCAGCAAGTAAAAGCAGCGCTTGCTGCAGAACCTAAGGATATAAGGTATAAAGGTTTTCATTTTGATAATGAAGGAATCTTGCGTTATGAAAACAGGGTATATGTACCTGTGCTGAACGATTTGAGAAAGAAGTTGTTAGTAGAATTTCATAATTCACCTTTCTCAGGACACCCAGGTATCACAAAAATGCTTGCTGATATGAAACAACAATACTTCTGGAAAGGTATGAAAAAGGATGTGATAAATTTTGTGACTCATTGTCTGGAATGTCAGCGGGTGAAGGCAGAACATATGCACCCTGCTGGACTGTTATATCCTCATAGCATACCGCAGTACAAATGGCAAGTAATAACCATGGATTTTGTACAAGGACTACCTATGTCCAGAAATAAACATGATGTTATCCTGGTAGTTGTAGATAAACTGACTAAGGTAGCTCATTTCATCGCTGGAAATCTAAAGGATGATTCACCAGTGCTGGCCAAGAGGTTCGTACACGAAATTTTCAGATTGCATGGTGTACCAGAACTGATTATATCTGACAGGGATCCTAGAATGACGTCAAGGTTTTGGCAAACGCTTAACGCAGCCCTAGGAACGAAACTAAACTTCAGTTCTGCATATCATCCAGAAACGGATGGGCAAACTGAGAGGGTAAATCAAGTGTTGGAGGACATGTTGCGAATGTATTGCATGGATCAACAGTATAAATGGGAAGAGTATCTTCCATTAGTTGAGTTCGCATACAACAACACTTATCACTCATCTCTTAAGATGGCACCATTTGAAGCACTTTATGGAAGAAAGTGCAGAACCCCTGTTAGTTGGGACAATGTTGAGGATAGAGTGGTAATTGGACCAGAGATTCTCACAGAAATGGAACAGCAAGTTAAGCTGATTCGTGAATGATTAAAGGAAGCAGCGGATAGACAGAAGAGCTATGCTGACCTTAAGCGGGTTGATAGAAAGTTTGAGCTTGGTGATAAGGTTTTCCTGCGTGTTAAACCCAGAAAGAGTTCTATAACTTTTGGCAAGGCTGCCAAGTTGTCACCTCGATTTGTGGGACCTTTCGAAATTGTCGAAATAATCAATCCTGTAGCTTATCGTTTAGCATTGCCACCTGCTTTATCTCGCATGCATGATGTTTTCCATATTTCTTTGCTTAAGAAATACGTTTCAGATCTGTCACATGTTTTAAATTGGAATTCCTTGCAGGTCCAAGACCCAGGAATAATCGTGGTTAAACCCACACGAGTGCTGGAAACTCACCAATTGCATTTAAGAAATCGTGATATACAGCAATGTAAGGTCCAGTGGGACCAGTTTAGCGAAGAAAGTGCAACTTGGGAAAATCTGGAAGAGATGAAAATTGCTTTTCCTTCTCTTTTTCAACAGAATGAAATCTGTTGATAAAATATACTTTTATGAACTGATTGTTTTTAAGTATTTATGAAAGCCAGATGAAGGCAGACTTTATTCAGGTTGAATAAAATGTGTTGTGACATTGATTTCTGAAACTATTCAAATATGAAATAGGCACATTATGTGTGTATTGATAAGTTGATTGACCTGAAGGTTAATTTAATATGTAATTCATCGGGACGATGAATCTTTTTAGGAGGGAAGCATGTAACACCCTGAACTGTTGTTACTTTCTCCTAAGCATACAAGTGTTGATATGTGATTTCTTGTATAAGGATGTGTTCCTCGATTAAGAAATCATGCTTGATATGTACTGTAATTTCTTTGCAGATTGCAGATCTTGACTGAGTCAGAATATGATTAGACTCTTTTATCTATTTCATTTTGTATCTGAGTTTAATCTGATCTCGGAATAAATTATAGAGTTATCCATCTATAAGATCTAGTCTTGGATCAGTGGAATTGATCCAAGTATTGCTTTAAATTTGTTCGTGATGAATTAGATCACAGACCTTGAACAGGTTGCAAGGTATGGAAGCATTGATTAAGCTGGTCAGGAGTATGACTCAGGCTGATCTTGTGAAATAAATTGGTTCCCGATATGGAAGTATATCTGGAAGGTCTCGATCATGGACCAGGTAATAATTCGTTTACATACGATTCTGCAGTAGAACAGGAGCTAACCCTGTTCAAGAAGGTATGATACAGGTCTTTTCTGAGTGTACAGAACGTAGACCTAACTGGAATTATTAATGGTTAGTAACCTAAGACTAAACCTAACCTAAGGGTTAGATTAGTGTTAATCTAACCTAGACCTAGGCTATGTGTTAATGTCCTAAGTTAGTATCTATGTGTAATATGGTTAAAATATGTGTTACCCTAAATTCTAACCTAAGATACTAACCTAACTAATGAGGAGAATGGAAAGGGGCCTATGGAAGGGGGTGCGAACCATGGGCGGCATTTTCTATGACATTTAATGCATGGATAAGGATGAGGGACAGGTCATGGCGGAGGTTTAAGCAGCAGCTAACCTGTTCTGACGTGGTAGGTCGCTAAGTTTGGAAATGAACTTGAGTTTTCGTTGGACTGTCGCCAACTCTGGCGGTCGGTGGAAGTGGAGTCTTAGCGGGAAAGTTGGTTTAATGGCATTCAATATTCTCGGTAGACGAGCCCGGAACTCACGAGAAGGCATGCAAACGGGAAGTTTGTGGGGTTGTTTGGCTTGTCGCAATTTTCAGATTTCTCTCTGCTTGTTTACTGGTTCTTCGCACCAGTCCTCTTTGTGTTGCATGGCAAGTATGAACTTATCCAGCTCTTTTCTCTGTCATGGAGGATATATATGTGATGGAGATAGCGAAATTTTGTTAGTCGCTTTAACTTGGAAGAAGAAAAGGAAGTTTGAGCTCTTCCAGTGGTCTGCTTCGGAAATTTGATTAAAAATCCAGGCATGTTAGGCCCTAACCTTTAAATATCTTGTTGTTTTTCAAGTGATTTCATTAGAACAACTCTGTTCAAATGTTATGAGTAAATAGATAATTTTCTATGGAGGTCTTGTTTGATTTTTGGTACTGTATCTCCTCTGGTTTGATTTTTCAATTTCCTCTTGATGGGTGTTTATTAAAAATCGAATTGTGGCTCTATTTCTTGAGTATTCATTCTGGCTTAAATATGTGAGATATTTATTTTTAAATGAGTATGAATGCTCGGCCTGTTCGGCGTGAGCCCATAGAATATACCTGTGTTGGATATAGACCACTATTATGTTGTTGATTTGTGGTCGCCGTTCTTGTTGTGGGAACTGTATAAAGGGATACTGATGGATATCGTATGATGGATCAGTTTTATTGATCCTTTGGAAACTCTGTCGTGGTTTTTGGGTGACAAGTGGCTAATGATGCTTTTTGGGTTTCGTCTTGTCTTTAATTTGTTTGGAAATAGGTAACTGTTGTGTTACCATAGTCTATACGACCCAGTGGAAGTTGTTCTTTCTTGTTATTGTGGTAACGGGATTATTTGTTGACTGTATACATTATTGATATATCTATGATTTATTTGAACGACTCAGTGGAGTCCTTGATCGAGTCGTATATTACTATCCACTGCTGAGAATATAGATTCATCCTTGAGTTTTGTTATTTGTTTTCATGGAAGCCTTGTAGAGGTAGCAGGTCTTTTGTTCACTGCTATTTGTAATGATTAATGGATATAGATTTCCTGGGTATGCATTTGCATTTCTTTGTGTAAGCTGTTCGAGAGTTTTTGAAGAGGCTCAGTTGATTTCCTTGCCTTGAAATGGGTATTCGATTTTCTTACACTTGTTTTATTCTGAATGATTGCCATAGTTGGCATAGAAGGATTCATCAACTAATTTCATCTTACGCTGTTGTTGGGTTCAGCGGTTATGGGTATAAACCCGTTAACAGTATACAGTGTGAATATATGGATTTATAATGGTTGTAATCTACACGACTCTGAGGAGTCGATTGAATGATTTATATTTGTAATTGAGCCGTTGTTCAAGTTGAATATATTAAATAGTTGGTGATTGATGAACCTGGGACTTGAAGGAATAACACGTACTAAGGCCTCTGTTATTTTCTGGAATTACTTTTGTATTGCATGGATTTTGTTATACAGATTCTTGGGTGTAATTTTATGTTCATTCCTTGCAATCTTGTGTGAAAAATTGGCAAGACTTAGTCGGGTTTCTTGATTTGAAATCGGTAAATTAAAAAGTTCTTCCTGAGTTTTATTATGTACACTATTTACTTGTCCAGAGGGAAACATTGGCAATCATTTGTCAATCCACTGTTGTTCGGGTTTAGAGAATTGTGGAAGTTAACCTGTATCTTCTATTGTCTCAGTTGAAACTTGACTTGATATACTGTTGTTTGATATTGGACATTTTGTCTAAGTAATGGTCTGTGTCAAGTAACGTGACTCTGTAAAAGGGAATCATGAGTACTTTTTGACCAACTCTGATTTAGCACAGATGTATATACAGGATGATATGTTCCTTTCTGATTTCCTAATAGGATGCGGTAGTGTATATTACGGCATTTGTAAGGTAATCTTTGTATGGTCTTATAGAAGCATCAATTGCTTAATGTAAATAAGTCTGTTGTTGACAGCGATATGCTAGAGGTTCCTGATTTCGAACTTGGTTCGAAAGCCTTACTGTGTTTAAAAGGAACTAGTATTGGGCTTAAGGTTGATATATGGATTGTTGATGTGATAGTTGCTGTACAGGAGTTTTGCTGTGTTTCTATTTCTTGATTTAAAACAGCGATCTTTCTTGTGGCTTGTCTGTCTTGTTCATATACAAACTGGTTGAATGTTTTCATATGTGAAAGCAGTACAGTAATGAACTAATGTGAATGGAAGTATGAATGATTTGGTTCTTTCTCTTCTTTTGCTTAATTGAGGATATCTGTCTAATAGTGGGAATTTTTTTGTAACATATTGGAGGAATCCCGAATTGTTATGATATTTCCCTTTTTGGATGAATGAAACAATCTGACCAATGTTGTGTTTTTGGATTCAATGATTGTTTTTGTACATTCGTTCCTTGATTTCTTTTAATATTTGATGAAATATTAGAAAGTGATTAAGACTATTTTTGTAACAATGTTAGAGTTACATATTTGTAATCATTTTGTATTACAAGGGCATAGTCTGAATATGTTTACTTATGTGGATATCTGATCTCATTTAAACAGGGTGTTTAATGAAAACAATTGATGGATTGCAATTGTTTTAAAAGTTAGTGCTTATCATGCTCAGTTCATTGAACTGACTCATGTTGACTATTTTTGCAGATGGTTGCCGTAAGAGGTAAAAGCAATGCAGATCTGACAGGCTGATCAGATTGTTTAATTGATTTATAATGAATTACAGCTTGATTTTATAAATGTACTATATGTGAAAAGATGTTTCTTTTCCGTTGAGCATTGTATCAAGTATGCTGTTGCATAAAATGTAATTGTATAGTTTTGAAAGGAATGAAAATAAGTGTTTGATACTTATGTGTTGTATTCTATTTCTGATAGTTGACCTTCTCCGGTCTATATACCAGAGTGGTAACGTTATCTTTGTGTAATATGGATGCTTTTGGTGATTGTCAATGAAAGCTTGCAAGAAAATGAGATTGAATTCTTAAGAGTGTTTAGTAGTTCTAATTTGTTCTAGTGAAAGCAATATTGGATTTAAATAATTGTCTTCCTAGAAGATAGGTTAAAAATGAGCCTAAAGAGAACGCTAAACAAGCTGGATTAAATTACTAATCCCTAGTACTAAGTATAACAGGACAATATTAAATTGGATTCTTAATCATTTATATCTTTATACTAATAAGTATGATATAAATTCAGTTAAGAGAACTGATATACAATCAAATGGAGTTCAGATGGCAATCTCAAGTAAAGGTTATGAGGTTTTTGTCCAATTCTGTTGCTTTAGAATCAGATGTATTCTAATGACTCCTTGATGAGAACTTGACCTTAATACCTCTACCATGTAATGGGTTTTATAGAGGAGGGTCGTCTTAAGATGAAGAATCCAGGGATCGGGAAAGGCTAACCTTAGGGAAAAGTCTTTAAAGTAATTTAAACTCAAGTGCGTAACACATGTTATTAAGTAGATCTTTTCGAGGCGGATTTAAAGGTTGACGACACAAGACAACTGCAGGGTTGTACCTCCGAGAAGATTAGGATCTTCTCGAAGTTACAACAATGCAGATGACTTATGGCGACACCCTTTGCATTGATCACTAAGATTTACACTTGATTTCACACGAGTTACTCAGGGTCCGATTAAGAACGTGGTCATGTTATAAGGCTGCCTAGGAGATTCGGGGTATCATGACACACTGGTTGAACTGCAAGGTCTGACTAGTATGTCACCATATCCCTAATCCTCGTGGGCATCCATATAACATTTTCATGTTGTTAATCTGCCTCCGAGTGAATCAGTTGTGAAAGGAAGGACTGGCAGTAGTCAGTGTAGGACATTCTATATAACATATGAATGGGGTGAAGGGCGTATTCCAGATTGACGAGTATGCCCTTAAGGAATACGAGACATAAACAGTATGTTTCAAATCTTTGGCCAAAGTATCGCAAGCTGCGGATTGCGTTGTCCTAATTCACCTAGTCTAAGGGATGAGATGCCGATGAATAATAGTAACAATTATTCAGTTAGATTCCTTGGACAGAGCATTCTGAATCCCAGATTAGGGAAGAGAACGGCAAGAGTAATGTGTTAAATAAAAACACCAACTCTTATTACTCATGAATAGATCGATAGATTACCGAGTCATGGAATGAATAGATCGGAAGTGCTCCGAGTCATTACAGCTGCATATGGTTGTCTGTTATATGAATGGTTAATGATTTGTGAGTTCTAAATTATGTATTTAGAACCAGGATGCAATTATCAAAAAAAATAAAAATTCACTTGTTCTAAAGTATAAAATGAGGATGTTACAACACCTTTTAGAAAATTGATTTCACACAAGACTCATATAGATCCATGTGAGGCACTTAAAGCTAATCTACGAGCTGAGGTGATGAAAAGTGTAAAAATAAGAGTGAGCCCATCTTTAGACGCCCAAATTATAGTTATAGCTAAATAGTTACAGAAAGTTTTAGCTAACTCAACGCATGAGATGTGTAGTGGAATTTGGTGCACAAATTGTGAAGTAGAAGGGCATGTCCTCCAAAGTCAGTGTGAACCATGTTGCTAGACTAAGAGATTTGTTAGTTGCATCATGATTCAAGTAGGTGTCATTTTTTGCAACACGCAATAAGGAATGATGTGTCCTATTACTACAATATTTACAGGTTACCACTCATGATATTGAGAATTGTAAGATGACTGATCAAATTCATGATGCCATAGATACTAGTATACATCATACTAGAGTTACAAAACATTCAAAGGAAAAAGGTAAGCATCATGATCATGAACACATTGAAGGGTACTCTGATGGACGTCATGGGAGAGGTTAAGGAAATTTTTGGTTGCTCAAACGTGCACCCGTGTCTCAGATCTCGGAAAGTCCCGGGGTGTCTAAGACCACAATGGAACCATCCCCAAGTTGTGGGACCTTGAGAGCTTGGGATGAATCTCTAGAGAAGGCCAATTCCTCTATCTATTTCTTCTACTCCTACTCCTAGTGCTGTAAAGGAAAACTAAGCTAAGAATGCCAAGGGACCATGGAAAGAAGGATAACATGAAGTAAACTACACTAAAAGGTGATAACACCAGAAGAGAGGGTAGAGCACTATCTACTCTAAGTGAGAATGATAGGGAATGCATGAAAGGAGGCTAGGCACAAGTAGCACAGTGAAATACACATTCACTAGATCGTTCTCATGGAACACAACCAAGTATGGAATTGTAGGGAACTTGAAATAGCACAACAATACACAATATAAGAGAAGAGGTAAGAAGAAGGAATGAAAACAGGGTAGGATAGAGAATAGTCACAAAACAATGCTTCTATTACTTCCAGAAATGCATAGAACTATTACAATGGTAAGGAGGTCGATATCCACATGCAAAAGCCAAACATGGAGGTTTGCAACTCAAAATACATAAAATATGGAGTCGTTAGCAAAATGTGTAAGGATCCAGAGTGTCCAACCCTTTATAATGAGCCTTGACCCCTTCTTTATAGACTCAACCCAGAGGGAAGAAGGAAAAAGAGAAGTGGGAAAAATAATTCAAATCTCAACCACCATCATTAATTCCTCCTAAAAATCTGCCTAAAATTTTTCATGTATACATCAATTACTTGTTCAGTGCCTCAAAGGAGGAGGTATGATGGATCATCTCAAATCCAATGTGGTTGTTGGGGGTAAATAGATCCTGTATTAATGACATGAATACATTTCTTAATTTTTCCCCAATTAACCTCTCCAAAATTAAAGTTTCATATCTCCATGGTATAGAAAAGGTCAAGATCTTTCCAACATGCCAAAATTTTCAGATTTCAAGCATTGAGTCAAAAGATATGCTCATTTTAAATTTGAATTGGGTCCGTACAAAAAGGTTGGAACCAACTACCAAAATGGGGCACCTTTTGAAATTGGACATGTGAAGGGCTAGTGCATATCTTAGGGTAGCCATTGTATTTCACTTTTGAAGTTGCACCAAGATGACACGTGGTTGTTTCCATGATTCACTTAGTTTCTTCATGTTTTTTTAAAGTCTTTTTCTCTATAGGGTCATATATCTGACTGGGGAATCATGGCATCCTAGTGCTTATTTGGAAACCCTTCCCCAATTATTCTCTTGAATTAGGGTAGTGTTGATAGTTGGCACCCTCCACTGGCCTGTCTCAATGCTTTGACTATTTAACCCTGATCCTGTCCTTTTATGAAACCAAACATGTGGAGAATCTGCACTCATTTAGAAGCATGTTCATGATTTTTCCTTTGAAGGAGTGTTGGGTTGACACGTGGAATATTCTGTAGGCTCTTGGACTTTTCAATGACCACTCTTACCTTTAGAGATGCACCTAAAAGACTAAAAAGAAGGTGAATGCGTAGAATGGGAAAACAGACGAGATAGAAGAATGGAAAGGGGAGAATGAAGCTACACAAGGGAGTGTAAAGGAACTACAACTATCCCAAGGTGTTAAAAGAATATTCTTGAGTGCGCACGACTTGAAATGTGAAACATCAGAGTCAGGATGAAAATATAAGCTATCTAGATAACTAGGAGAGTTATTTGGATAACATTTTTGGCAACTTTTGGGGGCCACCTACCTCCTAGATGAAGAGACCAGTAGCCTTAGAAGTCCATTAGGCATGGAGTCAGTGCTTAATTTTGAAGATCTAGTCTGTAACTTGAATAACACCCTGAAGTCACTTAAAGCTATCTAAACTCTAAACTAAACCTCACAACTACTGAGAGAATCTCTGCATTATAGAAGTAACAAAAGAGCATGTGCAGGAAGCACGTGAGGGTAAAGAACTATGTATAGGAAAATAATGTGCATGCAACACACTTGGAGGTAATGAAACTACTTTCATATATACAACATGATGCAGCATGCCTAATAGAAGGGTTTGAGATAGATATCGTTTACTAGGATTTTCAGTGTGCTTCCATTCAGATGAGTTAACTCTAAAGAGTTATCTTCTTTGCAGAACTTGATGATGTATGGGCCACTCCAAAGTGCATTAAACTTTGAATGATGCCCTGTTTTAGCTCTTTCAGCATCCCATTTTAGAACTAGGTCCCCAACTTTGAAATCTTGAGGCCTAGCCTTTCTGTCAAACCATTTCTTTGTTGCCTTTTGATGATGTTCTAGCTTCATCATGATAGAGTTTCTGAGCTCTTCAATATGAACCAAATCTATCATCCTGATTTCTCTCTGATCTACACCCTCATATTCTAGCTACTAGGTAAGCGCCAATGAATTTATTTCTAGTGTCAAAGGAAGGAAAGCCTCCTTTCCATAGACAATCTTGTAAGGTTAAGTTCTCATTACCTTTTTTACTATGATTCTATCTTCCAAGAGCATGCAAAAGACCTTTATATGCCATTGTCTTTTGCTAATGTTCATTGTGCACTTCATGATTCTGATTAGGTTCTTGTTTTTTTATTCTTCCTGACCGTTGCCCTAAGGGTAATAGTTGGAAGATGTTTTTAGGTAAATGCCTAGACTTAGACCCCAATCAGTGATTTTAGCACCAAGGAAGGCCTTTGCATTATCAGAGATAATGGTTTGAGGAATGCCTAACCTTGTGATTAAACCTTCGAGAAATTGAAATATGACTACCTTAGTTGATTCCTTAAGTGTGACAACTTCTGTTCATCTAGTGAAGTAATTTGTAGCTGTCAGCACCCATTTATGTCTAGCACTTAAAGGTGGATTGATCATGCCTATGAAGTTGAGACCCCATTGCGCAAAAGGATGATCCGCTAGGATTGGTCGAAGGGGAAGTGATTCCAATATTTTCTTTCCTACAAATAAAGCACACTCCTTGCATTTTGTGACCCACATATGTGCATCTGTAAATAGGGTAGGCCAAAAGATACCTGCCATTATGATATTCATTGTTGTAGTTTTAGCAGAGAAGTCTTCACTAGGGAATCCATCATGAAATTCTACTAACACTTGCTTAGTCGATGCACCATTGATACATCTTAACATCATGCCATCTAGATTTCTATTGAAGAGAAGTCCATCAATCAAAACATAAGGGATAGATTGTAACCTCAGATTCATTCTCTTTGCTTTGTTCAAACTGGGAAGGTATGCACCCTTGGAAAGGAATGCGATCATGTCCTTCATCCAGTCACATGCACTGGGGTCTATATTTTGTTCATGTTCTACACGCATTCTTAGGTTCACTCTGTGCATCCTCAGTAATCTACTTATAGAGTGCACTACCACTTACCAGATTTGTGGCCTTAATAGTCACATCATATTCCATGATTTTTTTTACCCATTACACTCTCTTCTCACTGATTTCTACTCCCATGATGAATTCTCTAATAGATGAGTGGGAGACTAACACCTTGATATGATTTTTGGTGAGAATGATCTTGAATTTATTGAGCATACACATGATGGGGAAGACCTACTTCTCCATGTGATTGTATTTCAATTCATAATCCTTTAGTGTCTGGCTAAAGAAGGCCACTGGTTGTTCTAGCCTTTGTTTGTTTTTATTTGTTAGGATAGTAACAATACTTGCATCAGCACCATAATCATAAAGGATGAAATCCTTTAAGTAATCTAGATTGATGAGTGTTGGCACACAACTAATCTCTTTCTTTATCTTGTTGAAGCTTTCTCTTCCTTTTGTTGTCCATTTAAAGGCTATGTCCTTTTTGAGCATGAGGGTGATGGGTCGAACTAGTCCTGTAAAGTTAGGGATAAAACACTTACCAAAGTTAATCTGACCAAGGAAGGACTGTAAGGCATTTTTGTGTGCCAGTAGGGAAAGGGCTAAGATGGCTGAAACATGCTCAGGATCAATCGTGATACCATCTTTTGAAACCACATGGCCTAAGAGATTTCCCTAAGCTACCTCAAAATTACACTTCTTAGGGTTAAGATATACCCCAAATTCCCTGCATCTCTCAAAGAACTTTTCTAGGTATGTCATGCGATCCAAACCTTGCTTTGAGAATACAGTTATATCATCCAAGTAAACCAAGATGAACTCATTAATGTAGCCTTTCAAGGTAATATCCATGGCGCACTAAAATGTTACGCCCGCATTTGACAGACCAAAGGGCATTTTCATGTATGCATATGTGCCCCACTTGGTTGTAAATGTTGTTTTAAATCGATCCTCTTCCTTCACTAGGATTTAGTTGAAACCTAAATACCCATCTAGCATGGAGAACGTTTACAGGTCAGCCACAGTCTGTAGAATCTACTCCATTGAAGAAAAAGGATAATGATCCTTTAGAGATGATTTATTCAAATCTCTAAAATAAACACAAAGTCTGATTTTACCATTCTTATTGCATACAGGAACCAAATTTGTAGCCCAGGTAGAGTATTTGATAGTAAAGAAATTTTTTGCCTCAATGAGTTTTGATTGTTCCTTTCTCATGAGCGGCTCTATATTTGGATTGACTAGCTACAAGTTTTGTCTGATGGGCTCGATACCAAGATCAAAGTCAAAGAAGTGTTGAGAAACACTTGGATCAAAACCTTTGAGGTATTCATAATCCCATGAGAAAATGTCACTGTATTTTTTATAGAGAGAGATGAAGGCCCATTTTTCTTCATGCGCACAATTCCTGCTGAGTAGCAACTCCTTTCCATGTGCAATAGTAATGTAGGAGCAATCTTCTTACATGGTGCACATGTTTATTTATTCACCTTTGAACTCATCATCGGGGCTGAAAATTTCCTCTAAGGTGACCAGCCCTTTAGGAAACTTATTTGTCTTCAGCTATATTACTTGGTCACCATAGCTGGCATGGAGGTCAACTTGCATACATGATGAAAATTCAATTTCATTCTGGATAAACTAGATGATCTACACATCACTATCGAACACTTTCCAACTGGTGTTATTTTCTAGAATGGATGGTCTGATCACCATCTCAATGTGTTGAGTGTTTCCTTTGACAAAGTCCTCAGCAGGAGAAAACTATGAACTAAGTGTGGCCATTTTTTCAGCCTCTTTGTTAATTTTACACGGGACAACCTACAGATTAAGGGCATAAAATCTCTCAAGTAGGTCCCAAAATCTATGTTTATAAGATTTAAGAAGCTTATTCTTTGTCTAGCATTTTTTGGTGACCTAGTGGACGATCAATTCTGTGTCCCCAAATATCTACAACACCTTAATTTTATTCTTCTCGGCAATGAGCAAGCCATGCACTAGTGCTTCATATTATGCCACATTGTTAGAGCATGCAAACTGTAACCTATGCATGAAGAATAATTTATCATCTTTAGGGGAAATGAGAACCACTATTTCTCCTGTGCCATTTCTACTTCTGGATCCATCAAAATATAACTTCAATAGAGCAGTTTGAACCTTTTCTTTCATGAGCATGCGTGGAAGCATAACGTCTTCTTCTATAATGCAATAAGTACCAAGCCTAGTTTCATAGGATTCTAGTTAATCAGCATAGGGATCAAATTTGTGATGCCTTTTTGCCCATTCATCAAGCATTAGGTCTATAACAAAGGGTGGAAGAGGCTTCTCTTCAGGAACAGAAACTTGTTCTTCTTGGATCAAGACAATTGGCTTCGAGAGGGGATGGGACAGATGGCACTACATGATAGGAAAATATAGGCTCATATTTTATGGTAAATTGGGTACCATACCTTGTCTTTAGTAACATATGAGACCAATCAAAAGACAAGTAACCACCCACTTTGGTAGTAAATTCTCTCGGTAGACATAGGGAAAACAAAGGAGTCAAGTCAATAATTGACACATCTTGAGTAATTTTCATGCTTGGACATGCATGGAGGGTTAACTCAAGATCATTGATGACTCCTAAGGTGGCTATAATTGAGCCATAAATTTGTAAGACTCCTTTAGACAAAGGGCTATATTTCAAACCTAAGACATCAGATATCTTCTTAGGCATATTAAAAGAACTAGTTTCGGAGTCAATCAAGTAGTTATGCACTAGGTGTTTGCCTATAATCAAGGACATATAGAAGGGTGGGGTTTTAACAACTTTACTTACTTGTTTATCCTCTTCCTGGTAGATTTTGAAAGAAGCACGTGGCTTCTTCATAACCAGGTCAGTGTGTGAAAGTTGCACAGATCTTAATGCAACAGATCCTGCTAAGATGGAATGGTCAAGGCATCCCACATTGTGAAATTTATGTTTGTTTTCTTCATCTGGTCAACAATGCTAAACGGAAGCCCCCCCACCTTGTGAATTTTGGGAACAACATCCCTTCTTGACTGTTCAGGCGTGGAAGCCTGAATTTTAGCAAGAGTAGAGGCATGACCTACCAAAGGATGGGTGCATGCTGCTTCAGAAGAATATTTATGTGGGACCCCCTGCATAGGGATTTGAATTATTTTGCTGTAAGAGGTCTGGTATGATTCTTTTTTCTTCTGAAGATCTACTTGTGTTGTTGGTACTGTGATCTGCGTGCTTGACTCTAATATTCTTTTCTTATATCTTGTGTTTTCCATAACTTGGGCGCTCATTCTTTTTATATATTATGTATCTTGGTTGATTGCACAAAATTCCTCCACACAAAAGAACATCAAATTGGTTTTCAGAGGATCTTCTGGTCTTTCTAGATTATCTTCTTCATGGGCACTTGTTGAGGGCTCATAGGATTAAGCATTTTGAATCATGAAGGCTTGGGAATGCACAACATTAGCACAATGATATTGACTGTGAGGCATTTTACAAGGGAAGCACAATTTTGATGCTTGTGCCAAATTGTTCTGAATCAGAAAAAGCATCTGGATTGTACTAGGTGTTGGGAGAGAAGGCGAGGAAGGGATAACTTGTAAGGGAAGATGTGCATCAAGTTGCCACCTATCATTCTACTAGTTAGGCATTTATTCCCTTGGCCATGCATTTGATTGGAATTGCCTTTACAAGCTTGTGCCTATTGCTTTTCTAATGATATGATTGTGTTTGACAAATTTCTGATCACGGACTTCATTTCTTCATTTTAATTTTGTTGTGATGGAGGATAGGATGTTTAGGCAACCGGTTGCACACTCTTCTCAGGAGTAGGAATGGAGGCTATAGAAGGATAGGATGCTTGTGACATTTCTGGGAATAAGGGCATAGGTGGTCTAAGAGCTAATTTTCCCTCTTGAATAAGACTATTTTCTACCCTTACTACAATGTTATAAGCAGATGGTAAATTCCTACCTCCCATAGATTGGATCATAATTGAAATATCACTATTGAGCATCTTCAGATATTAAAGGAAAGTATGTTGGGCCATAGGTCTTACCACAAGAGGAATTATGTCTCAAGTCTTCTGAAATATGATGTTGAAATCAGTCAGCTCTCATTGGGTGCCCTCCTTGTTGTTATCATTTGATCCACCAAAGATAGGTGATCTGACTTGTATTCAAAATAACTACATAGAGTTGTTCCCAGCTCATCCCAAGTGCTAATAGATCCAAGTCTCAATCCATTCTACCACTGAAGTTCTTTACCTTTGAAAGAGGATGCAAGCAGCCTGACTGCTACATCATTATGTGTGATCATATAGAGTGAACACACATTTTCTACATCCTAGATATGCTCCTAAGGGGTGACTTGATTCTCACCAATAAAGTAAGGAATACTCTTGAGCACACCATATTTCATATCATGTTGCACAACCAGGAGTAAGGGACTTCCTCCATCAAAGTTTGTAATTCTTCTTACTAGATGAGGTTGTTGATGTGCCATTGTAGGGTGTATAGGTTGTGTGTTTTGAAGAGGAGTTGAATGGGTGCAATGCACTAGAGATAGAGACTCGTACGCAGGAATTCTGGAAAAAACTCTTCTCAGGGATAGCTTGAGGTACTCAAAATAATTTTTAGCTATTGCACTTCTTCTTGTGTGCACCCTTCTCATGAAAGGCACTCAAGACTGCTAAAATAGAGATCTTAAAATGTTGGGAGTTGCCATATGTGTTTGAAATGGGCCTCCAAAGGCTGAAACACTAAGTTCACACACTAGAACTTTGAGATATGAATTTTGAGATTTCAATCTTGGTCCTACTGGGCATGCCAGAAACTATTGGTTACTCAAACATGCACCCGTGTCTCGGATCTTAGAAAGGTCTAAGGTTTCTGAGACCACAATGGAACCGTCCCCAAGTTGTGGGACCTTGCGAGTTTAGGACGGATCTACAGAGAAGGTTGGTTCCTCTATCTATTTATGTTACTACTGCTACTCCTAGTGCTGAAAGGGAAAACTAAGCTAAGAATGCCAAGGGACTAGGGAAAGAAGGATAACATGAAGTAACTACACTAAAAGGTGATAACACCAGCAAAGAGGGAAAAACACTATTTGTTCTAAGTGAGAGTGATATGGAATGTGTGAAAGGAGGCTAGGCATGAGTAGCATAGTGAAATATGCATTCACCAGATCGTTCTCATGGAACACAACCAAGTATGGAACTACAGGGGACTTGAAATAGCACAACAATACACAATGTAAGAGAAGAGGCAAGAAGAAGGAATGAAAACACATTAGGAAAGAGAATAGTCACAAAATGATGCTTCTATTACTTCTAGAAATCAACAAAACTGTTAAAATGATAAGAAGGCTGATATCCACATGTAAGAGCCAAACATGGAGGTCTGTAACTCAAAATATAGAAAATATGGTGTCTTTAGCAACATGCGTAAGGATCCAGAGTGTCTAACCCTTTACAATGAGCCCTAACCCTTCCTTTATAGATTCATCCCAAAGGGAAGAAGGAGAGAGAGAATCGGGAAATCTAATAAGAAGGTCAACCACAATCATTAATGCCTCCTACAAATCTTCCCCAAATCTATTTTTTGGGGGCCATCAGATCCTATATTAATGAATGAAGATGTTTCTTCATTTTCCCTACCTAACCTCTCAAAAATTAAAGTTTCATATCTCCATGGCATAGACTAGGCTGAGATCTTTCCAACAATGCCTAATTTGTCAGATTTCAAGCACTGAGTCAAAAGATATGCTCATTTGAAATTTGAATCGGGTCTGTACAAAAAGGTGGGAACCACTGACCAAAACGGGCCCCATTTTGAAACCGAACATGTGGAGGGATGGTGCATATCTGAGGGTAGCTTTTTTATTTTTCTTTTGAAGTTGCGTCAAGCTGACATGTGGTTTCTTCCACTGTTCACTCAGATTCTTCATGTTTTGTTTAAGTCTTTTGCTTGGCAGGGTCATATATTTGACAAGGGACATGCAGAAACTTGGCGCTTGTTTGGAAACCCTTCCCCAATTTTCCTCTTAAATCAGCGCCATGATGACACTTGGCACCCTCTACTACCCTATCTCAATGTTTTTACTATTTAACCCCAATCATGTCCTTTTATGAATCCAAATGTGTGGATGCTCCACGCTCATTTAGAAGCCCACTCAGGATTTTTGCTTTGAAGGAGTGTCAGGTTAACACGTGGAATCTTCCACAGGCTCTTGGAATTTTCAATGGTTGCTCTTACCTTTGGAGATGTGCCGAGCTGACTAGAAAGAAGGTGAATGCACGCAATGGGAAAATGGAGGAGATGGAAGAATGCAAAGGGGAGAAGGAAGGTGCGTAAGGGCATGCAGAGGAACTATAACTATGCCAAGGTGTTAAAATAATATTCTTGAGTGTGCGTGACCTAAAATGTGAAACATATGAGTCAAGATGAAAATATAAGTTATCCAGATAACTAGGAGAGTTATTTGGATAACAGATACCATGGAGGATTTAGAGGCCAAGGTCACCTAGGTGGAAGAAGTGAGTTCCCATGATGAACATGTTATACATGCAGTTCCCTTGATCATTACATGTGTGAATTCCCAAAGAATATTATTTGTTATTTTTTTGGAAAGAACCACAACTATGAAGAACTCCTAGACCTGTATGAATGCTTGAGTAAGAATAACAATAAGGATAAGGGAGAAGGGATGGTTAGTGAATAACATGTCATGGAAGATAAGTGGATGTCAAAATTAGCACCAGATCTTGAGTTGTTACCTATGAAGATCACTACACACACTGAGGTTTTGCACACTAGAGAAGTTCCAAAGTAGAATCCTGTCATTTCAAATGAGAAGATACTACATGCAAAGTCTCCAGACCCTATACATCAAAAATATGTTTATCAACAAACCATGGAGGTGATTAGAAATTTACAAGCTGAGATAAAATGTTTGAAAGAACAATCACGGAAATAATAACAAAATAAATTTGTTAAGCTCTATCAAACAGAAAACAAACATTGATGATTTGAAGGAATTTTTTAATATACTGTGACAAGAGAACCTTATTCCTTTATTGTGTAATTGGTGAAAAGGAAAAACTCTACACATTGGAATTGAGCAAGAAAGGTAGATTTTTCATGTTAACCTTCCTCCTCATATATTGGATTATGACAAGGATATCACTCTTGATGGCTGGATTTTGAGTACTATTTTAATTGATATAGACACAAAAGTGAATGTAATTAATTTGAACCCCATGGATTCAGATGGGAAAACCACCATTGCAGCCATCTTCAAATGTTTTATTTATGGAAAATAGGACTAAAGCCACACCTATTGGATTTTTAAAAGATGTTTCCATTACTATACAAGGGTCCAAGTTTACTAGTGACTTTGAGGTATTTGTGTTTGTAGAGGAAGAAAAATTTCTAGCACTACTTGGGTGCCCTTGCTGTTATGCAAACAATACGGATTTGTGTTTCAAAAAAGGATATATAAGTTTTGAAAATAATGAAGAGCACATCATCATTCCTTTGGAAGATGGAAAAGATACACCTTATGTAGATCCCTTGAGTGTAGAATATTTTAACATAATTTATGTACACACCATTAGAGATTTACAAGTGCTTGAGCCATCAAAGGAAGGAGTTCTCTAGTTGGATGATACACATTCCATGAGTGATACTACAAGTGTTGCATGTGAAAATTGGGCACATAACACTTATGAAATGGTTTGGCACAAAGCAACGAGCGTATCTACACATGTAATTAGGCCACATTGTGTTAGGCATTTGGGCTGCAACCATGCACCAAGGTATGTTGATAAATAAAATCTTGAAGTATTCTTGCACACTATGAAATTTAAATGGATAGATCAAGTGAAAATAAGGAATATGTTACTCTATAATCTACATGAGACAATATCGTGCTAGTGGAGGGTTCATAGGGATAATACTTTAGAATGGTGAGAAGTGAGAATCACTTTTTGTGCTAGATTTATCCAAAGAAATATGCTTACTTAGATCTATGAATTTCATGGTAAGGATATTATTTAAAACCATGATCAACAGTGTGAGAGACTTTGGATAGAGGGGCAGGAACCTTTACCACCTTTTCTCTGGGTGCATAAGCTCTACTACACCTTGTGAGGATGCGTGTGCACATGGTATGTATATGTAGAGTTGAATAGAGAGACTTGAAAATGGCAATAACATATTGTAGGTATGATTTAGAACTTTGACTATTTTACCACTAAAACTCTGATGAATGAGGCGTTACCGGTTATGAAGCACTTGATAATAGGTGATAGTGCAAAGGTCAAGGAACTTATTTAGGAATTACTAGGTGAATCAGACCTAGAGGAACACTTTGAAGAAGAAGAGATAGATGTAGATCATCTTGGGTGCACCTTCCTTGAAAAAATAAAAAGGGAAAAATGATCTATGTCATTGATGATGAAGAAGTGGAGAATTTGGCTGTTGAGCATACAAAGGGTATGCATGAAGTCTTAGATAGTGAAGATGAGAAGGAACGCACCTACCATGAGCTGATGAAAACTATAAAGGTAAACACTAGAATAGATGTTGAACATAAGGATTCCATCATTGGAGATTATTTTTGTGACTCTGAGGTTTCTAATATAATTGAGTTATTGCGTAACTTCTAGGACATGTTCCTTAGGGGCTATCATGAATTTAAAGGGGTGCACGAATATTTTGGTTAGGTGAGAATATAGCTAAAGGAAGGTGCATTCCTAGTTAGGAAAAAGCCTTAGAGGATGAATCCTAACCTGAACGTTAAGGTGAAAGATGAAATTGACAAGATGCTAAATTCTGGAATCATTGATCCCATTGAGGATTTAGAATGGGTTAGCCCTATGGTTATCAGTATAAAAAAAGGTGGAAGAATTATAATTTTTGTGCATTCTAGGGCATTAAATGTTACATATGTGATTGATCCCTTTCCCACACCATTTACTGGAGAAATCTTGGAATTCGTTGCTGATGAAAACTAAGAATGTTGACACTGGAGTAAATGATAAACCTAAGGAGGCCATAATTGGAGATTATTGGTTTGACTCTAAGGTTTATAAGATAAATAAGCTGTTGTGTGACTTTCAGGACATGTTTCCTAAGCGATATCATGAATTAAAATGGGTACACGAATCTTTGGGTGATATGAGAATTAAGCTAAAGGATGGTGCACATATGGTTAGGAAGAGGCCTTACATGAGAAATCCTAACCTAAGACTCAAAGGGAAAGAATAATTTGAAAAAATGCTAAATTTTGGAATCATTGATCTCATTGAGGAGTTATAATGGGTTAGTCCTATGGTTATCATTATAAAAAAATATGTTAGAATTTGAATTAGTGTGGATTACGGGGAGATAAATTTTGCATGTGTAATTGATCCCTTTCCCACACCATTTACTGAAGAAATCTTCAAAGATGTTATAGGAAAGAGATCTATGCCTTCATTGATGGATTTTCTGGATATCATCAGGTGAGGATAGCTAAAGAGGATCAGGGAAAGATAACTTTCACCACTGAACGTGGATTTTTTACATAGATAGTTATTCCCTTTGGATTAAATAATGTACCTATATTATTTTTTACACATTATTGTACATGCATTGCGAGACTTTATACATAAGTTCTTGTGTGTTTATCTGGATGATTGGATAGTCTATGGGCTCATGAAGTATCACTGTGATAATTTTAGGCATATTTTTAAAATATGTTGATAGTTGAGGATCTATTTAAACATTAAGAAGTGTGTTATTGCTACACCCTTTGGGAATTTTATGGGACACATCCTCTGTAAGGAAGGCTTGTTATTGGATCATGCTAAGGTTGATGCTATCTCAGTTTTACATGTTCCTACTAACTAGAGAGATTTACGTGGATACTTGGGGCACACATGACATTACATGGAGTTCATTAAAGGTTACGCTAAGATAATTATGCCCTTGGAGGAATTATTGAAGGGTAAAGGAAACTTCTATTTGGGTGAGGCACAACAACATGTGTTTGAGACATTGAAGGAAAGTCTTACTACAACATCTATTCTACACTTTCCTTTATGGATTAAGAATTTTCATGTGCATGTGGACACCTTTCGAATGGCCATTAGTGTGGTATTAGCCTAGCATGGAAAAGGTATTGTTGGTCATCTTATCTACTTTGCAATCAGGAAATTAACTCCAGTACAATAGAATTACACTACAACATAGCGTGAGGCATTTTCCATCATCTACATGCCGCATAAGCTTTGACAGTACTTTCTGGTAATAACTTTTATCTTCTATACAGATCACATGGCTTTAATGTACTTGGTAAACAATCCCATCTTACAGGGGAGAATATGTTGTTGGATTCAATTATTTTAGTAATTTGATTTTACAGTTACGGTTAAGTAAGGCAAGAGTAATTATGGACCAGATCATTTATCAAGTATTAATATAGGTGAGGATGCACAGAGCATTGAGGACACAATGTCAGATACACAGCTATTAAAATTGAACCATGTGCTCTCCGACTTAGAAGATATTTTTGTATTTTTCTAAAGAGGTGTGGCATTTGAAAGAGTGAAGGCCTCAAAAAATAAACAACTTTCTATAAGTTTCGTGACTTATAGTTCGATTAGTGGAGACTTATACAAACTAGGTCGGCAAGAATTTTTGTGTCGGTGTGTACCTCAGCATGAGTGCAAAGCTATTATAGAGGAGGTCCATGAGTTTATTGTAGGTAGACATTATGCCAGAGACACCACCACATGGAATATTTTATTGGCTGGTTCGAGGTGGGAAACATTGTATAAGGATTGAAAATAATATTGTAAGGCATGTGACCATTGTCATCTCGTTGGAAAGATTGGTCATAAAGACGAGATTCCTGTAAGGTTGATTGCTAGTGTAGAACATTTTAAGAAGTGGGAAATTGAATTTATGGATCCTATTTCCCCACCCACACATAAGAATGGATCACGTTATATTATAACTTATACAAAATATCTCAAAAGGTGGGAAAGTGGAACCTACAAAGGATTTTAAAGTAGCCATGACAACAAGGTTTTATGGGAAAATATTATCATCAGGTATGGATGCCCTTTAAGTTTGACAAGTGATAGGGGTACTCATATTCTTAATGAGACCATCAAAATAATATTTTCATAGTTATGATTGCACACCATAAAAATACACCATATCACCCTAAAAGAAAATGGAACTAATGAGGCTTTCAATAAGATATTGAGCCATACTAATGGGTATTGTTATTCCCTTCATTTAATAAAATCATGGTTAATGTCATATTCAAACTAGGGGTGTGTCTGAAGCTATATGCAACAAGAATAATATTAGTGAACTAGTAATTATTTGTAGATATTTATTATTTTTATTTTATGGGGGCTTCAAAGTGTCTTTAAGATTTCTTGGCCAAAGCCTTATTAAAGCTAAACTATAAAAAACTTGCTGAAATAAACACACATTGCTGAAATGAATAAATCTTTCAGAATTAAACGTACTATTGGAAATAAATATACGTTGCAAAATTAAACACACTTCTTAGAAATAAACACACATTGCAGAATGAAACACACTGCTTGGAAATAAACACATGTTGCAGAATTAAACAAATGTTTGAAAATGTTGTTAAAAATTCTTGCAAAGAAACAATATTTTAATCTATAACACCTACATGGACAATTACGTAATAGATTTTAACTAAAGAACCAAAAGTACTTACAGAAATGATAGATAATAGCTTTATAAAAATTTCTTAAAAATATAAATACCAATAAAATAAAGGATCTTTTTTCTTGGAGGAGTGGACCCTTTCTCCACCTTGAATCAAGAGTTGACAAAGTATGATACTCTCAAAATTAAATAGTTGCCTTATTACTGAATTGTTTTTTCTTACAAAACTTATTGTGTATATGTCTATATATCTATCTCATCCTCTTTGATCTATCGTTGGGTCTCTCTCTCTCTCTCTATATATATATATATATTTCATCATCTGAAGATGCATTTACAATCATAAGTGTTCAATAGTTGTCTATCCACCTATAGGTTCTAGTGAAACAAAATAGTGCTCAAAGTAGATATGAAATTTAGAAACCTATGTGGACATACAACTGTTGGTCTTCGATAAGTATTTATGGAGTGTGAAGAATCAATTTTTTTTTTATCTGTTCCTGATTGGAGAGCCCATTAATTGCTCACCAGATTTTTACAAAATAAACAGATTCTCATTGATTTTGGAACTTTTGAGAAGTTTCGAAACCAAAGGGAAACATTCCAGAACTAACTATGAATGTTTGGATCTAAGTGTAGGAGTTCTGGAACTAAGTCTGAAGGTTCCAAAGTTAAGTGATAGATTTCCTTAGCTGAGTGATGGATTTATGAAACTAAGTTTGAAGGTTCTGGAGTTAAGACATATTGAAGCCAATTTCCTCATAAAGGTGTTGTTTACTTCATAATTTGCTTATCAGACAAAATGTGACCTGTTTTATTCCAAAAAATGAATTTCCACAAATTTAATTAGGAATTACAAAGTTATATCCTAACTTATACTAGATAGAAAATTATATCCTAACTTATACTAGATCGAAAAAATCAACAAAATGCAGTCAAACTTGATTAAAAGGAGAGTAAAATGAGATCATTCATTCAACATTAATGAGGCATATTTTGGCCTTATCATCTCCCCCACACTTAGTTGTTTATAATTACTCTTACAAACTCTATTCTTCAAAATTGGGATTTTGAATTTTTCATTCCAATTGACTGTTAAGGTCAAATGGTTGAAACTAAATGTCCAAGTGCTTCTATTCAAAAGTGTTGTATCCTAATCCTTCATCTATATTTTTATGCTAATCCTCAAAGTGAGAGGGATCTTGGGGTTCTCTATTCTACCATAGAAATATGGGTGTGAGAAGAAGAGGAGGCCTTGTTCTCATACACATCCACATGCCCCTACATTTTTCACCAACTTGAGGGATGAGTGTAAAAAACGCTCTGGCCCTATCTAGACTCCATATTAAATTTGTGGGAGATATCACTTCTCTTCTTCTTAATGCTATAGTGAGGAATTACCATCTCTTGAGGCATCCGTCATAAATGTCCTCAAATTTTTTCTCTTCATAAGAGGTGAAGGCATCAATACTTTTCTGTAGGCAAGAAATATAATGTGCCTTAAATCGGATGTCAAAGGCATGCGATCTGAAATGTATAGAAAAGGTAAATGGATTTCCATAATGAGCTCTCATGCAGAGACTAGATGAACTAGCATTTACTAAGTGCTCAATATCCATATCTTTCCAAGCTATCTGATTTTGGATTATAGAAACAAATGCATTCATCTGGCTTTCCCCTACATACATATTAATCATGAATCATGGATTCTTTTATAACATAAAGTTGCAGAGATAAAATTTTCAAATAAGATTTTTCTGCTCTGCATTGGCTAAGGAATATGTTGTCCTGAATTTTGATTCATCCTTTATTTCATGTGGAAGACCACATGAAAGCCTTGATAGTTACCAATGGACATATTGCTCTTCTAGAAAGATACTGTATGTAGGAGAAGGTTTTATACATGTGAGTAATATTTCACTCATTATACAGACCATCTATATCTTTTCCATATATTCAAATTTGTCTTCCTCCATTTTATAAATTTTTTCTTCCTACTCTTTCCTTGCCTTCTTCTCCTCTTCCATCTCGCTTATTAGTTCCTGATTTGATATTTTTAACTCATTAAGCTTTCTATAGGTATCATCACATAACTTCTTGAGTGGCTAGTAAGTTATTTTTTTTGTACAATTTGATCCACTGAAGATATTTTTGTCATAACACTTTGTTCACTACCCAATTGACATTCTTTTTCTTTTTACACCATTTTTTGTTTTACTAATGTCAATTCTTCATTCTTATCTATAAGATGAGTTTTCAGTTGTTTAATGAGAATTTATTAATGTTCCAATTTTTTTTTGAGGAATTTTAACTCCTCATATTTCTCCCTAATGATAAGTTATGCTCTAGAAAAGAACAAAGCCTGCCTAAATTGTTGTTTTTCTTCTTTCTCTAGAAGTTCCTTAAGGAATGAGAATTTCTCTCCCACCAAAGGGGATTTCCATTTTTGTTTCCAAGATGTCAATTCCTCTTCCTCATATGACATTATTTCTGAGTCACACATCTCCTGAAAATATTTCTCTTATAATCTTTCATCTTCTTTCTCCAACTCCTTAGTTTGACTTGGTAGAGGATGAGTCATTGCCATGTTATCTAGAATATTAACAACTTATTTGTCTAAAACCTCATGTACCTCAATATCCAATGGAGTTTCCTTAGAATTCTTATTAATTATTTTCCTTTGAGGAGCTTCAAAATTTCCTAAAGTGGGCATTCTCCCTGAACTTCTTCTGATTTTTACTTCACAGTCGAGCTTGGGTGAACTGTCACTGTCAGAGAAAGGTATTATTAGTTCTTCTAGTATTGTTATAGAGGAAGGATTTTCTTTTAAATAAATGGTAGATTTTTCATCTTTGATCATCCTTTCAGATATCCTTATCTTTAGTACTTTAACCCCACTTATTTACTTATCATTCTCATCATCGGGATTAATTTCCAGGTTACTTTTAGGAGAGAAAGGGGTTGGTATTCCCCTTTTGATAATATCAGGGATTTTTATGAAATTATTGAGGGATTTTATCATGATTATTCTCCATTTTTATTTGAGGGAAAATGATGTTGACATACCAGATGGACTAAACTATGGTGCCTAATCATCCCAACTCCCTAAGAATATATCTGAGCCATTGTCTTGATGGAGTCAAAGAGGTAACCAAAAAGGTTTAATAAATACTCCTATTTTGCTACCCCATACCTAAGATATATCAACATTTTAAGGACCTCCCTTTCAACAGACCCATATTGGCCATAGCAAGTTAGGTACTTAACTACCCAAAATGCTACTCTGTCAAAGTGTTTGGGCGGGCTAGATCTTCTAACCCCCTTGATGATCTTCAAAGTATTATAAATATATTGGGGTTCAGATTCACCCTCTTTCCTTAAGGTTTCCACCAGTTATTTTAGGGTTCCCTTTACAAAGTTTTGAACATGTACAATTGGTACCCCAGATACATTGCTCATTGTATTAACAGTAAAGGGAATTACAATGCTTTTAATCTTAGTTTTGGACTACTCTAAATTTACAAAAAATTCTCTTACCAGTTTTTCATTGTATTTTGAGAATTTCTTTAGAAACTCTAGCCAAATTTTTTGTTCAAAAATGGTTGCTACTTCTCCATCTACAAGAATTTGTGTATTATCTTATGGCTCTGAATTTTTTTAATACCCATGGAAAATAGGATGATTTGAATTATTTCTTCTTTCAAATTCTTACTTTGCGAGGAGATAACTGCTGAAATACTAGATTTGGTTGTGGAACTTTTGGATTTGGCTATGGAACTACTAGATTTAGCTGTGGAATGTCAAATATGATTTTATTTTTTCTTCCATGAATTTCTTTGCAACTACTCTCTAGTTTTCATTTATTCTACCTAAACGATAGTTCATTATTAATATGCTGCCACTTTTAATTATTTAGTTAGCATCACCTTCATGATTACTTTCTTTTAATCATAATGTCTAAAATATGACTCATCATACCACCTACTTAAATCAAGTCCAATCACACATGAAAAATTTTAATTTAACCTTTAATAATATCAAGACATAATTATTATCCTTGCTGATGTAATCCATCTACATTGATGTCTCATCATTCCTGAAAAAAGTGAAAAATAAAAATGGTTAGAAAAGATAGCTGGAATTCCAAAGAAGGTCCTTTTATTTAAATTAGCCACTTATTGAGGAGACCAACTACCATTTTTGGTTTTCAATTGGCCTTTTGAGAGAATTATTTTTGGGGAAGAGAACGCCATTTAGTAGTTTTCATTCCCTTCCCTTTTTTTATATATGTTTTTTTATTTTGATATTTCTTTTATTTTTTATTTTTGGGAAGAGAATACCATTTGCTGGTTTTCATTCCCTTCCCTTTATTTTAGATCCTTACATCTAATTACTTGATCATTTTGGAAGAACTATGTTCTTCCATATGATCAAATTCCTTGTCTCCTTCAATTTGCTTCAAGAATTCGTTCTTTGCAGGAGGCTTCCTATAGAGTTTTAGCCTGTGTCCATTGAAAAAAAACGTCCTTATGCTACCATCAATGTGAAGAAGATGAATAGAGCCATTATCATTTATCTTCTCAATCTGATAAGGTCCTAACCACTTGGTTCTCAAATTTCCTTTGAATTGTTGATACTTGGAATCAAACACTAATGCCCAATCTCCTTTCTTGAGTTTCCTTTCCTTGAGATGTGTATCATTCCACTACTTCCTTTTATCTTGGATTATCTCTATCTGTTTAAGTGCTTTCAATATCATCTCATCCAATTCATTGAGTTGTAGAAGTCTTTCCTTTTGTGTTGTATCTGATTCAATACCCAATTTAGTTATTTTCCTCAATATTTGTAGTTCAAATTTAATGGGTAACAAGGGACTTTTCCCATACACTAACTCATATGGTGAGAACCCTGTTGTAGTCTTCCAAGTTGTGTTATAATCCCAGAAACTCTCAAGTAGCATCTTCACCTAATATATTCTACCTACTTCAACTATTTTTGTGAGAATGTTTTCCAATTATTTGTTTGTCACTTCTACTTGTCCATTTGATTGTGGTTGATAGGGAGATGCCTTCTTATGATTGATCTGATAGTACATTGTGAAGGCCTGGATCATATTGGACATGGAATTCGGACCTTGGTCTGAAACTATACTTCTTATTACATCAAACTTCATCATACTTTTATGCCAAAGGAAATTAGTAACTGCATCTTCATTAGCATTTGTTAAAGCTTTCACCTCTACCCACTTTGTTACATAATCAATACATATAAGAATGTGCTCTTTTCCTTGTGAAGGGGGACTAAAACGGCTAACAAAATCTAGCCCCCACCTTTCAAATGGTTTAATCACTACTTAAGGTTGCATAGGCATTTCACTATTGAAAGTTGGTTGTCCCATCCTTTAACAGGGATCACATTGCTTGATGTATTTCTTCACATATTTATACAGAGATGGATAATAATAGCACTTTCAATTATTTTGTGGGTTGTTCTTTTTAATAAAAAGTGCCCTCCACTAAGTTCATCATGACATGCCCTAAGTATGTCAAATATTTCATCTTCTCTCACACACCTGCATAAAACACAGTCAAGATCACATTTAAATAACATTCCATTTAACCATTTAATTTGTGCACTATTTTTTATTAATATTTTCATTTGTTTCTTAGTAAAAAAAGGAGGAAACTTCCCTATTCTAATATAATTTTCCATATCAGTAAACCATGGTGTATCACCGAAAATTAAAAAAAAATTGTTCATCTGGAAAGTTGTACTTAACTAGATCTTAGTCTCCTATAGTGGTTAATCTTAACAAGAAATAAGCTACCAAATTAGATTTTCTTGGATTATCCACAATGGTGATATCAAATTCTTGTAAAAGTAATAAATATCTAATTATCCTACCTTTAACCACTGGTTTGTTCATTAAGTATCTAATTACAGAGTGATCTGTATGTACCAATATTTTGTACCCTACAATATAATGTTTAAAATTATTAAATGTATAAATCATAGTTAATAAAAAAAATTTCAATGGTGGAGTAATTTATTTTAGTGGGAGTAATATTTTTACTAAGATAGTAAATTGCATACATTTCCCTTCTTCATCTTTCTATCCCAAAAATGCACCAATTGAGCTATTTGAGGCATTTGTTTGGATGTGAAAGGGTTTCTCTCAATTAGGTCATCTTAATATTGGGGCAGTGATTAATTTTTCTTTAATCTCTTCAAAATCATGTTGACACTTTTCATCCCAAAAAAATTCACAATCCTTGGTAAGAAAACCAAACACGGGGGCATAAATTTTACTAAAATCTTTGATAAAACGCCTATAGTATCCAACATGTCCTAAGAATGACTTGATATCCATGGGGGTTTGAGGAACAAGTAAGTCTGAAATAATCTTGATTTTGTCTTAGTGAACTTGAATTCCTATTTTTGAAATGTGGTGTCCTAGTATAATTTCCTCATCAAACATTTCTCATTACTAAGAGAAAAATGGTGTTGCTCACATCTTGTTAATATTATGTCCAAATTTTTCAAGGCATCATCAAATGTTTCTCCATGCACAGTAAAATCATCCATGTATACTTCCACACAATCATTGGTTAGATCTGATAAAATTACTAGTACAACCCTTTGGAAGGTTGTTGGAGCATTACATAGTTCAAATGACAATACCCTGTAGGAAAATTTACCCCATGGACAAGTAAAGGTAGTTTTGTCCTGATCTTTAGTAGCCACCCTAATCTGATTATATCCACTAAATCCATCCAGGATGGAAAATTATTGTTTACCTGAAAGGTTGTCTAAAACTTGATCTATGAATGGTAAGGGAAAATAATATCTAAGTGTAGCTTTGTTCAATTCCCTATATTAAACACAAATTCTCCATTTTCCATTATTTTTAGGTATAATCACAAGAGGATACACTCACTGACTATCTGAGATGGGTTAGATAAATCCTACTTGCAATAACTTTTCAATTTCTTGTTGTCCCTCAAGGCTAGATTAATCCTTATATGAGGTTTTCTAACTGGTTTAAAATTTTCAGTATAAATGTGGTGGGTACAAATAATTGGATGGATTTATTTCATGTCTTTATAGTCTTAAGAAAAATATCTATTATGACCTTTCAAGACATCAAAAAAATATCTTCTTGATCATTTTCCAACCAACTGTTAATGTTCAAAATTTTACCTGGTTGAATCTCAATTTGTTTGGTTCTAGTGTGTGATTAACTAATTTGTTGAAAAGGTTCCATTAGGGTGTTTAGTGGACATGAAAGTGGAAACAACATATGATATGCAACAATTTCTATAAAGTTCCGTTGAGAAATAATACTAGATAAAGGACAATAGGCAGATTTATGATAATTATCTTGTCGTTGGTCAAACTCCTCATCACTGTTATTTTCCAAACATTCCTTATTGTTCCCTGACATCTTTGAGACTAAATATACTGATTCCATAGCTATTTCTTCCCCTCTCGAAGAGAAATCATGTTCCTTTAGAGTGAAATTATTTACATCTGCATGGAATTGATGTGGTTGCAGAGATAAGTTTGAATGTTCTGGATCTACGTTTGAATGTTCTAGAACCAAGTCCGAAGGTTCTAGAACTATCCCTGATTGTTCAAAAGACAATTGGTGATCATTCAATGGATAATTAATCATATTATCTACTTCTCGTACATGATCCTGTAATGTTATCATAACCAAAGAAGACAAATTTTTTAATTAGTATCAGGATCATCAACCCATAATTGTTCTTGATTATTAATAAAAGGTCGTGTATAAGGATATAAATAAATTTTCTTAGAATTCTTACCATTGGAGATAGTCATATCACCTGATTTGCAATCAATTAAGGAAGAAGCTATACCTAACCATGGTATTCCTAAAATAAAGGGATAACCAAGTGTTTTACCTTTTAGATGTAATATAAGGAAGTGCATTGGATACTACCATGACTCCACCATGACTACCAAATATTCAATGATCCCATCTAGTTTTGCTACTGACTGATCTGCCATCTGAAATATGGTGCTAGTAGACTGTATACCTATCAATGGTAATGTTTTCAAAGTGTTTATTGTCATCACATTCATAGCTTCTCCCAAATCAACCAAAACATTATGTATATGTTTATTTCCTATAGAGATAGAAATAACAGGGCTTCCAGGATCCCCATATTTAGGAAGTAAGAGTTTTCCTAGTAATAAATCAACAAGTTCCCCATCTACCTTAATAGTCATAGGGTACTGCTTCTTCCTTCTAGGTATTTTCAAACATAAAATTTTGAATATTTTTTAAATTTACGAATGTCGTTGATTGCTTGCAATAATGGTATTTAGATATTTGTTTTCCTTAATTCCTGCACTAGATCAGATTCATTGGTCTCAATAAATTCCTTAAATCTTTCTAGAAAGGGATTTTTTGTAGAATTTTTATCTGAATACTTCTCTTTTTCTTTTTCATCTACTTTAGGAATAAATTAACTAGGGGTTTTAGATTCATCTGACATATTAGTAATTATAATAGGTGGACTATTAATTATTTTTCCAGATCTTTTTTTAATATCCTTAAGGTCCATGGCATTAAGATAAACTGGTTTTTCTTGCTCTGTTCCATAAATAGGGGTTGTTTATTTGTTTTTAGGATTAGCCACTGATTGCATTGGGATTTTTGTTTGAACTAAATTTTTAGTTTGTGAACCTTGTGTTGGAGAAACCATTATGACCTATTGATGATGGTTGGGATATGTTTTCCCTTGAGCATAGTCAATAGGGTTCCACCTAGGTTGTGACCAACTATAAGGGTTACTTTGACTAGACCATGGTTGTACGTGTTCTTGAGAATACTAAGGTTGTCTTGCCCAATCCTAGGGATTCCATGTTGGTTAAGGGGTCCAAGGTGGTTTTCCTCAATTTTGTGGTACTGTATGAGCTTCCCATTGCATCATCTAGTGATTAGTAACAAATATTGGTATGAATTTCCCCTAGCTAGGTCGTCTCTGGAAATAGTTTACTTCTTCTATAGTTGATGAAGGGATGGTTTGTTTAAGCTGATTTTTTAACAATGGAATAAGAGAAAGAGCATTAACTTCATGTTCCCTAGATTCAGAAATAAGACATATTTCTATTTTATCTAGAGGTCAATCTCTTATTGCATGCTTCTTTCTGCATCTAGGACAATACATAGCAAATGGTTCAATATTAGCATTTTCTTTAGCTTGCAATCAATCCATGGTGGAAATTAATTGAACTAAGATATCTGTTTTTAAGTTTTCGAGTTCATCCACAATTATGGTCATGTCTTGATTCGTACCTTTCACATTTTTTCCTTTCTTAGGTCCACCCCTTGTTCTTGAATAACTTCTAAAAATTTCTTTAATATCATTCATCCTCAATTGATTGATGTTTCCACCTCCCATTAAATTAAGGGATTCCCTAGATTCATCATCCAAAAATTAAAGAATTTTTTTTTTCTTAGCTCTTCTTGAAATAAAAATCCACACCTCTTACTTACAAAGAGGAATCTATGTAACTAATCTTCCATCTTTTCATCCTCTTCCTGTTTGATCCTAAACAATTCTTCCTTCCTATTTCTCCCTCTACAACAGACCTGATATTTTTCTAGGAAGGCAGTTTCCATTTTCCCAATAAGTTGTAATAGAATCGAATGTTAATCCCATAAACCACCTGATTACCACATCTTTCAGAGTAGATGGGAACAACTTGATTTTTTTATTTTTTATTTTGTAGTCATAGGTCTTACAAAATACTTTAAATTCAAACAAAAATTTGTTAGGGTCCTCAGATGACATCCCTCTAAATGTAGGCAACTGTGTAGGTGAAATATTATTCATAGTTGTATCATCATCCTCCAACTGAATTGAATAAGTAAAGGTCCTATCAGGTTATCTTTCAACTTCTCATGCCATATGTATAGTATCTTGTAGATATATTTCCCAATCAATGTGGAATGTGATATGCTTTGCTGAAGGTGAGAAGTTAGGAGTAGGAGGTTAACTACTCAATTGAGAATAAATTTTCGTTCTAAGTGGGTCTTGGGATATAATCCTCCTCCTAAAAGTTCCACTTCCTTCTCATGATTGATCAAAAAATTTCAAAGGTGGAAGTTTTTATTCTTGTCTAATAGTGGAGAATTGTGTTTCTAATTCCTTCTCAAATTCCTTATTTTAACTAAAGGATGTTGGTAATTATTGTTGAGTATTTTTGGGAGAAATATACCCTTTGAGTCTCTTGGTCTACTCATAAATTTTATGATAACGTAGGGAATATTTTTGAATTACTAGATGTATGATTTATGTTCTTATTGACACCTATTTAGACAATTCTAACTACAGGGTCCCCAAAAACAACGCCAAAAAGAATGGGTGTCATTATTCCCTTCATTTAATCAACTCATGGTTGATGTCATATTCAAACTAGGCATGTTTCTGAAGCTATATGCAATAAGAAGAATCTTAGTGAACTAGTAATTTTTTGTAGATATTTATTATTTTTATTTTCTGCGGGGTTTTAAAGTGTCTTTAAGATTTCCTTGCAAAATTATTATTAAAAATAAAATATAAGAAAATTGTTGAAATAAACACACATTGCTGAAATAAATAAATATTTTAGAATTAGACGTACTACTAGAAATAAATATACGTTGTAGAATTAAACACACCGCTTGGAAATAAACACACATTCCAGAATGAAACACACTGTTTGGAAATAAACACACATTGCATAATTAAACACAGATTTGAAAATTTTGTTAAAAATTCTTTCAAAGAAATAAGAGTTTAATCTACAACACATGCAAGGAAAATTACATAACAAATTTCAAATAAAGAACCAAAATTACTTATAGAACTGCTAGATAATAGATTTATACAAATTATTTAAATATATAAATACCAGTAAAATAAAGGATCTTGTTTCTTGGAGGAGTGGGACCTTGCTTCATCTTGAATCAAGAGTTGAAAAAGTATGATACTCTCAAAATGAAATGGCTATCTTATTATTTAATTGTTCTATCTTACAAAACTTAACTTTGTAAATGTTTGTATATGTATCTCATCCTCTTTGATTTATCTTCAGGTATTTATATATATTTCATCATTTGAAGATGCATTTGCAATCATAAGTGTTCAATAGCTGCCTATCCACCTGGAGATTCTAGTGAAACAAAATAGTGCTCAAAGTAGACATGAAATTTAGAAACTTAGTTGGACATACAATTATTTGTCTTACATAAGTATTTCTAGAGTGTGAAGAATAAAAAATAAGTTGATTTGTTCCTGATTGGAGGGCCCATTAATTGATCTATCACCAGATTTTGACAAAACAAAAAAATTCCCATTAATTTTGGAACTTTGGAGAAGTTCTGGAATCAAAGGGAAAGATTCTGGAACTAATTGCGAAAGTTTGAGAGCTAATTGTAGGATTGCCAGAACTAAATGCTGGAGTTTTGGAACTAAGTATAAAGGTTCTTGAGCTAAGTGATATAGTTCCTTAGCTAAGTGATGTATTTTTTGAACTAAGTCTTAAGGTTCTAGAGCTAAGCCGTATTGAAGCCAATTTCCTCATAAAGGTGTTTGCTTCATACTTTGCTTATCTAACCAAATGTGACCTGTTTTATTCCAAAAACTGAATTTTCACACATTTTGATAGGAATTATAGAGTTTTAGATGTTAGAAATAAATCAAACAAAAGATGGACAATTACATCCTACCTTATACTAGATCAAACAAAAGCCACAAAAAGTAGTCGAAATTGATTAAAAGGAGAGTAAAATGAGATCATTAATTGCATATTGATGAGGCATATATTGTCCTTATCACATACCTTGAATAAAATTTTTGATTTTGGCAGAAAAGAATGGGATGATTAAGTATCTCTTGTACTTTTTTCATACATGACAACCATTAAGTGGTTGAATAAGGCCACACCATTTAAGTTTGTGTTTTTCATGGAGGATGTTCTACCAATGGAATTCATGATACCTTCTCTACGTATTGTGTGCACAAGATGTTAGGCTGATGATCAAGCTCTTGAAGAGCATATTGACAAACTGATGAAGTTGGATGAAAGGTGCATTATAGCCAGATGGAGTTAGAAGAAAGAAATATCTAGGAAAAAGGCATGACATGATAGACGTATAAAGGGTAAGAAGCTTGAAATTGGACAGATGGTTCTTCTTTATGATTCAATTTTTTTGTGCCACCTTGGAAAGATTAAATTGCATTGATTGGGATTGTATGTTATAACTTATATAGTTTATTCAAGCACTTTCTAGTTATAGGTGTTGGATGGAACATGGTTTCCCGGTTACTTCAACAGGAGTAGGTGTAAGCCCTTCTATAAATAAGTCTTCTTTATGTTTTTAATAAGGTAGTCTTGCCACTTAGCTTAGATTGTATTAATACAATTCCTTTACATGTGTTTCCTTTCATCATTTCTATGATTTCTCATTTTAGTTAAGTGTTTTATGTAATAAGCATGCTTGCATGCAAAAATATGATTACTACCTATGTGTTTTCATGCGTAGATGACCGCGCATACCCTTAGTGTGGGGTGGAGTATATAAAAGGTTCATGGAACAAATTTGAATGTTATCAAAAGATGGATATGCATAAAGATATTTTATGTAGGTGCTTGAGTAAAGGTGTAGATGGAGAAAGATTTTTCATATTTGAAAGATGTGTGATTGGATGGATGCACAGTGTAATACGAGGTAGGCTACAATAGTTGAGATTATTTATTAAAAGGCACAATGGATAGGTACTTCGGCACTTGAAGGTTCATAAAAGGAGGTTTATGGATAAGAAGTAGTAGGTGCGCTAAAATTTTATGACTACGGCATAGAAAAATTGAAAATAAAAAAGAAAGAAGTGTCAAGTTAATGCAAATTATAATGGTAGGTGGCAAGAAATAAACGTGGAATTTTTTTGAAAAAATATATAAGGAGGTGTTGTGAAGTCATTTTTCACTTTGTGATCAAGAGGAGACTTACATTGGTAGAAGGAAATGATGATACACTTGAAACTTCCTAAGTCCCACACAAGGAAAGAATAAAAGAAATTGGTAAGCTAGTAGTGCAGAAAAGGGATTTTATGGATAGGATGGTCTCAAGTCTGTCCAATGTTCTCAATATACTATAGAATGAGGGTGAAAACATGACACTTAATGAGATGGAGGTGGTTCTTGTAGAAATTCTAGATTAAAAAAATAAAGCTCTTAGTGATTGGAATGCGTTGGAGGTAGAGATTAAAATTAAATATCTAGAATTGATATTTTCAGTAGAAGAACAGAGTGTCGAATAGTTTCTCATTCTTTATGTGTAGTATTTCATTTATTCTGTCATTCATTATTCGTGCAGAGATAGGTTGTGATTACCCATTTCTAAGGGCGGAAATGAAATTAGTGTGGGATAATGTTGAGTTGATGAAATACAGATTAAGTATGAAGGCATAGATGGATTGGGCACACGGGCATAGGCTACATGAATGCACATGTTTCATAATGGTACTATTAGTGTAGATTCACAGCACCCCCAAATGAGCTATGGATCTTCTTTTCTAAGGAAAACTCATCCGGTGTGAATGCATAACATTGAATCTTTTCCCCAAGTGTGGGACTCATAAAAATGGGAAAAGAATCTCCATGTTAGAGGTTGGTTCCTTAACTCCTCTGATTAGATGTATGCTTGTAAATTACAGAGGTTTATACTATAAATCCTACTCTAATTTCCAAGGGGACAGAGATGAAAGATGGAAAAGAAATAAAACTAAGACTAACAAGGTGATACACCAAAGGAGTGGTGGACATTTAGTTCTAAAAATTGACACAAATCAAAGCAATGCAATAAAAGAACATGCACAAACTGATAAAATGTAATGAAAGATCAAAGATGAAGCAACAACACAAGAAGAGGACTAAAACTCATTCACAGAGCTTGCGTTGTCATTTCCAATATCAAAAGTACATGCATTACAATAGCAGAGAGGTAAAAAAAGCATGTTGTAGTTTTGGAAGAGGTCTGGTATTCCACAAAATCACTCTCCAAGGAGAAAGAGGGAGTCTACAAAACATAAAAATTTCCAACCCTTACAAAATGAGCCAAATCTAGCTTTTAATGGTGAAAATTTGAGCCCAGGAAGGAGAAACACGGGAAAATGTGAAAGGATACTTCAACCAATAACCAAATTGCATTAAAACAGAATAGGCACCCTCAAGAATTCATTCCCCAATGTTTTTGACCATGTTGGGAGAGAATACAAGCCATACTTCATTAAAAATGGTGGTTGAAATGTCAGTTCTGTTCTCCTTCCGTTACCAGAGGTTTTTTTTATTTTCTCTCTTCAAACCTCATCAAAACACAAAATTGAGCCCTTCATCATGTAGATAATTTCACCATCTTTCCAATGACATGAAGAATGTGAAAATATAAGCTCTGCATCAAAATTTATGCCCTTCTAAAGATTTAGGACAAAACTAAGGCAAAATTGAACTGGCGGGCAAAAAAATTGAAATTTTCCCTATTTTTTGACTTTGGGAAAATTTCCCCAAAAATTTCCATTGCCCTAATGCTCTAATGCCACGTGTCATGTTGTGATTCATTAGTGGGCCACCGCTTCCAAATTTTCCATCGCAGCTGAAAACTACCCCGAATGGGAAACGTGGCATGCTCCGATTGGCATGGGCCTGAACTAGCTCTTTCTCTTTTGCGGGCCCACCTTAAGGTTTTCATCAGCCACATGGACATGTGGAAACTACTGATTGACATAGGCCATTGTGAGTGGGATTTCCTTTCAATATTTTCCATCTTTTGACAAAAAGGAAAATTTCCCTCTACCCCTCCGCCTTCCGACACCTCGAGGAAACATGGCAGGCTATGATTTGTTGGCAAGCCTTCAGGTTAAGATGTTCCTTTTGTGCCAACCTTGGAAATTATTCCAACTGCCTCCCACCACTCTGACCTCTGATGGCTTTGAGGACACATGGCCTTTTCTAATTGGCTGGCAGGCCTTCAGGCCAAAAAATTCCTTTGTGTGCCCCGCCAATACTTGGAAAAATTTCTAAGTTGCCTCCACCTTGCACCATTCCACCAATGATGTGTCACCATCTTATTGGGCCGTGGACCTCCATTGGGAATATTTCCCTCCCAAACTCCGTCGCGCCATAACTTGAAAAATACAAGGAGTTAGAAGGAGAAATTTACCATTCTGGAAAGTTGAGAAGATTCTCTATCTAATGAAAACATTTCTAGAACATTTTTAGTTCCTGAAAGATAAAAAATTCTGATTGAGGCACAAGGAAGGAAGGGATGAAGGGGAGTTAGCCAAAAAATAAGCAAGGGGCTTATTTTGGATAACAATTTTGGTGACTCAGAGGTGTCATCTGCCTACTGGATGAAGTTTTCAGTTGCTTGAAGCAATCCATTGGGCATGGAGTCATAAAATTCTCTACTTGTAGCTCTCAACTGATTAGAAAATTACAAGGAGGAATATTATGAGAGTAGAATCATCACCTGATCTGAAACATGGCCTGTAAAACTACATGTTTGGGATAGTAAACTTGTGCCAAAGAACTTAGGGAAAGTAAAAACTAAGCTACAACAAAACAATGTGCACAAGCACTTGGAGGAATGAAAATATAAGCTAATATGTACAAGGTGGAGAACTTCCTTCTAGTAGCAATTCTTTAGATGGATTCCATTAATTGGAATCTGTAGTTCTTTACCATCCAATGTAGACAATTGGAATGCATTGTTGCTCTTACACCTTGTGACCATGTAGGGACCATTCCAAATGGCATCAAACTTTGAATGCCTTCCTGGCTTTGCTCAGTATGCATCCCATTTCAATACTATATCTCCAACTTGGAAGGTTCTAGCCTTAGCTTTCCTATCAAAATTCCTCTTAATCAAGGCTTGATCCTTCTCCATTGCTTGGGCTACATACTCTCTGATCTCTTAGAGCTCCATCAATTCTGCATATCTAACCTCCATGGGTTCAAACTCTAACAACTCAAATTGCTTCATGAGTTCCAACGTTGGAAACCCAAGTGACATGGGAAAAATTACCTCTTCCATAAACAAGATTAAATGAAGAATTACCTGTGGATCTCTTGGGATTTATCCTATCAGCCCATAAGGCTGATTTCAATTTAGTATGCCAAGTCTTCTGATTTTCATCAAGAGTCTTCTTGATGATCCTTAACAAGTTCTTGTTTGTAGACTCAGCTTGGCCATTACCTTGAGGGTAATAATTTGAAGAAGTTCTCAAATAGATCCCATTTTTAACAGCACATTCAGTTACCTTTGATCATATGAATGCCAAAGAATTATTTGATATTATAGTGGTTGGTATACCAAATCTGGTCATTATCCCCTCATAGAAGTCTAGAATGCTAGATTCATTTGCTTCCTTAAGTATCACTACCTCAGTCCATTTGGTGAAGTAATCTATGGCTATTAGAATCCACTCATGAACTTGGCTTGAGTTTGGGTTAATGACTCCAATGAATTCCAAACCCCATTGCATGAATGGCTGGTCAACGGAGATTGGATGCAATGGAAGGGCAACTAGTTTCTCTTTGCCTGTGAAAAAAGCACAACTCTTGCAACTCTTGATCCATGCATAACAATCACCGAATACCCTGGGCCAATAATATCCAGCCTTCATGATCTTGAGGGTTGTCACTCTTGGAGAAAAATGAACTCTAGCTATCCCACTATGGAACTCTTCCAATGTTCTATCAATCTGATTTGTTCCAATATATCTCAGCAGCACTCCATTTGCATCTTTCTTGAACAAAACACCATCAACAAGTGCATATGGGACATCCTGCAATATGAAGTGTCTTCTCTTGGTTTTTTTCATCTTTGAAGGGCATAGGCCTGTGTGTAGGAAGTGCATTATGTCTTGGGTCCAACAAGGAGTGTGGACACCATAATTTTATTCTTGAACACTTCCTTGTTCATGGTTGTTTTGCAGCACCAAAACAACATCCTTTTCATTACATGCTTCCATTGATTTTCTCAAAACCATCTATTCACACAATCCTTTTCCTCTAACCAGCTTGGTGAATTTGATCTCAATGTCATACTCCATGACATGATTAATCCACCCTGCACATTTTTCATTTAAATCTTTGTTGAGGAGGAAGTTTTTAACTCCCGCACGAGAAACCAGCAGTTGAACCTTGTTTTTTTCAAAATAGATGCTTAAATTTCTTCAAGCTCCTAATCACTACAAGAAATTTCTTCTCAATGAAAGAGTACCTCACTTCATAGTTCTCTAGGCTTTGGCTAAAGAAAGCAATTGTCTACTCTGCATTTTCTTTGTTCTGTTGTACTAAAATTACAGATATTATATCGTCACCCCCAAATGCATACAGGATAAAATCCTTGGAGATATCTGGGTTAATGAGAGTTGGAGCTTGTGAGATTGCCTCTTTAATTGCTTAAAAACTTGCCTTGCCTTTTGCTATCCATTTGAAAGCTACACTTTTCTTCAACATCATAGTTATTGGCTTGACAAGGGCTGTAAAATGCGGCACAAACCTCTGAACAAAATTGATCCTTCCCAAGAAAATTTGAAGGGATTTCTTATGATTTGGTAATGGTAGTGTTTTTATGGCTTCAACTCTCTCTGGATAAATTGCTAATCCCTCTTTTGAAACAATGTGACCAAGGAGTTTTCCTTCATGAGAAAGGAAAATACATTTTTTGGGATTCAAGGATACCCCAGAACTTCTACACCTCTGGAACACTTGTCTTAAATGAAAGATATGATCTGCTAAATATTTAGAAAAAATAGTGATATCATCTAGATATATCAGCACCATCTTATTTATCAATCCTTTGAATGCCATATCCATTGCCCTTTGGAAGGTAGCTCTAGCGTTGGACAACCCAAATGGCATTTTTTTATATGCATAAGTTCCCCATTTGGTGGTGAAGACTATTTTGAACTGATCATCTTCTTTTACCATGATCTGATTACACCCTGAGTAACCATCTAGCAATGAAAATCTCTCAGAGCTAGAAAAAACTTGTAGAATTTTCTCCATAGAAGGAAGTGGGTAATGATCCTTGAGGGTTGCTCTATTCAAATCTCTTAAGTCTACACACAATCTGATTTATCCACACTTCTTTCTAACTAGAACTAATTTTTCTACCCAACTAGAATGCTTCATGGGAAATACGATACTTGCCTCTATTAACTTATTCAATTCCTTCTTCATGAGAGGCTCCATGTGTGGATTAATTGGCCTTTGTTTTTTCCTGATGGGTTTAGCACTTGGATCCAATTCAATTATATGTTGAGATAGCTTGGGATTGAAACCTTTCAATTCCTCATAGCTCCAAGCAAATACATCAGGGAACTCTTGACAAAGTTGTATAAACTCATACCTTTCTTGCTTGGTTGCAACTTTACCAATTTGAAGTGATCTTCTTTCTCCCACTGAGATGGGCATTGAATCTTCTCCCTTGACTTGGATGTTTTATTTCTCCTTTATGAATTAATTTTTAGGATTAAAAATGGACTCCAAAGTTACAAGTCCTTTTGGCAGTTTGTTGGTTCTCAGCTGTACCACTTGATCACCATACTGCTGTTCTAATTTTTCTTGATTTCTAGCTAAGAACTCAGCTTCTTCTTGCAAGAAATTGATTATTTACTTGTCACTTTCAAACACCTGCCAACTTACATTATTTTCTAGCACTAAATGCCTTACAATCACATGAATGCTTGGCTATACTTTATCTTTCTTGATGCTTTCAACAACATCAAAGGCTGCTCCAAATGCTGCAAGCTTGTTAGCAGCTTGGTTTTCTTTCCTAGGGATGGAATTTATGTTAAATCCCTCAAAATATTTAATGAGGTCCCACAGCCTATTTTTGTAACACTTGAGTAGACCAGTCTTGGCAACATGTAACAATCAGCTCACTATCACCAAATACTTGTAGATTTCTTATACCTCTTTTAATTGACCAATGCAATCCCTGTATCAAAGCTTCATATGTAGCAGTGTTGTTAGAGCATCCAAAATAAAACCTAAAAGCTAAATAATACTTAATTCCTTGAGGTAAAAAAATCATTTCTCCCCCTCTTTCTCCTTATATACTCCTTGACCCATCAAAGAACAACTACCATACCTCATTGTCGTTCTTATGATTTGGCTTGGTGATGCTAGGAATAGGCTGATTTTCTTCATATATGCAATAGACTCCTAGCTCAGATTCCTCTATTTCTTGGTAGGGATAAAAAGCATGCACCTTGCTTGCCCATTCATCAAGATTTAAATCTAGGATGCTTCCAACCTTGGTGTCAGCTTCATCTGTGCTTGGATAATCTTCTTAATCAAATGTTGAACAATTGGCATTGATTGGGCTTGGAGTATGAGTCTCAATGTGGAAGTTTGAAATAGGCGTAGATCTGATTGTGGCCTTAGTTCCATATCTAGTTCTAAACAACATGTGTGACCAATCAACAGATAAATAGCCCCCAATCCTAGCTATGAAATCCCTTGACAAGCATAGGGAAAAGAGTGGTGGCAAATATATCACTGAGACATATTGTAAAACAACGACATTGGGACATGCATGTAAAGTAAGATTCAAATATTTAATCACCCCAACTATTGTTACTGCTTTCCCATCCAGTTGCACTACCCCTTTGTATATGAATTCATAATGGAGACCTTGCTGATCAACTATTTGTTTGGGCATCACTGAGCTACTTGCCCAAAAGCCGATCATGCAATTGTGTACTAGTTTATCCCCAATGAAAAATGAAACATAGAATGGAGGGGGCTTCAAAATTTTACCTTGATGTCCTCCATGATTCCCTTCAAGTTGAGAATCATTTGTGAGTACCTTCTCTTGCACATGAACTTGTTTATTTGAAGTTGACCAATTCTTCATGGTAGCTTGTAGGAGATCTCTTTGGCTTGGAATGGATAATGATTCCCACATAGATATATTCACATTTTTCTTCTTCATCTGATTAATGATGATAAATGGGAAGGAAACATCTCTTTGCTGCCCCTTGGTTTGGACATTATTTTCTTGCACGTGGGCTGTAACAACTGATATTTGAGCTGATTTAGAAGGTGGCTTGGGCTGCCCTTGCATGTTTGGAATTGCATTTTTCTTACCAACACCTTGGAGAGTGATGGAAGGTTGTGGATCACCTGGATTCAATGATTTCCCCTCACCAATATTCCTCTTTTTTGAACTTGTATTAGCTGCCACACTTTGAGACACTACTTGATTCATACCACAAAAATCCTCATCCTACCAATTCACTGATGCAGTCCCATTTGGAGCTGCATTTTGCTGGGATGTTCCTCATTGTTGGTTTGCTTCCTGACTCACCTCACTCTCTACACTAGTTGTTATCACCATCAAGGCTTGGTTCAAAGCACCATTGAAGAACATAGATTGGTTGTGAGGTTCATTTCATGGGAAACACCAATCATACTCTTGTGCCATATTATTTTGCACTGGCACTAAAGCTCTAGAGGCAGATGCAACATTGGGATTGTAGGGCTTAAATGGTCTATTAGCAGGTGGCCTTGTTTGATTTTGATTTACAGCTGGATTGAGTGGTCTACTAGGCTGATGTGGCTGCCTATTAGGCTAAGCTTGAGGCTGATAAGATGGTCTGAAATTTTGGGATTGCTACCTCTTGAGTGTAACCGGCTCATTGCCTAAATTTTGCAATTGTTTCATGACTTCTTGAAGTTCATTTGAAGCACTAGAGGATGAAGTGGAAGTTTCATTTGAACTTTGATTCCTAGGAGTGGGGATAGAAGCTATAGTAGGTGCTTGACTAGTGCTTGGATTTTCTAAATTTGGATACAAGGGCATGGGAGGCCTAGGAGCGAGCTTACCAACTTGAATTAAGTAATTCTTAGCTCTAATGGAAATGCTATAAGCTGCAGGTATAGTTGTACCTCCCATGGATTGAATAATCATACAAATATCAAAATTTAAAGATTTGAGATAGTATAGAAAATCACCTTCAGCTGTTGGCCTAACTACCACTGGAATTCTATCCCAAGTCCTTTGAAATCTGAAGTTGAAGTCTGTTAGCTACTCATTGGGAGCTCTCTTGATGGTTGTCAATAGTTCTAGTAGAGACAAATTATCCCCCTTTTCTCCAAACTGCTCATGGAGAGCTATGCACAATTAGCTCCAATTTTGAATAGAACCAACCCCAAGGATTCTAAACTATTGTAATGCTTTCCCTTTGAATGAAGATGCCAACAATTTCATAGCAATTTGCATCTCATTAATCTCATGGATTGCACACACATTAGCAATATCTTTAACATGATCACCATGGGTGGTCTGATTTTCTCCAATGAAATATGGAATGTTTTTCAATGCTGCAGCTAGAACTGGATTTTGTGCATTGAGAGCAAGTGGGCCATTGCAAGTGAAGTTAACATAAGGGTTGGGTTGTGCCATTCTAATTGGCCTGAGAACCCTTGTTGATTGAGTGAAAGTTCTAGAAGGTGGAGTTGATAGAGTTCTATTTAGTGGAGATGGAGACCTTTGAATCCTCCTTCCTCTATGCATTTTTCCAGGAGATATGTACAGATAATCATATAACTCTTCCTCTCTGGATTTTAATCTTGTGTTGATTCTTCTCATGAATATTTAGACTATGACTGCTGAAACTAGTTGATTCTTCCTCTTTGGAGCCACTAGATGTGGAGATCAAGGCTCTTCTCAAGCATGAAACTTGCAAAAAATGCACATCAAATTTGTTACAATGAAGATGAAGACCTCTAAGGTCCCACCGGGCGTGCCAAATATGTTAGTGCAGATTCAAAACACCCCCAAATGAGTTATGAATCTACTTTTCTAAGGAAAACTCATCCGGTGTGAATGCATAACATTGAATCTTTTCCCCAAGTGCGGGACTCATAAAAATGGGAAAAGAATATCTAGGTTAGAGGCTGGTTCCTCAACTCCTCTGATTAGATGTATGCTTGTAAATTTTAGAGCTTTAAACTATAAATCCTACTCTAATTTCCAAGGGGACAGAGATGAATGATGAAAAAGAAATAAAACTAAGACTAACAAGGTGATACACTAAAGGAGTGGTGAACATTTAGTTCTACAAATTGACACAAATCATAGTAATGTAACAAAAGAACATGCACAAACTGATAAAATATAATGAAAGTTCAGAGATGAAGAAACAACACAAGAAGAGGACTAAAACTCATTCACAGAGCTTGCGTTGTCATTTCCAATATCAAAAGTACATGCATTACAATAGAAGAGAGGTAAAAAAAGCATGTTGCGATTATAGAAAGAGGTTTGGTATTCCACAAAATCACTTTCCAATGTGAAAGAGGGAGTCTGCAAGACATAAAAATGTCCAACCCTTACAAAATGAGCCAAATCTAGCTTTTAATGGTGAAAATTTGAGCTCATGAAGGAGAAACACAGGAAAACGTGAAAGGATGATTCAACAACTGACCAAATTGCATTAAAATGAAATTTTCACCCTCAATAATTCATTCTCTTATGTTTTTGACCATGCTGGGAGAGAATGCGAGCCATACTTCATTAAAAATGGTGGTTGAAATGTCAGTTATGTTCTCCTTCCCCTGCCAGAGGCGTTTTTTTATTTTCTCTCTCCAAACCAGATGAAAACACAAAATTTATCCCTCCATAATGTAGATAATTTCACCATCTTTCCAATGACATAAATAACATGAAAATTGGAGCTCTGGATTAAAAGTTATGCCCTTTTGAATATTTAGGACAAAACTAGGGAAAAATTGAAGTGGCGAGCTGAAAATTCAAAATTTTCCCTCTTTTTTGAATTTGGGAAAATTTCCCCAAAAATTTCCACCGCCCCGATGCTCTAATGCCACATGTCATACTATGATTCATTGGCAGGCCACCGCTTCCAAATTTTCCATCGTGGCTGAAAACTGCCCCGAATGGGACACGTGGTGTGTTCCGATTAGCGCGGGCCTAAACTAGCTATTTCTCTTCTGCGGGCCCACCTTAAGGTTTTTTCCACCCACATGGACATGTGGAAACTGCTGATTGGAACGGGCCATCATGGGTGGGCTTTCCTTTCAATATTTTCCATCTTTTGGTGAAAAGAAAAATTTCCCTCCACCCCTCCGCCTTCCGACACCTTGAGGACACGTGGCAGGCTATGATTCGTTGGCGGGCCTTTGGGTCAAGATGTTCCTTTTGCGCAAACCTTGGAAATTTTTCCAACTACCTCCCGCTTCTCTGACCTCCGATGGCTCCGAGGACACGTGGCCTCTTCTAATTGGCTAGCAGGCCTTCGGCCAAAAAATTCCTTTGTGCGCCCCACCAATACTTGGAAAAATTTCTAAGTTGCCTCTGCCCTCTGCCATTTTTCTGATGATGTGTCACCTTCTGATTGGCCCACAGACCTCCCTTGGGAAAATTTCCCTCCCAAACTCTGTTGAGCCATAACTTGAAAAATACGAGTTAGAAGGAAAACTTTACTACTATGGAAAGTTGAGAAGATGCTCTATCCAATGAAAACATTTCCAGAACATTTTGAGTTCCTGAAAGATAAAAAAATTGTAATTGAGGCACAAGGAAGGGATGAAGGGGATTTAGCCAAAAAATAAGCAAGGGGCTTATTTTGGATAACAGGTACAAGGTGTGCCCAGGAAGGTTTGAAATCATGACTTAGCCATTTTTGTAGATGGAGGCTAATTATAGACATGGAGTGAAGTGCAAGTTTTATATAAGACTTGAATAACACACAAAGGCTATTTTGGATAAGTTGAAGATCAAGCACCATGTAGTGTTATTGAGCTAATAATAGGATTATACTACATTTGTATTATTAGATTATCTATTATTAGTGAGATTGCATGCTCTCTAATTTGTTATGTAAAGGTGCATGGCTATTATTAGCATGTAGCATATTTTTGAATGGTGCATGGGTGGTGAAGGGAAAATCCCCACCCTTATAAATATGTATTGATCTACACAGTTTGGACAGTTCTTTTGTAGAGTTATGTTGTGATTTTAAGGGTGCACATGACTATGATGACTTTGTTATGTATGTAAGAAGCTTATGTTTTTTACAACAATTAATATAATGGATCTTTTTGGCTGGATATTGATGTTTGAAATAACTGAACATGGATCTTGTATGGTAAATCTTATTATAGTTCTTTTTTAAGTGTGGTTGCATATGGTTAAGATCTAGATCTAGTGTATGTACTTCAATATACTTATTTATGTGTTATGGATCTGAAATATATTTTTAATCATGCTAACCACTTTAACAAGATGACATAAAAGAGGAACCTGGTACCTTTTCCCACTTTGGGTGAGCACTCAATTTAGGCTGAGTGATGTGTTAGCACTTCTTGGGCTTTTGGTGGTAAAAACTAGGCTACATTTTTGTTCCATTGACAGGACCTCTTTTTCAGTTGTTTGGCAAGATGTTGCATGATGAGGATGCACTATTTGACTTTGGAAAGTATTCAAGAGTGGTTAGATGATTTGGAAGAAGAGTATGTTCACAGATTTATCACTGGACATAAACTTAATGCACACGAGTGGTTTGAGTAGAATTTGTATGTTGCGTTATATGAGACATTATTCTCTATGTTTCATATAATTTTGTACGAGTTCTTGGTTGCTTATGCATAAAAGACAAATTGGATGTTTCTCACACTTTTTTGGACATATGATGAATTCTAGGACTTGTATGATGCAAATATGATGTGGATGCATGTTGTGGACCATTGGTTCCATGGTGCTTTAAAAAGCTATATTCATGAGTACATAATTTATACTTACTCTTGTCCTAAGGTTTTGACATTCCTTTAACAATTAAGATCATGATTGTCACCTTGGATTTGGAAAAAAACCTATGGATAGATAAACTCCACCATGCGTAACATAGGAGCAGGTGTGGTGAAAGATGATAGATATAGAAAGAAAGAGACATAGAGAAGAAAGGTTCTTTAAGTTTAATGAGGTGCATGAAAGGGACTTGGAGAAGTAGCAAGAGATTGCAGAAAGAATAATGTTACAGAGGGAGATGGCTCATGAAGGATTTGAAGCTCACGCTAAAGACATGAATCTAGAGCATCTATAAATCCCCTATTTGGGAAAGCATGGTGGAAGAACCTCTTTGGATTTCAATGAAGGTGCATATGATGAAATATTGAGGATCATGGGATTGCATTTGATCCCACCTAGTGACCTTACATTTATGCTTGGTTTTACAGATTCTGCGATATTTAATAGTATGAAATTTAGTGTGGGTAGTAGAGTTGCAGTAGATAGATCTAATTTATAGTCATTTTCAGGAGTTAACAGGGTCACTTATTCATCTATGGAAGTGTAATAGCCATCAATTTTATTTGGAGGTCTAGTTGTAGGTATCTTTTCAGGCACATTGTCAACAAAAATTTGGGTGCACAGAATGTTGGCATAATGTTTGGAAGTAGCAAAACTTTGCAAACTCTGGGAGTCCAATTTAGCACAATTTTTAGAGCACAAGGTAGTGCATCCTTTGGTATGAAATATAATTTAATAGAGGATCATGAGGATCACTTCGCTTGGGATCTATTGGATCTGGTGGTTTTGGGTGCAGAGGCAATGTAGGAGGAAATACATGTTCTAGATCTAGTGGGCACGGTCCACACTAGCCCCATAATATTTATATGGAGATGTATCTTCATCTTCCTTAATATAGAAGGATAGAAGATGCAGTTGACAACCTACATATTTGTGAAATACTATGATGGGTGAAGGGGATTACAACTCTAGAGTGCAAGGCAAACAAGTTTGAAACTCTATTGCAAGGGAACACAAATATTTTCTACAAAAAATTGATCCAGACTAAACTTTTGTATATTATATTGCGTTGTAGGATGCTTTCTTGAAAGATTTTTATATTCTTGAATTTTAGTAGAAAAGCATAAGCGCGCTTAATGAAATCAAAAAAGGAACTATTTGGGAGTATAATTCATAGTTCAAAACCCTTATATCGAAGTTATCTTATGATATAAACCCGAGTTAGCATTCTCATTATTTCTTTGGAGGACTTATAATGCCTTTTATAAAAGTACTTTCACATAAGACTTATACAGATCTGCACGAGGCACTAGAAGTTGGTGTGTATGTTGAGGAAGTGGGAAGTTGTAGACATAGGAGTGAGCCCATTTTTAGAGGCCAAAATTATAGATATGGCTAAAAATTTATAAAAATGGTCAGCTAACTCAACGCATGAGACACACAGTGGAATTTGGTGCACATATTGTGAAGTAGAAGGGCATACTAAGGATAGTTATTCTCCAAATTCATTACATGATATTTTGTTGGACTAATATATTTTTCACTTAGATCATGATTCAAGTAGTTTACCTATGTTATAATGCATGCTAAGGAAAAATGTGTCCTTTTACTATGATATTTTCAAGTCTACCACTCATGATACTGAAAATTATAGGATCATTGATCATATTCATGATGCCATAGGTACTGTTTTACATCAGAACAATGCTTCAAATAATTCATAGGAAAAAGGTGAGCATCATGATCATGAACACAATGAAGGGCACTCTGATGGAGGTTGTGGGGAGGTCCAGGATACCATTGAGGAATTAGATGTCGAGGTCATGGCGGTGGTAGAAATGAGTTCCCATGAGGAACATGTTATACATGTGGATCCCTTGATCATTACATGTGTGAATGCCCTTAGAGTATTATTTGTTCTTTTTAAAAAAATAGTCAAACCTATGAAGAACACCTAGACTTATATGAACAATTGAGTAAGGAAACCCAGATAGGATAGGGACGTAGGGATCGTTAGAGTACAATACATCTTAGAATTTAATGGATTCTGAAGTTAGTGTCAGATCCAGATTTGATTTCTGTGAAGATAAATACACATGCAGAGGCTATGCATGCTAGAGAAGTTCCAAAATACAAGAAATCCATTAAAAAGGAGGAGGTACTACATGTAAAGTATCTAGAACCTATGCATCAGAAGGAGGTTTATCAAGAAACCATGGAGGTGATTAGGACTTTATAGGGTGAGATAAATTTTTTGAAAGAGAAATAAGGGAAGTTAGAATAAGAGAAAGTTGTTAAGATCCATCAAATAGACATTTATGATTTGAAGGAAGTTTGCAAGATGTTGCTACAACAGAACAATATTCCTTTATTGGCTAACCTCCCTCCTCATAGCCTTGATGATGACAATGAGATCACTCTAAATTCTTTTGTTGTTATCTTTCTTTTGAGTAATAGTTTGATTCATATAGGCAACAAAGTGAATGTAATCACTTTGGACACGTGGATTCAGATGGGAAGACCACCATTGCAACCATCTTCAAATGTGTTGTTTATGGAAAACAGGACTAAAGTCATGCCCATTGGAGTTTTTAAATATTATTACACTACTATACAAGGGGAAAAGTTTACTTGTGACTTTTAAGTATTTTCTCTTGCAGAGGCATACATTTTTCTAGTACTACTTGGGAACCCTTGGTGTTATACAAATAATTCAAATCTATGCTTCAACAAAGGATATATAAATTTTTAAAACAAGGAAAAGCACATTATCATTAATTTGGTAGATGGAAAAGTAGCACCTTATGTAGAGCCCTTAAGTGAAGAATATTTAAATAGAATTTATGTGTGCACCATTAGAGATCTAGAAGTGCTTGAGCCATCAAAGGAATGAGTTCTCTAATCTGATGATGCATAGTCCATGAGTGATACTAAAAGTGTTGCATGTTACAATTGGGTACATGAAACTTATGAAATGGTTGGGTGGGAAGTAAGGAGTGCACCTACGCATGTAAGTAGGCAACATTGTGTTAGAAATTTGGTCAACAAATAGGTAGCAAGGTACAATGGAAAATGAAATCTTGAAGTATTCATATGCGCTATGGAATTTCAATAGATAAATCAAGTGGAAAGAAGGAATATGCTAGTCTATACTCTATGCAGGAAAATATAGCCTTGGTGGAGGGTTCATAGGAATAATATTTTAGAATAGCAAGAAGTGAGAATCATCATCTATGCTAGATTTCTTTAGAGTAATGTGCCTACTCAGATTTATGAATTTCATGGGAAGGATCCTATTCAACATCACATTCAACAATGTGAGAGACTCAGGACAGAGGGGCAGGAAGTTTTACCACCTTCATTGTGAGTGCATAAACTCTACTACACCTTGTGAGGGTGTGCACATGTATGGTATGTCTATGCAGAGTTGAATAAAGAGACTATAAATTGGCAAGACCTGAGTGTAGGTATGATTCAGACATTTGACTATTTTTCCACTAAACCTCCAGTGAATGAGGAGTTACGGGTCATAAAGCATTTGAAAATGGGTGATAATGTAAATTTTGGGGAACTTATTTAGGAATTACTAGGTGAATCAAACCTGGAGCCTCATTTTAAAGAAGAAGAGAGAGATGTAGAACAACTTAGGCATGCCTATCTAGAAGAAGAAAAAGGAAAAATGGTCCATGTAATTGATGATAAATAAGTGGAGAATTTGGATCTTGAGCATACAGAGGGTATGTATGACATATTAGATAGTGTAGATGAGAAGGCACGCGCCTCCCATGAGCTGATGAAAACTAAAAAGGTCAACATTGGAGCATATGCTAAACCTAAGGAGGCCATCATTGGAGATTATTGGTCTAGCTCTTAGGTTGCTAAGATAATTGAGCTATTGCGCAACTTCAAGGACATGTTCCCTAGGGGATATCATAAATTGAAATGGGTACATGAATCTTTGGGTGAGATGAGAATGAAGCAAAAGGAAGGTGTGTGCATGGTTATGAAGATGCCTTATAAAAGGAATCCTAACCTGAGCATCAAGGGGAAAGAATAAATTGATAAGATACTCTGGAATCATTGAGCTTATTGAGGAGTTAGAATGGGTTAATCCTATGCTTATCAGTATAAAAAAATATGGAAAAATTAGAATTTGTGTGCATTACAGGGAGTTAAATTTTGCATGTGTAATTGATCCCTTTCCCACACCATTTACTGAATAAATATTGGAAGGTGTTACATGGCACGAAATGTACTCCTTCACTGATGGATTTTTTGGATATCCGTAAGTGAGGATAGCTAAAGAGGATCAGGAAAAGGCAACTTTCACCACTAAATGTGGAAGTGTTTCATACATGCTTATGCCCTTTGGATTAAATAATGTTCTTGTAGTATTATCACACATTGTTGTATAAGCATTCCAAGACTTTATACATAAGTTCTTGTAGGTTTATCTAGATGATTGGATAGTTTATGGGCTTATGAAGGATCACTATGATGATTTTAGACTTATATTTTAAATATGACAATAGTTGAGAATCTCTTTAAACATTAAGAAGTGTGTGTTTACTACACCTTTTGGGACTTTTCTGGGACATATCATCTATAAGGAAGGCTTGTTAGTGGATCATACTAAGGTTGATATTATCTTTGTTTTAGAGGATCCTACTAACCAGAGTGATTTATGTGGATTCCTGGGGTACACAAGATATTACATAAAGTTCATCAAAGTTTATTCTAAGATCATTGTGCCCTTTGAGGAATTATTGAAGGGTAAAGGTAATTTCTATTAGGGTGAGGTGCAACAGAGTGAGTTTGAGACATTGAAAGAAAGGCTTACTAAAACACCTATTATATACTTTCCTTAATGGACTAAGCATTTTCATGTGTATGTGGACACCTCTGACATGGCCATTGGCATGGTATTATCCCATCCTAGAGAAAGGATTGTTGATAATTCTATTTTCTTTACAAGAAGGAAGTTAACTCGAGTAGAACAAAATTAAACTACTACAAAGCGTGAGGCATTGTCCATGATCTGGACATTGCATAAGTTTTGATAGTACTTGCTGGCAACAATTTTTATCTTCTATAAAAATCACATGGAATTAAAGTACTTGGTAAACAATCCTATCTTGTAGGGGCACATATGACATCAGATTATGTTATTTCAGTAATTTTACTTTATAATTGTGGTGAAGCCAGGAAAGAGTAATTATTTACTAGATCATTTATCAAGGATTAATATAAGTGAGGATGAGTAGATCATAAAGGACATAATATCAGATGCACAACTATTTATATTGAACCATGTTCCCTCTGAATCAAAAGATATTTCCTTCTTTTTGTGAACAGGTTTTCCGCCTGAAGGAATGAAGGCCTCAGAAAAGAAACAACTTTCTATACACGTCATGACTTATATGTTGATCAGTGGAGACTTAAACAAAATTCTTTGAGATGACGTTTTGCACCAGTGTGTACTTGAGAATGAGCATGAAGCTATTGTAGAAGAGGCCCATGATGATATTACAGGTGGAAATTATTCCAGACATACCACCGTGTGAAAAAAATTATTGGCTTGTTTTTTATGGGAAACATTTTATAATGATTGCAAAGAATATTGTAAGGTATGTGACAATTTTGAATTTCTTGGAAAGCCTGGGCATAAATATGAGACCCCTTTAAGGCCAATCGCTAGTGTAGAATATTTTAAGAAGTGGTAAATTGAATTTGTGTGTCCTATTTCCTCAACCACGCATGGAAATGGATCACGCTATATTATAACTTGTACATAATATCTCATAAGGTGGGAAAGCAATACCTAGAAAGGATTTGACAGTAGCTATGGTAGCATTGTTTCTATGGAAAAATATTATCAGTAGGTAGGGTTTTCCTTTAAGTTTAACATGTGATAGAGATACTCATATTTTTAATGAGACCATCAAAATACTATTGGCAGAATTTATTATTGCACACCATAAAACAACACCCTATCACCCTCACGAAAATGGAACAACTAAGGCTTTCAAAAAGATATTAAGCCATTCCTTGACTAAAATTTGTGATGTTGGGAGAAAATAATGGGATGATTAATTATTTTTTGTAATTTCCTCATACAAGACAACCTACAATCGGTTGAATAAGGCCACACCATTTCAGTTGGTGTTTGGCTTGGAGGCTATTCTACCAGTGGAATTCATGTTACCTTCTCTATGTATTGCACGTGCAGGAGGTTTTTCTGATGAGAAATAACTTGAAGAGAGTATTTAAAAACTAATGAAGTTGGATGAAATCCATGCTATAGCTAGATGGAGTTAAAAGTGTGAAAAATCCAAGAAGAAGGTATGACATGATTGACATATTTAGGATAAGAAACTTGAAGTTAGGAAAATGGTTCTTCATTATGATTCAAAGATTTTGCGCCACCCAGAAAGCTTAAATTGGATTGGTTGGGACCATATGTTATAACTTATTTACTTGATTCAGGTGAATTCCAGTTAGAGGTGCTAGATGGAATATGGTTGTTAGGTTACTTCGACAAGAGTAGGCGTAAGCCCTACTATAAATAAGTCTTCTTGGTTTTTCTAATAAGGTAGTATTGCAACTTATCTTAGATTTCCTTAATGAAATTCCTTTACATGTGTTTCCTTTCATTTTTTCTATTCTTTATCAATTTATTTTAGTGTTTTCTATAATAAGTGCACTTGCATGCCAAAATTTTATTACTGTCTAAGCGTTTTCATGCACAGAGGACCGCACATACCCTTAGTGTGGGGTAGAGTATATACAAGGTTCATGGACCAAATTTGAATGTTATCTAAATATGGATATGCATAAATATATTTTTTGTAGGTGCTTGAGTAAAGGTACAGATGGATAAATATTTCTCATAACTGAAAACCATGTACCATTGGATGGACATAGTGTAAAATAAGGTAGGATGTAGCTGTTGAAACTACTTATTGAAATGTGTAGTGGATGGGTACTTTGGCACATAAAGGTGTGAAAAAAGAGGTATGTGTCCAAGGAGTAGTAGGTGCACCAAAATTTTATGACTGTGGCATGGAAAAATCAACAAGGAAAAGGAAAGACATGTAAAGTTAACATGAAGTACGGTGGTAGGTGGTGAGAAATAAATGTGGAAACTTTTTGAAACTCTATATAAGGATGTGTTGTGAAGTCATTTTTCACTTTCCGATCAAGAGAATACTTACATTAGTAGAAGTAAAATGAAATGTGCTTGAAGCTTCCCAATTCCCTAGATGATATGGACAAGATTGTCTCAAGTCTTTCCAATTTTCTCAAGATAATACAGAATGAGGGTAATAACATTACCCTAGATGATATGGAGGAATTTCTTGTAGATATTATAGATTAAACAAATAAAGTGCTAAATTATTGGAATGTATTGGAGGAAAAAATTAATTTTGAATATCCAAAGCTAGTCTTGTCAGTAGAAGAGGAGAGTACTGAATAGTTTCTCATTTTTTGGGTGTAGTAATTCCTTTATTCTTTCATTCATTATTCATTATTCTTTATTCATGGAGATATAGGTTGTGATTACCCATTGCCTAATGTGGAATTTAAATTAGTGTGGGGTAATTCTGAGCTGATGAAATAAAGATTAAGTATGAATGCATAGAAGGATTTGGTGTGCAAGCATAGGGTGCGTGAATAGAGGTGGAATTATAATGGTACAGGGTGTGCCCAAGAAGGTTTGAAATCAGGACTTAGCCATGTTTGTAGATTGGGGATAATTATTGACATGGAGTTTCTAGAAGACTTCAAGTACACATAAAGGATATTTTGGAAAAGTAGAAGATTGAGTTCCATGTAGTGTTTTGCATCTAATAATAGGATTATACTTCGGTTATATTATTAGATACTCTATTATTAGTGAGATTGCATGATCTCATATTTATTATGTAAAGGTGCATGGCTATTATTAGCATGTATCTTATTTTTGAAAGGTGCATGGGTGGTGAAGGGAAAGTCCTCACCCCTATATATATTTATTGATTTGCATGGTTTATATAGTTATATGCTTTGTAGAGCTATGCTGCGAGTTTATGGGCATACATGACTATGATGGCTTTACTATGTTTGTAAGAAGCATCTGTGTTTTACAAAAATTAAGATATTTGATATTTTAGGCTAGATATTGATGTTCGACATAACAAAACATGGATCTTGTATGGTACATATTATTATAGTTATTGTTTAAGTGTTCTTGCATATGGTTGAGATCTAGATCTTGTTTATGCACTTCAATATACTTGTTTGTCATTATGGATATTAAATATTTGTTTAAGCATGTTAAATCCTTGAACAATCTGACATAAAAGAGGGACCTGATACCCTTGTATGCTTCAGGTGAACGATTAGTTTAGGATGAGTGATGTTGCATTGCATCTTAGGATTTTGGTGGTAAAAAATAGCTACAACACATTTTTATACACATGTATTTTACAATGCATTTTTACATACATGCATATTTGACTACTTGATCATGTTCTCCTTACAATTCTAATCATATGAGAAACAAGTAGTGAAATTGGGGGGCAGCAACAACAACAACAACAACAAACAATGATAACAATAATGACAACAACAACACACCACTACATGCACTTGTCTTTACTAATCATGCAGGTACACTACATAGAACAAAAACTACACATGCATTTCACCTTAAGTTTACTCTCATCACTTTTTATGTGCATTTTTCATCTTTAGAATCCACGATCCTCTAAATTTTTCTTTTTGTAAATATATTCTTGAGTTTAGTCCATTGTCATGTCTTTTTCTACACTCTATATAGATCTCAAGTAAACATCTCTATCTACTTTATGTTACTGAGAATTCCAATCACCAACATAAAGTGGGGGAAAATGTAGACAAAAAATCATGCACTTTAGACATTATTTAGCCTAGTCTTATACTACTATTTAGATGGTTCTCAAGTGAATAAAGTATTAATTAATCCCACCTTTTGGTGACCTTTATTTCACATTTTATTTTGTCATTCCCATAAATTTTCTCCTACATATCCACCTACGTCACAACTTTCCTAACATTTTAGCCTAAACATAGATACCCAGGCCTATATTGGGGTGCCTCGAGGAGCCCTAGTCCCAATTGGGGTGCCTCAATCCATGTTCCACTTTTCTAATTCTTTTTGGGGTCTTTCTATCAATTTTTCATCCTTATCTTTTTCCTAATCAACCATGTCTAGGTTAATTACAAAATTAGACTAAGATAACCCTATAAATATAAAGTTATAAGACCATAATTAGGGTCCTAACATCTCATACTACTATCACTCCATATAGAGTTTCATCCATTGCATCACTTGCATTAACATAACGACATGCATCAAGGCTAGGAGATCTGCATCCACACACATAACATAGGGAGAGGGATTTTATTATATTCCATACACACATGCTATTACATTTTCTATAGTTAGTATTACTTGTTACTTCAGAAAGTGTGTCTGACACAAGAGCACCTAGGGTATGACATGCATAGACTCACCAAAACTACATCTAGGTCTAAAACATAATGAAGGTGTCGGTGATAAGACCACTAGTTTGGCGGCAGAGGTCAATCCGACCCATTCATTTCACATCTTTAATCTTTCTTAGAGTTTGATACTTCTTTCCTTTTTATAGGTTGTCATCTCATTATTCAACACATCCATCATAACTTGGTGAATCTAGTGGTATAAACATGAAGCATTTAAAGATACCTTGCGACCTTGTAAAATTCATATTTAGAACTTTTACAGAGATCAAGGAACCTAATTTGTAGACCAAGGTGCCCTAGTCAGTTAAGATCTACAAGATTTTACCTTTGCGGGACTTCTGAGGGGTCGTATTCACTTCTATATTTTATTATCAGACCTGTGAGAACTTGCAATAGTCTCTTCTAATCATCTAAGTCAATTCTCTTCCTTTAATTTCATATTTAAGGTTTCATTTCATTTACTATAATTATTTATAATTATTCCATACTATTTTAGTACATATAGACAACATTTTAGTCGTCATATTTATATTAACTAGTGGCTATACTTCCCATTAGCATTGATCCATTTTTAGTTAATCATGCTCTGAAATAGTGAACTTATTTATGAGTGTTGTAATAAATTTCAGAATCCATGTAGTACTATGTGTAGGTATGTGTAATGATTCCCTAGGATTCCCTTGTGTAAGTTACACTAAGATAGCAGGCTAGATCTATAATACTCCAAATGCAAATGTGTGTAATTGAATATAATAAAATTCCCTCCTATGTTGTTTATGGATAGGAATGTATACTTTTTCCCTTGAATGAGAGTGCTAGATGGGTACTTTGATGTGATATTGTGCCTTTGGATGTAATATTAGGTGATAGTAAATAATGCTAGTTCTTCGTCCTTTATTTTGAAAGCATAACTTTGTATTTATATGATTCCCTTGTTTGAATTTCATAATTGAAAATTGGAAGGATGAGCCAAAGTAGTAAAAAGTAATCAACAAGAGGAAGGGGTCCAAAAGGATGAGAAAAAGTTAAATAAGGACATGAGAAGACATGAGCTCTTGGAACTAGTGTCCCAACTATGCGCTAGTGTCCAAAGACATAGAAAAATAAAAAATTCACATTCCATCAAGAGTGCAAGATGTATAAATTCAATAAAAGTGGATAGGATAAAGCTAAAGGAAAAATTTAGTTTTCAATTAGTAGTTTTTTTTCTTACAAATAATGTAAATGATAGCATGATTTTAGAACCTAGAAATGTACCCAAGTGCATAGATTTTGTGTCTACAGAAAGCTTATGAAATATTAAACTTCCTATGTAAAAATCTAAAACTAACATATTCCTAAACTAACAACGTTAAACAAAATATAGTGGATGATCTTGAAAATTTTGATTTAAAGTCCTTCCATTATAAGGTAACAACATATTTTCAATCTTAATGGTACTTAAGAAAGCATATACATTGTATTCCGTCTAAAATTCCATCAAAATACAATTTTCACAAAAAATAAATAATGATTCCTTCTCAAAAACAACAACATAAGGTTCAAAAGGGGTTACCTCAAAATATAGCCATTGAAACTCACAAAACTCTTTTACTTCAATTGTGATGATTTTTGGGTATGTAAATTATTCTACACGGAACTTCTATTGGTATTTTTTCTCATCAAATATTTTTCAAATGCTGCAACCTGCATCTCTTCTTTTTCTTTATTTTTGTAGATAATTTCTATCCATTGTTTCTCAATTGTTAGATGATATGTCATTAAAATTTTTATTTTAATATTTTTTTCATTTCATCTAATATTATTGACTTTTGGGTGATTGGTTTATCCATTCTAATTGTACTAAAAGGGTGTTTTGAATCTACAATTGTAAAATCCATTTTTCCTCTTTTTGTTTGGTATCCAAAGATTCATCCAAATATATAAACAAATCTACATTCCAATAGACGACGTTATTAATAATATTTTCTTGTAGAAAATCAATAGCTTTCATCAAGGAATGATTTTGTAAAATCAATTTAGAATATAATATTATGCAATGTATTGTTTCTTCCTTTTTGTTGTTCAACATAAATATCATATCTTGCAAACACATCTTACTTGAATTCAAATTTATTCAAAAAATATATTTCTTCCATAATTACTTGTTATAAAAAATTATATAAAGTTTTATCATTATATACATATTCAATTGGGAGCATGAAACTCTCAAATGTTTCTATTGTTAAAGTTTTATCCTTTCATGCTTCACATGGAGGATCTACAAGATCAAATTATTATTCATGCTCCTCTAGCATTACATGATCATTATATGAAATATTTTTAGCAATAAAACTTTCGGTGAGTTCAAATGGAAGACTTTTGAATTCTATCGTTACTTCTTTATCCATATCTTCAAGATTAGAAACTAATTCTTCCTCTTTATATTTCAGATTTGAATAACTTTTCTCTTGGGTATCTAATATGTATTTTCTTATGGATTATTCTTTATGAAAAATAGGGATATCAAATTTTCTATCCCACTCCATTGAATGTTGGAAGCTTTCTTTTCTATTTTTCAACTCTCTATGCCATCTCTTTAGAAGTACTATATTTATTCATAATGTTTATGGTGAATGTGTTGATTCACTGTCATAGATTCAAATCTAGGTGTGCTCATATGTGAAAAAAAGGTTGAGTACTATCATGTAGTTAAATGTAAAAAGGAGATTTATGACATAGTGGTATGAATTTGGATTCAAATAATGAAGGAAAGGATAAGTATTTAACTACTTTGGTAGTGATCTGGGTGGTTGGGTGGAGAGACCATATTATTTTGGTAAAATACAACCCCATAAATAGGGTTGTCTTAGACCATATTATTTAACCTCTATCCCTTTAACCATCATTATGATCCTCATTTGCTGATTTCTCTAATGTATCAAGGTTTTTGTGTAGTGGTACCTTAAATTTGGTGTTATAGTATCCACCCATGTTTGAATCCAACTCAGTTAGTTAGCGTTAGAGCTCAAAATTTCACCCTACTCCAGATCATAGAAATCATGATTTTGTAAGGAAACATGGGACTATATCCAAGTTATGGAACCTTGCAAAATAAGACATGTACTTCCTGAGAAGTTTGGTTCCTCTACCTAAATCTAATGCTAACACTACTCCTATAACAGAAATCAAATCTAACTAAACCTATTGTAAACATTCCAAGAAATCATGGTTAGAAGGAGAAGTGTAAGGAAAATCATAAGCTAAAAGGGTGGTGATAGCATTAGGAAAGGGATTGATCACTCTCCACAAGGGGAAAGAATGAGATAAAAAATGGGTGAGAGGGAAGATAGATGTGCCACATATAAGAACCATGTAGAATGAAATTTCCCACGCATTGATTACACAATGAAAATGGAATCTACAAGAAATAAATACAAAAAACATGACAAAAAATGAACTAAGAGGAAAGAATGAAAATAAAATGATCTAGAGCATACAAATGTTCCACAAAATAGATTTTATTGCTTTAAAATATGCAAAAATTTATAACTTTCATGGTAGAAGGTGAAAATACATTACAAAGACAAAATTCGAGGTCTAAAAATCATGAGAATTTGGCCACCATTTTCACATGGTGTCATCACAAAAAAGAGCATTGTTTTACAAATGAGAGAGTTTTACAATATATAGAGAAATGGCTTCTAACCACTAAAAACATGCATTAAATCTATGAAAAGAGGTATATGCCACCTTTTCAATATGTTTGCCAATGGCCCTTTACCTATAAAAGAAGGCATGGGTGTCATACCTCTTTAATATTGGTTATTGAGCTACCTTATACTGTATTCCATCAACTTTAGCATCAGTCGGTAGCATTAGCCTACTGTCAGCTAGTTTCATCTGATCATGTTATCATTTGGTAACATTCATATTGTCTACAGCCTCTTTATATGAACTTACTACTAACTCAACTTATATTCCATCTCTATCCTTTTTACTATCAACCAGTAGCACTCAAAGATGCTATTGGCTAGTAGCATTTGAATTTTCTATCATTGAGTAGCATCAATACAAACTACTTGTTGGTAAAATTTGTACATACTACCGAAGGGGACCCAAATCTCCATGACTTGCATAACTCACCTTTTCCTTTGTTCACTTCCCCCACTCGCTTTGCTGTAGTCCAGGTTTGTAAGTTGTCTAATTTTTGATGGGGTAAAAAAATTTGACCAATAGTTTGGTGACATCTAGGGGACATCTTCCTACTAGATAATGAATACTAGTTTCCTTAAAACATCCATTGGGAATGGATTCAAGCCTAACCTTTAAGAAATTAATCTTATCATTTGAATATTTTTCTCCTAAATCTGCATTAACTTAGCACCAAACAGGAACTGCCTTGTGACGACTATCCTGAAATTGATATGTGAATTTGTTTATAAACCTTGTAAACTTCTCCAACCATCTGATTCCACCGTGAACACTACTTCCTAAAATGAACAGAATTTGTCTCATGGGCTCTGAATAAAACTTGGAAATTTCCCAACTTATTTGATTTGGCCCTAAAATGAACTATGAACAACAATGAAATCCTGTAAAAACTATATACAAACATGGAAAATCATACATGTCCCAAGTGAAACATGTAGAGTTTTCACAAGAACTTATTTTACTAAAAACAAACCTATTCTACACTACTCTAACCATATGTAAAGGAAACATAAAAAAATCCTATAATAGGCATGGATAAGTAGCTTCCCTTTCTTACAATTTTAGACCATGTATTTGATTTTGAAATGAACATAGTCTTTAACAAGAGTGAAAATTTTCTCAGAAACTAGTTATCCACCCTTCTCCTCAAAGTATAAAAAACATGAATACCTCTATTAGTTATTATGAATTTTTCTGGAGGTGTTATCGCTAATGTTTGGTGCACTGAAGTTCATCCTCATACTCTAAAATGAGCATGGCCAGTTGTAACTCTACTTTTAGATCCAAATTATCTAAATATCTAATCAAGTATGCAACCTTGGGAACCAATGGACTGATCTTTGTGATCTACCCATTACTTTTAAGCTTGACCCCATGAATGGAGTCATCCTGCAGACTTTCCACTTGAAGGTGAAGATTTTTCACAAGCTGATATGATCTATTCTCTACTTCCTCTACAAACTATTTTTCCTTGTCCAAAATTTCATCCTATTAGTATAACATACTTCATTTTGAAGTAAAGGCCCTCCTTTGTTTACTTTATGAAATTTCATCTTCCCAATAAGATTTATATCATTCTTCAATAGTTCTACAATCATCATACATGGTAGGAATTCTAGGAGATAATATATAAGTGAGGGATTGTTGATTCGTTTCTTGATCAAATAGAGAGAAATTGGAGGAAAAGGGGAAAATGTGATAAATAATGGAAGAAAAATGAAGGTGAGATGGAAGGGAAGAAGAGGAAGAAATGGAATCCTCAAGAAGGGTGGGGAGTAAGCTAGGAACATAGATAGTAAGATGAGATGGAATAGGTTTGGTAGAAGAAATAGGAGGGATGCAAGATGGTTATGTAGGGTTTCCCCATTGATAAGGTTTCCTAACACTATATTCAAGAGCTTCCATTAACTCATCCCATTTTGTAATTTAGGGTAGCATCTCTACTATACAATCCAACTTCTACTTAGGGTTGAAGCAGCTTCGTATAGGGCCAACCCATGGACAAGGGACCCTGAAATCAATTTTACATGCCTTTATTACACATGTAAACCTGATCTAAACCATGTTCATATCCATTTCTTGAATGTTTCTCTGAAAATAAGCATTTTTCATGGAAACACCACCATCACCTACATAACCCTATTGTTGTAAAACATCATGGTAAGAAGGATAACCACATGGATTAGTGGGGGTTGGTTTATATGCATGATCATCATGATAAGGCTCACATAAATAATTTGGAGGAGGAGTTTGGGAATATGGGGATGGAGGGAACTGGTAATACTACTGCAAATGAGAGTTCCAGTATGGGAATGTAGCCATTATTTCACAAGTTCATTAAAGAGGAAAATGACAAGATGGAAAGAAAGGAAATGGATTAAATAATGAAGGGAAAGGTATAAACATGAGATAATGGGTTGGTTGGAACATTGGAGTCACCATATGTTCTTGAAAATTACGTCAAAGGAAAAATATCACCAAAAACACATCAACTTGATGAAATGAAGTTATAGAGTGCTTCAAACTCATCCCACCAAGCATGCCAAAACTCTTGGAGCTCAAAATTTCACCCTGCTTCAAATCATAGACAACCTAGGATTTTGAGGAAACATAGGACTGTCTCAAAGTTGTAGGACCTTTCAAACTGAGACATATCTCTAGAGAAGGCTAGTTCCTCTACCAAAATATACTATTAACACTACTCTTACAAAATAAATTAAATCTAACTAAACCTAATCTAATAATTCCAAGGAAAAAAGGTTAGAAGGAGATGTGTAAGGTAAATCCTAAGCTAAAAGGGTGGTGATAACACTAGAAAAGGTGTTGATCACTCTCCAAAATGGGAAAGAAAGAGAGAAAACATGGGAGAGAGGGAAGACAAATGTGCCACAGATAAGACCCATGTAGGCTGAAATTTCCCATGCATTGACAACACAAAACAAAAGAAACTTGCAAGAAAGAAATACACACAACATGCCAAAAAAGGACAAATAAGCAAGAATGAAAATAAAACAATCTAGGGAAGACATGTGCTAAAAAATAGATTCTATTGCTTAAACATATGCATAACTTCATTACATTCATAGAAGAAGGCATGAATACATTGTAGGGACCAAATTCAAGGTCTGGAACTCATGGTAAGTAAACTAGCATTTTGGCATGGTGCCATTACAAAAGGGCATTTTTTTACAAATAAGAGAGTTCTACAATAAATAGAGAAAGCAATTATAGCTACTGACAACATGCTTTAAATCTACGAAAAGAGGTATAGGCCACCTTTTCAATCTGTTTCTCAATGGTACTTTTCTTGTAGGACAATACATGGGTGTCATACCTCATTAATACTGGTTGTTGAGCTACCTTGTATTGAATTCCATCAACCTTAGCATTAGTCGGTAGCATCAACTTTTTGTCAGCCGATTTCATCCTAACCTACTATCGGCCAGTAGAATTCATAACACTAACACCCTTTTTCCTTCTAGAATTTAGTACAAATAAGGTTGGTTCCTTCTATCTTACCCACTACAAACTAACCTAAAACATTAAAAAATAAATAAACTAATCATAAAACAAAAAATTCACAGGGGAAAAAGTTGAAAAGGGAGAAAATGTTGTAAAATTGCACCAAAACTAAAACATGATTAAAATATGACTTTTAGAGACATAAGTGCAACCACACATAAAAAAATCAAAGAGAAACATAGATTTTTACAAGAGACAAGTGATTAGATTCAAATAAAAGTAAGAGGGAAAGTGATTCAATTCCAATACACTGCATTTAAATGATTGAACAAAATTTTCATATCACTTAAATAATTTCCACTTGCATTTATAGAGTAGAGGTTTGTAAAACTCATAAAAATGTAGTTATAGAGGATTAAAGGTATGGAAATTGTAAAAATCTAAAGTAGAGTTACAAATTTAGTAGAGAAGAGCCTTTTTCATGTGCATAAGAACTTACATATTTAGAGAATGTGAGAGATAAGGGGAGTGACTAAATATCCACAAATAGACCATTTCCACCTAAAAGGGACCAAATTCCATAATTTTTGTAAGACAAAGCCTGAACACCCTTTCTTCCTTAAAATTTAGTGTCATTATAGGTAAACCACAAATTATGGGTGTCATGAAGCAATAAATTTGGTTGGTGAAGTGGTTAGATACTTGTAGATGTAAAAAAATATGCCTTTTAACCCCCAAATCTTACATGTGTACTTTTCATCCTCAAAACCCAATCAAATCCTTCATTTTTTGATGCCAAAATACATCCCTAGAAGAGATGGTTTTAGTTCCATGGTTTGTGCAATTTAGAGCTATGAGTTCAAATTTTAGTCTAAAAACCAAATCCCTTATGAAAAATAACACGATAATCAACCTAGGTGAAGTTAAAGAGAGCTCATCGAATAAAGAAATTCTCTTTATACGACTTAAAAAGACAATTTAATCCTTGTGCAAAGATGTGGATGGTTAGGGGAACGAAGGAGTGGTGGAAAAAATTTTAGTGTTCATGTTTGACCTAATTTTTTTTATTTGCACTGCTTGGTGGACACGATAGGGTTTTGGGGAAAATATAGAACCTCAGTCCTATTCCCTATGGGTATTTCAAGACCAAATTTCCCAATGTGGTGCCCTCTATTCCCCTCATTGTAATTTTTGGATGATCAAGGAACACTCATAAACCTTGAAATATTCCATCTATTATGATGAGTTTCGACTTTCTCTATCTCTATCCCCTTCTTCCATGCTGACAATTACAGAAAATCAGCAAACTCTAAAAAAAATTGAGTTATTCCTAAGGTTCATTCTAACCATGAATTAACTAATTACATCCTTTGCAAGTGGCTAGGTAGAGATGCGGGGAATTCATGTAATAAGAGAACTATTCCAATAGTTCCTATAAAACCTTATTTAAATGATTACACCCCTCATTGCTTCCCAATTTGTAATGTGGGGAACTCAGCAAATGAGAGAAATATTCCCTTAGTTCCTCAAAATGCCAACTATGCATAGTTTTTCCCTATTTTTGCAAAAATTTGCAAAACTCCTTAGACTATGAGGCTTAGCAAGAGGGAAAAAAGGACCCAAACATGATATTTTACCCATTAATTGTAAATGGAAGAGAAAATAGATTTTTAAGTTGTTAAAATGGCCTACGAGGTTATTTTAGGCAACATTTTAGTTACTCAAGTGGGATATTTTCTTCCACCCCACTACTAAAAATAAAGAATGAAGATGTTGTCTCCAGCAAGAAAAGTAAGAGCCTCAAAGCTAAAATCCCTGCTTCCCAATGAGTCCTAAGGAGCCACAAAGACTTGGAACTAGCTGAAAACCTCCTGCATATTAGCAAGCCGGTGGAGGAGCCCAAAGAGGAGGAATTGCTAGATAGGGTGGACAGATTAGAAAAGGAGATACAAGAGCTCAAAGGGGCTATAAAAAACATGGAAAGAGCTAAGGGTAAAAGGATCCTTCAAAGTGAAAGGGAAGAGGGGGTTATTGCTGAAGTCTTCAAGAAACTACAGTCCTTAGATGACAGATTGGGGAATGCTAAAAGATGCAATGACTGCATATTGTCTGCCCTCAAAAGCATTTATAATTTCATTGAACAACATGTCCACAGTGTTTGTAGTTTAAGTGGGATTAATGAGGACATATGGGGCCCTAAAGAGAAAAGGGACATTGCAATTTCCCAAGCGGATTTGCAAGACTCCTCTCAGGCCACTTCCATTGCCTTCTTCATGTCACTATAGGCTATCAAGACCAAGATTGATAGAGCAATCAAGTAACGGGTTGTTGTGATGTTGTTTTTTGGCTACGATGTGGCTGTCATCTGGTAGTTTTGGCGTTGTTTTTTGGCGGAGCTCTTTATTTTGTTTCTCTTTTGGTTCCTTTTTGATCTTTCCTTCTCATTTCTGGATCTTTGTACGTTTAGATCCTTTTTTCAATTATATTGTAATATTTGGTTGTTGAGCCTTCCTTGGTTGATTGTTTTGGCCTTCTCTGGGCTGCTTCTCTCATCTTTACTATCTGGCTTTTGAGCCATTTTGTATACAGGGTATAGTCCCTTCAAAACTATTTGCCCTTAATAAAAAAAAAGTGGGATATTCTCCTTTTAGAAATATTATTAGTGGCCTTAAAGTATCTATTGGTCATGGATTCAATCTTGAAAAACTTGAAATTCTTATCCATGGGTTTGCATGGACTTAGAGATGACCTGAAACTAAATAAATTTCTTTTTGAAGATGATTTCTTTGATTTTTTGAATGAAACTTGCAAAATTTTCCCAAAACTCATTTTTTTTTCCAGGGAAGGAGCATGGAGGACTCTTATTTGTGAATGATATTGGGGTTGAATGGATAACCTTAAGGATTCCTTGAAACAACTAGTGTCTACCCTAAAACCTACTTAAACCAAATTATGCAACACTAACAAAGGGCCACAAAAACTATGTAAAAACAAGAAAAATCATACATGTTCCAAGAGTAAACATACATAATGTGAAAAATCACTTATTTTGTAACAAAAAACCCTACTATACTCCTACTCTAACCGGTAAAAATAGAAGCTACTTAAAACCAACTATTGGTTGGGAGAAATAACTTCCCTTCCTTAAAAAATTGGGCAATGTGATCAATTTTTCTAAAAAAATGGTCTTTAATGAGACTGGAAAAATATCTTGAAATTGATTTCCATTCTCTTTAACAAATGAAAGAGAAAAATACCTTTGTCTAATATTTATTGGAGTTTAGGAGGTCTTTTTTTTAATCTTTAAAGCTTTGAATCTTTTTTTGATGGATTTTCTCCAAATATGATTTTGTGAAAAGAGGCAAGGAAAGACAAACATTCATTATCATTTCCTTCTCTATCTCAATTCAAAAGGAGAATTCAATAGTAATATTCTCTTTGTTGAAGAAGATAGGTGATGAGAATAAAATATTAATAATCTCAATAGGTTCTTCATCACCAATGAAATCTTCTAAATCTTTATCCTTTTCATTTCCCAACTCTATTTAGATCATATATTCCTTGGAGTCCTCCTCAAAATTCTAAAATTGAAGATGCCACCGAGGAGGAAAATAACATTGTTTTAAACACTAAAGGAAATGAAAACTACTCTACAAACAAAAGAAAGTGTTGAAGAGAACTTAGATGAAGTAAAACTAATCTTATATATATGAGGTGGAACCTTTTCTTCAAAAGAAATTTTCAAGATAAGTCTCACTGAATGGGATCATGAGATATTTTTCATTACATTTTGACAATTGGAAATAATTCTATGGCTTATAACTTGAGATGACATAATTTTCATTCCATATTATATAAAAAAATTGATTTTTTATCTAGCTTGGATCTATCTTAATTCCATTCAAGCAGAAGGTCTCCTTATTGAAAATTCCTAGCCACTAATTTATTGCCAGACCATTTCTTAATTAGAGCTTGATCATTTTCCATTGTTTGCATTTCTTGATCTCTTAAATATTCTAGCTCCATGAGATCTTCATATATTACTTCCATGTCCTCAAAATAAAACATCTCCACTTACTTGATGAGCTTTAGTGCTAGAAATTCAAGAGATATTGACAATATAGATTCCTTACCATAAAAAAGTTTTAAAGGAGAGTGGTTAATTGATCTTTGGGGAGGAATTCTATCACCCGATAAAACTAATTTCATATTTGTGTGCCAAGATATATGATTTCTCTCTAAATTTCTTATTATAATCCTGAAAAGTTTCTTATTTCTTTACTTATCCTTCCTATTACCTTAGGGGTAATAATTTTAGGGTGTGCTTAAGTATAATCCCTTTTTTAAACCCCAATCAGATATTTTTGTGCTAAGGAATGCTAAAACATTATCAGATATTATTTTAGAAGGAACACCAAACTTGGTCACAATACATTCATAAAAGTATAGGATGTTGGCCTTATTTACTTCCTTCAAAGAAACTACCTCTTTATATTTAGTGAAGTAATATGTGGATACAAAAATCCACTTATCCCCCAAACTATAATGTGGATTGATCACTCGAATAAAATATAACACCCATTGCATGAATGGTTGATCCATTAAAATGTGATGGAGTAGAGCTAGTAGCCTCACTTTGCATGTGAAGAAGGCACACTTTTTACATTTTTAACTCATGCATGAAAATATTTGAAGAGATTGGGCCAATAATAATGAACCTTTATGATTTTAAGTGTTTTCCTTAGAATGAAGTTCCCTCCTAATACTTAATCATGAAACTCATGCAAATATTTCTCAATCCAGTTTTCCTTAATGCATCTCAAGAGAACACCATTTACATGATTTATAATAAAATATCATGATTAATCACATAAGAAATGGATTGAAGCCTATTATACCTTATTTTATCCTTTCTTAAGATTTGAGGACATTGGATTGTTTAGAGAAAGTGCATTATATCATGGGTATAACACAGAATGAGTGAAACATCAGCCAATTATTGATCATAATGGAGCATTAAGACAACCTACTTTTTAATTTACATATCTGAAACTAGCTGCGGACACAAACCTTTACCCATTACTAACTTATTTTTTTGACTTCAACATCATACTCCACCACTCTAGTTATCCACCTAGCCATTTTGTCATATAAATCCATGTTTAAAAGGAAATCTTTCACAACACTATGTAACACCATCAGGGGGATCTTGTTGTTGGATACCAAATGTTTAAATTTATTCAAACTCCTTATAATATCCAAGGCATCATTCACAACAAATGAATACCTTACCTCATAATTTTATTTACTTTTAATAAAAAAATGCAATTGGTTGTTCCAACCCTTCTTTGTGCAGTTATACTAGTATGTAAAATGTTGTGTCCATGTCTCCAAAAGTGTACAAGGTGAAGTCCTTTGAGAAATCGGGATTGATAAGGGTAGGGTATTTTTCTATCGCTTATATGATGGCTTCAAAAATTCACTTTCCTTATAAATTAAACTTAAAAGATATGTTTTTTGTTTGCATAGTTGTTAATGGATTGAAAACATTGGAAAAATTTAGAATAAAATTCCTAAAACTGTTGATCCTTTATGAGAAGATTTGCAATGCCTTCTTATGACTAGGTAATGATAATTCCAATATGGTGCTTACCCTTTCTAGATCTATTTTAAGCCCTTTTTTAGAGACACTTTGGCCAAGGATATTACCTTCATGTGTTAGGAAGATATATTTCTTGAGATTGAGGGAAACCCAAAACTGTCTACATCTTTTATATACTTGTTTGAGATGAATCAAATAATCATTTGTATCCTTGGAAAATATTGTGATATCATCAAGGTAGACAAGAGAAATGTTATTTATCATCCCTTTAAATTCCATGTTCATGTATCTTTAGAAGGTTAATCTTATATTGGCCAAACCAAAGGGTATTTTTTATATGAAAAGGTTCCTCACTTAGTGGTAAAGGTCATTTTGAAATGATATTCTTCCTTCACCATGATAAAAATATACTTGTATTTGTCATCTAATAGTGAAAACATCTCTGAACCTACTACTATTTGGAAAATCTACTCCATGGAAGGAAATGACTAATGATGTTTCAAGGAATTCTTTTTTAAGTCCCTAAAATGAACACATAATCTTATTTCCCCATTTCTTTTCCTTACCAAAATTAGGTTGGAAACCCAATATGAAGTTTTAATGGGGAATATAATATTTTCCTCTATTAACTTATTCAAATATTTATTCATTAAAATCTCAATTATTTTGTTGATAGGTATTTGTTTTTGCGTAATGGGCTTGTCCATGATATCTAGATCAATGGTATATTGTACCAAATAGGGATCAAAACCCCTAAGGTCTTCATAAATCAATGTAAACCATCATAAAAATATGGAAAAATATCTACAAAGACATGTTTCTCTCATGGAGTACATACTTTTCCAATCTTAAGCAACTTGTATTTACTAACTAAAATTGGTTCCTAGTATTCACCTTTAACCACCATGTTTTTTTTCTCTTCCCTTAGTTAATCATTTGAATTAAACATGGAATCTAAGGTAGCTAATCCCTTGGCCAACTTGTTAGATATTAGTTGGACAATCTAATTTTCATATTTCTATTCCAACTTATCTTTATTTCTTGAAGAAAAATCAACCTCTTCATGGATGAAGTTCAAAATTTGTTGGTAATTATCAAATACTTCCCAATTGGTGTCATTTTCTAGGAAAGCATGTCTTACAACTACTCAAACATGCTATTGTGATTCATTCTTCTTGTTCCCTTCAAGAACATCAAGCTTAACACCAACTTCTGCTATCTATTAGTTGTTTCATTCTCCTTTCCTTGTATAGAATGGATGTTGAATGATTAAAAATGTTATAAAGATCCAATACTCTATGCTTATAGTATTTTAACAATTTTTCTTTGGTTTCATTTAAACAAATTACTTGATTCCCAACTCACTATCACTAAAATATTGCAATTCTGTGAGATCTTTATTTCTTTCTCATTATAGGCCATGAATTAGAGTATCATACTTATATGAGTTATTAGAAAAACCAAATTCAAATATGAAATCAGTGAAATACTCCACACTTGTGATAGATACAAATAATAAACCTCCTCATGCACCTTGCTTACTCCTAGACCCATCAAAGAAAATATGCCAAATTCCATCTTTTTTCTCATGCATTTTCATACTACTAGGAATAAATAAATTTTACTCATGCAAAAAATAGATATCAAAACCATCCTCTTAAATCTATAGGGATAAAAACCATGGAAATCAGCTCTCTTCTCATTAACAAACAAATTTGTAATTCCTTCAACTTGAGTGTTTTCCACTTGGACAATAGGGTCATCATTTTTATAACAGATTGTGTAATTTGCATTTATAGGACTTGATATAGAAGGTTATATGTGATATGTGGAAATAGGATCCAAACTTATAGTATATTTGGTACCATATTTTTTCCTAAAAATCTTATGAGACTAGTCAGCTACTAAGTACCCTCCAATCTTTGTAGTGAAATATCTAGAAAGGCATATAGAAAAAATGGATCTAGATCAATTGTGAAGACATCTGGACGAAGAAGAAAGTTATCTCATGCATGTAATATAAGGCTTAAACCTCTGATGACTCTAAAATTTCCCACTATTTTTCCATCCAGATGAACCACACCTTTATAGAGAGATTCATATTTGATCCCCATGTGGTTTTCTATTTGTTTTGGAATTATTTAATTGCTTTCCCTTGCATCAATCATGAAATTATGAACCAAGTGATAACAAATAATTATGGATAATTATAAGGGAGGATGATTCATAATATTAATTTTCTAATCATCCTTTCATTGAGGTGTATTAGTGATAAAAAAAATTTCCTTCTCTTTGGATGACTCATTTTTTATGTGAGATATTGAACATGGTTTCTTTCGAAAGGCTCCTTTGTCTAAGGATAACCAAAAAATCCCAAATTGAAATGTTCACATTATTCTTATTCATTTATTAAAGAATTTTTAAGGGATTGGAACCATCCTTTTGTAGTACCTTACTTGCAACAACCTTTTCTTGTGTTTGAGTTAATGTGAAAGGACCATTGGGCTTCCCTTTCATTCTAGAAGTCGGAATTTCATGACAATATTACACACTAGGATCTGAATTTGAATTGTCACTTCCATGAAGAGTTATATAAGGTTGAAAAGGAATTACATTTACTAATTTCCCCTCATCCAGATCCCTCCTTTTAGATCTAGTAAATTAGCTTTTACACATGAAGGAGAAGTATGATTTATCCCACAAAAATTATCCATTTTCTAATTAACAAGTGAAGAATCATTTTATGGATCTTGAGTAGCCTCTTGTGGTGGTGATGCTTTCACTGATATAATTTGAAATAAATAATTATTTTTTACTATTAACACTTTGGTAAGTGGATTTATTATGATCTTGGTTACAAGGAAATAACCATTCATAATCGTACATAAGGTTATTTTGAACCGGAACCAAGTATTTAGATGAGAAGGATGTGTTAGGATTATGTTGTTGAAATTCCCTTACACGAGGCACTTGACCTTGAACTTGAGGATTTTCTTAGTAAGGGGTTTTTTCCGGGTGAAAAGGGGGGTTGTTTTGTTGGTATGAAGGTTGATAAGTTCTGATATTATGAGCTTGTTGTCTCTTTAAGGATACCAACTCATTCCAAAAAAATTGTAATTGTTTCATTACTTCCTACAACTCATTTGAAGGGCTCGTAGAGTTATATGATTATGTTTGAATTGGATATTTAGGTTTATAATAAGGGATAATTAAGGTGTTTAGTAAGGTATATGTGTTCCTACCTCTAAGAAGATAGACATTAGAGGTCTAGGTGTAATTTTACCACCTTCAATAAGAAAATTTTCTACTCTAATAGAAATATTATAGGTATCTTGTAAATTTATACCACCAATGGACTGAATATTTATAGATATGTCACAATTTAAAGCCCTTAGATAATAAATAAAGACATATTAAGGTGTAGACAGTACTAGTTGAGGAATTCTATCCTAATTTCTTTGGAAATCGATGTTAAAATTAGTCACTAGCTCATGTGGTGTTGTCTTTTTTTAGTTATCTACTCCTCCAAAGATAGAGGTATGACTTATCTTAAAAATAGTTACAAAGAAATCCAAAAAAATCATTGCAAGTAGAGATAGAGTTGAATATTAAGATCATATATCATTTGAGATATATTTTTTGAAATATACTGCCAACAATATAATGATACATTCTCTTGTGTAATGTGATAAATTGAGGATATGTTTGTAAAATATTTCATATGTTCTATGGGATTTTTTGTGTTGTCTCCAATGAAGAAAGGAAAAAAATTCAATGCTACACCTAGAATGTCATCATATTAGGCCAAAATTAAAGGGATTCTTCTATATAATGTGACAAAAACTTGATTTCTCCATGAATTTGATAGGTCTTAGAACCCTCAAAGACATCAAGAAAGGCCAACCAGGAGGAGGATTACAAAAATATATCTAGAGGTGGTGGTGATATTTGAACTAATCTGCCTCTTCTTCTTCTCCTTAGTGGAAATTGTAAGTAGTCAAAAGGATCTACAGGTGTTATTCTTTACCTTTCTTCAACTATTTTCATGAAAATGACACACTTGACTACTAAAACTAATAGAATTGTTATTGAGAGTCACCATATGTGTTTTTTTGAAACCTTTAAAGGTTGTAAATATCTAGGATACACACCAAACCTAGTGATATGACATCACATCCCTCAATATGGTCCCACCAAGTGTGTCAAAACTATTAACACACAAAATTTGCATGTTCTATATGATCATGAATGAAAATTATAAATTTTTGGGAAAATATGATTGTATTCAAGTGTAGGACCTTGAAAAGTGAGAAAAACCTCAAGAGAAGGTTGGTTATTTCTATCTTATCCCACTACAAACTAGCCTATAACTTGAAAATATAACTAAACTAAGTCTAAGCTACAAATTTATAGGACAAAGAGTTAAGAAGAGAGAAAATTATGTAACAACAAAGCTAAAAAAACGTTCAAATATGACATGTAGCTCAACACAAATGCAAAAATCAAAGAGAAACAAAGATTTTTGTAAAAGATAAGTGATAATATTCAAACAAAAGAAAGAGGGTAAGATATTAATATCAAATACACTTCATTTAAAGGAATAAACCAAAATTGCATATTAGTTAAAGCATTTATACTTGCATTTATAGATCAGAAGTTTATTAAACTCTAAAAAAATACAGTTACAGAGGTCTGAAGGTATGAAAATTGTAAAAATATAAGGAGCTAAAAATCGAGTAGATAAGAACCCTTTTCACATGCATAAGAACTTACACAAATAGAGATTGAGAGAGAAAAAAAGAGTGAAAAAATAACCATAAATGGCCCATTTCCACTTTAAAATGACCAAATTCCATCATTTTTGTAAGATAAAATATGAGAAGACTTTCTTCCTTGAATTTTCACACCATTAGAGCTACAAGATATGGCATGGGCACCATGAAGAATTACATTTATGGTTATATGCCTATAGATGCAAAAAACTATTCCTTTTAACCACCAAGTCCTATGTTTACACTTTTTACCATCAAAACACAAGAAAATCCTATGTTTCTTGATGAAAAAGTTAATCCCTGGAAGATATGATTCTAATTCCTTCGATTTTGTGTAATTTGGAGCCCTGAGTCATAATTTATGGCCATAAAAACTAAATCATTTATGAAAATAAAATGACAGTCAACCCAAATGGAGTTTTTGAGAACTCGTGGAATCAAGGAACATTCCTTATGGGCCTTAAAAATTTGATTTAATCCTTGTGTAGATATGTATATATGGTTAAGGGAATGAAGGAATGGTGGAATAGTTCTGAGTGTGCCCATTCGACCCAATTTTTCTAACTTGCACACTACTTAGGAAATAGGGTGGGGGTTTAGGGAAATGGAGGAACCTTGAACCTACTCCTTATAGGACATTTAGGCCTAAATTTTCCAATGCAGTGTCCTATCTTCCCCTTGCCAATTTTTGTGAACAATCAAGGAACACTCGAAACCCAAGAATTGTTCCATTTATTGTTCCAAGTGTCGACTTGCCCAATCTCTGCCCCCTTCTTCCGCATCAACACTTTTGAACAATCAAAGAACACTTGTATTGTTATGAAGGTTCCTTATATCCCCAATTTAACTAATTATAATATTTGCAAGGGACCTAGGAAGAGATGTGGGGAATTCATGGAATATGAGAACTATTCCAAAATTTCCAAAAAAACCCAGTTAAATGAATTACACTCCTCATTGCAGCCCAAGTGGTAATGCTGGGAAATTGGGGAAATACGTGTTCCCTTTGTTCCTTAATAGGATGATTTTGTATAGTTTTTCCCAATTTTTTGCTAAATCCTGAGATTGTGAGTCTTTACAAGAGAAGAAAAAGGACCCAAACATGATATTTTACTCATGACTTGTAAATGCAAGTGAAAATGGATTTGTGAGTTATCAAAATAGCTTATGGTTTATTTTAGACACCAACAACATCCCACCATGATTTTGTAGAGCCGGACCTAACGATGGGTCTGTGTCTACACTTCCATACATGCAAACCACACTTTGCTAACTTTTAGGTGCCCCATCTGTCCAAGCTACATGACATAACCAACTACGTGGGATTGGAACACATTTGATCAATTTTTTACTAATTTAACAAAAAAATACACTAGAACCTCGAGGCATAAGTGAAATACACACATGAAGATTATATCATCTCACCACACATTGATAGGGCCCAATATTAGGTTAGTTATATGCCCCCACTCCCATACGTAGGAGCCCCAATTTACTGATTTTTAGGTGCCCCATGGGCCCTAGATACATGACGTAATCAACCAAGTGAGATTTAACCATGGGTGGAGGATCTGATACCAAATGTAATGAACTATTACACCATAACCTCAAGGTGTTAGAAAATCCACATACAAGGATTATAAAAAAATCTATGATAAAATGGCATGGAATTTTATTCAAATAATGAAGGAAAGGATGAGTATTTAACTTTTGTGGTAGTGGTTTTGGTGGTTAGGTGGATAAACCATATGATTTTGGTGAAATATTACCCCATAGATAGGGTTATCTTGGACCAAATTATTTAACATCTATCTCTTTAACCATATCTTACATATTTTTGAAGTTTCTTTCCATGATTTGAGCCCTTTTTTTAGGAATTTACCATCTTGGTAAAGGAACTTTCCATGAATATGGTTCTCTGAAACAAGTTTGTCTAGTTCTCATTTGTTCAATCATTTCTTGATTTTTCTTCATGTTTTCCTCCATGTCTTACATCATTGAATGTGGATCGGGATAAGATATTGAGATATTTCTACCAAGCATATATTATTATTCTTTAAAACCATCATTGTTAGTAGAAAACACACACACACACACACACACACACACACACACACACACACACACACACACACACACACACACACACACACACACACACGCACGCACGCACGCACACACATATCATAATATGCTTCTTATCCATATTGTCTGAGAAAATTGAGAGTGAATTAATGAAGAGGATTATATATTTTTGCATACGAGTATAATAATTCCAACATGAATAAGAACAATACATGACTACCCAACTTCATAAAAAAAGGTAATGAGTCTAAATAGCTTGGGAATGACTTGTCTTTTTAAAGTGGATTCATCAAGTTTTTTAAGAATATAATTAATAAGGCCATAAAAAATTCATGCAATGGAAAATTATATAATGATTACAAATTTTACATAAATTTCCTCACAAATTATATTGCTTCAGTGCCCTCCTTGTATCGCCAATTAAATTGTTGATCAACATCTTATATACACCAAAAAACAATTATAAAATAGTGATAAGAGGATTGGATCTCTCATTCCCACTAATTTTAGAACCTTTCTTGGATGTTTGTATTCAAGGTACAAATTGATTTAGGATGTCTAAATTTAGTTGGGATACACATAGCCTAGTATCAAGTTATAGTGGAATTGGTGTGTCCTGGAAGACCACCCGTTATGATACTAATTTTATATCTTATTTATCTATATGGGAGTTCAATTTACTATATTCTAGACTTGAGAGTATTGATTTGAAATGATGTTAAAATTATTGGAATCAAAAACACTGGGGGTGATTCAGTGTCTAATAAAAAATTTCAACCACATATAATTTCATTCATTAACCATTCAATTAACCAATAAATGTGCATCCACAAGAACATAACCATAAAAGATGAAATGAGAGTAAAAAAACAAAAAGAACACAAAATTGAAGTGGGAAACCCTCAAGGGTAAGATAACCAATTGAAACTCTCATTCTCACTAATTTTAGAGCCTTTCTTGGATGTTTGTATTCAAGGTACAAATTCTAATAAAAAAAACTCTTCATTAACCATTCAATTAACCAATAAATGTGCATTCTCACTAATTTTAGAGCCTTTCTTGGATGTTTGTATTCAAGGTACAAATTGATTTAGGATGTCTAAATTTAGTTGGGATACACATAGCCTAGTATCAAGTTATAGTGGAATTGGTGTGTCCAGGAAGACCACCTGTTATGATACTAATTTTAGATCTTATTTATCTATATGGGAATTCAATTTACTATATTCTAGACTTGAGAGAATTGATTTGAAATGATGTTAAAATTATTTGAATCAAAAACACTTGGGGTGATTCAGTGTCCAATAAAAAATTTCAACCACATATAATTTCATTCATTAACCATTCAATTAACCAATAAATGTGCATCCACAAAAACATAACCATAAAAGATAAAATGAGAGTAAAAAAACAAAAAGAACACAAAATTGAAGTGGGAAACCCTCAAGGGTAAGATAACCAATTGAAACTCTCATTCCCACTAATTTTAGAACCTTTCTTGGATGTTTGTATTCAAGGTACAAATTGATTTAGGATGTCTAAATTTAGTTGGGATACACATAGCCTAGTATCAAGTTATAGTGGAATTGGTGTGTCCAGGAAGACCACCTGTTATGATACTAATTTTAGATCTTATTTATCTATATGGGAATTCAATTTACTAAATTCTAGACTTGAGAGAATTGATTTGAAATGATGTTAAAATTATTTGAATCAAAAACACTTGGGGTGATTCAGTTTCCAATAAAAAATTTCAACCACATATAATTTCATTCATTAACCATTCAATTAACCAATAAATGTGCATCCACAAGAACATAACCATAAAAGAGAAAAAGAGAGTAAAAAAACAAAAAGAACACAAAATTGAAGTGGGAAACCCTCAAGGGTAAGATAACCCATTGAAACAAACTTAATTAGAGCTATGAATCAAATTCAGTTGAGTAAAAACTCAACAAGTAGCACCAACCCCTAGGTTTACTGAGACACTTACCCCACAAGGAGAACCAACCCCTCGATTTAGTATATCACCAAACCTACAATTAAGAAATAACCCTCAACATGAATCAACATCAACAAAATACACATTATATTCTTGTCACCATTTATTTCTTGCTCTAAAAACTGAAGATGACACAATGAAGCTCACTCTCCTTCTTCCTTCTTAAAATTTTCTCACTAGTCAACTCTCTTTATATCTTTTTTTCCAAGCTGAATTAGGTCCAATGACCTATATCTCCAACCAAAAACACTCTATAATAATCACACACTCTTTATACTAGCTTTCAGGTCACAAATAGCTCTTACACCTTTACTCTTCCTCCTAGCTCACACTTTTCCACCACTCTCTCAACTAGCTCAAATAATTTTTCTAATTTTGCTTTATAACTCACCTACGTCAGACATGATAGAGTAACATAACTCTAAAAGTCATAATAAAATATTAAAAATAACACACATAGGACCATATAGGTCGCCAACATCACCTAGATCCATCTAGACTTCCATTAGAACTCAAAAAGCCCTAAATCACCAAGATAACCAACTTGTCAAGAAGGGAATGTTCTAGAGAAAAATAATCTCCAAAAAAATATGGAATATACTTAGAAATTTTTCTAAACCTTCATAAACCGACAAAAACCATGAAACACACTGCAATAACATCTCATGTCATGAAACCTACTTGAGACCATGCACAATCAAGAACCCTTAAAACTATTCTTTAGAAAACAAGCCATAACTTCATGAAATGACCTAAAATATGCAAGTGTGATATACCAATGGAAATATAATGACCTCAATATCATCAATGAACTCAACTCATGCCACAAATAAGAATGTATTACCTTGAAAAAATATCTGTTATGAGACTTCCTCAAACTTTCAAACACTACCCCAAGACTATTCATGCAAGATAAGACACAATAAACATCCTATAATATCATCCATCATCTAAAATAATTATGGACATGTATAAAAATCCCATAATTACTAAAATTCCAATTTAGTCATCAAGTACAATGGATGACATTTGTATAAAGTGATATTTTCCAGAATATTACATATTTGAGTGGGGGCTAATATTGTCACAACCTCTAAATACCACCAGGAGAAATATAGAGGATTTATATACAACCTAAAATCATCACATTTTTATAATAAAAAAATTATGGGCTTAAAACAAATATCTCTCAATTTTCTATACACCTAGGGTTTTGAGATGGTTTAAAATCATTTTACCTTCTTAACGATTGTTCATAAAACCCTGATGATCAAGAGACATCATTCCACTTGGAAAATATTCATAATAAAAATATTAAACTATAATCAGGATAATGGGTCCCCTTGTAAATAACACACTCACCAATGAGCATCATAAAGATAACGTTTAGCTCAAAATCTCACCTTTAGGAAATTAGTTTTAGTAAATATGCAATATATTTCAAAATATTCAAAAAATAGACCTAAAATTTGGACCACAACATCATATCAACCTTCCAATACATATTTTATAATAAAATATTCCTAATTACACTCGTAAATGATGACTCCACCTCACTAGGAATTTTTTTGTCAAGTGTTAGGTCTTGGAACCAACCTAAAGTCCAAGGCTAACACCTGAACTAGCACTACAAGACACTTGTGAGTGTTCCAAAAATTCATAATCATGATTACCATGCTCTCACCATACATATATATTTGATACATTCTTTACTTCATCATCCATACCTCATTATGTTTTATAGGCCTCAAGAACAAACACCTTAAATATGATTGTTTCAATAGTTCTGACATCAACATCACTTTTTCAACCTTGTACACTTGGAAGAACCTTCATCACACTTTATTAGATCACTTAATCATCATACATACATTTCCTTACCTCTAGAAACCGCCATATTGACTTAAGAAAACATGAACCATCATCGAGACCAAGCAATATTAATAAGAAACTCAACTTGACTTGACACTAACAATCAACCTTCATGCCTCTTTCCTCTTTTGACATCAATGAAACCTTATACAATAAATTATGACACTGACAACATCATACTTTAACATTAATAACAACACAATTTCAATAATCTCCCCGTTTTCCATTGATGGTAAACCTATTGATGGAAAATCATAAAAAACAACATTCTCCCCATAAGAAAAAATTTCCACCATTATCCCTCTTTTAACATTAACAAAAAAGATACATAAATGAGATATATTATTCTGACATCACATTAGGATCGCCACTTGTTTGGAAACATCAACTAAACCAGACAAGATACGCTCTTCAGTTATAACTTTGAATTTGATTCCTTGAGGTACAGAAGAGAAACATAGCTCCGCCTAAGTTGATGCATGAATTACTAACCTTTTAACTCTGACTCATACCTTGACCACACACTACTTACATCAAAGCTAATACAAATGGAACAAAATCATTATAAAAAGCATTGAAAAACTTCTTACCTTTTAATGACACCTTGAAATCATTATGATACTTATGAATTGTATTGACTTCATACATGCATGCCTTCACAAAGTCTACTTACCTTCCTTCTTGTGGTGAACTCAACACATTATTAATCTAAGATGATACACCTTACATACCTAACATTCAGACTAATGGGGGAAAAAACAACTGCAAAGCTCCCTCTGTCTGTATGACTTTCAAATCTTCTTTGACACCTACCCCTTATTATGAAACCAAAACACCAAAACATATATACAACCCCCCTATCAATATGAATCCTTTCTCATAATAACTCACCTTAACTTTAAGAATAAGGACTCAAAACAAACCTTCTCATGGTTCAGAACATACTCCTTTAACATCATACAAATACCATAACCATGCTTCCTCTATCAAAAAGTTTTCTAAAAAGAAGCTCACATAAGTGCCATCATTAAACACATCTTCTTCTACCAAAAAATCAGATCTTAGTCAACTTTATTTTCACTTTTGATGAAAATAATACAATCCTTTAATGAGTACACCAAAACACCATACCTTATTTTGACACCACTTCCTTCTTCGAACAATGCAAACTATACTTGCATAGGATTTTCAAACATAGAGCACTTCACAATTCACACAAGGAAAACAAACACTTTAAGAATAGTCACACTACTTGCATACATACCCAAATCCTTATGATGCACATCAACATGATTTCATATCCGTTCATACCTCGTTTGTAACAACATCTCATAATACTCTTGATCTAATGCTACTTTTACATGTATTTTTTTAAAAGAATGTTTCTTTACCATCACAGGACTAATTAGATATTTATTAAATACTTAGAATGTTTCTATACTTTATCTTAATCAAGAACAAACCTAGATACTCCTACTTTAGAACATTTTAATTTATACAATGACTTTACCCAAAAAGAATAAAACATACCTTGAGATTTTCATTTACATTCCTTACGCCTAGATTTGTCTTCTTCAAGATTTTTTATGAGTCATCACATCATATTATCAACTAACCTCTTATCCCTTCAATAATCTTTTTCAACTCTATTCTACCTTGAACTAGTTTCGTGACTACATACAGGCATATAACACGAGGTCATATTGGTCTAAGAATACCAATCCTTAATTCAAGAGACAAAAATATGTAAATGTAACTCCAAGTCTCTAATATGATCAACTCAACAACAATCCTTCTTGACACAAGACACCATCACTATACCAAATCTTCTTATTTCACTTCACTAACCTTATGACACATTACTAGGCTCAAATGAGCATCATACTCTTTAACCAATATACCAGCCTACTAAAATTTCACAAAATATTTGTAAAAAACACCTATCAATAAGATACTCATAGATCTTGCAAGTTTTATATTTAGTAGATAAATTTGATACTTTACCATCAACATTGTCTCCAACAAACCTCCAAGTAGTCATATTTCCTTAGGGAACTCTTACCTAATATTACTCTACTTTCAACCCTCTCATTCACTCTTAAATCACAAAAACATATGGATTTAACTGAAATAAATCACCAAACATACATTCTATCCTAAAAGCACCTTAAATTTGGCAATGACAGACCACTCAGAATCACATTAAGCACATAGACTACCTACCAGACCCCAAGAACATAGAACCTTCTATTAAAACATGTTTTAAGTCATTTATCAATAATATTTATACACATACTCAACTTAAGATCTTCAAACTAGAATGTTAAGCCTTCATACACTCTTTAACATGAGTTCAAGCTATGAGCATCCTTTCATTTTATTTTCACTACTTAACAACACATATACCTTCTTAGATTGCACTAGGATTCGTTTTCCATTTTTACTGTAACATATAATATAGATTTCACTATTTTTCACACCTATGGCCTTCTTATATCCTCAGGCTTCCCATATTACACAAGAACATATTGTTCTTCTTTGACCAAATTCAATCTTTAAGAGATATAGGGCAATATAGATCCTTATTTCCATCAATAAACTTGCTCACAAGAATATTCTAATGTTTTATATATCCAATTACTCAAGGTGACACACAAACAAAAATCCATGACATTAAATCATCTTCAAGAGTATTCATACTTGAGTCACAAATATTAATCCTTCAACATGACCTTATAACTTCATGACTGAAATTTTGCATAACATATAAGGTATTGTACATCTTCCCACTGATTATTCACATATCCTCAAGTCAGTCTATCATAGAAAACACTTGAAAATCACTTATATCTTCATGCTCATAAATGAGAATATGATTTAAAGATTTTACTCTTTCATTCAATACATTTAAGCACATTGCAATCCTTCAAGATATTATTAAGGCATAACAACATAATGAATCATACCTTTTACCATCTTCTTGTAATTTCTATGTCTAGTATCACATTCCAAGCCATAAACCATACTAATAACTCGTTTTAGATCTCCACACATCTCAAATAGTTCATCATGAACATTAAAAACCTCAGGAGTTCATGATTCCCTTATGAAATGTAAATAAACCCTAACCAGATACTTATCACAACATGTTAGACCACAATTAATCTTCCATATTTTAACCACTACTAATTTTTTTTCAAGACTATCATAGACCTAAATAAGGTCATAAAACACAATTCCCTTATCAATCATGCACATAATCATACTTCAAGGATTTACAATAATAATTTAGACCTACATACATCATATACGAGCGTCTGAAACTCTTCCTTTTTCAATGCAACATAGATTAAGATCTTAAAGATCTTATTGAGGAACATATTTGATTTCATCATGAATAAATATCACTATAACAACAACTGATTACTTTGTAACATGCCTAAATACTTTAGGATTGTAACCTTGTATGTTAATTTCATCCACTTAGGCTCCCTTAACTCCATGCTTCATCAGGGTGATGAATGTTTCTAAGAATCCTAGTCGAGACACTATAAATTATAGAGATCTAGAACAACAATCTTAGGATATTAGAAGATCTCCTTGGAACTTGTGACAAGATATTTCCATCCTTGTTTAGATCAACAACTTTTGTACATCCTTGAATTTTTCCATTAACTAAGGTAGGTTTTCTTGATTTACCCTTGGTTTCCATGTCTAGTCTTTCCTCTTCTCTTGTACTTTAGGAGCATAAAACATCTTAATTTTTCATGAAGGACCATGAAAACAAAACTTTGCAATATGATCAACATGATTACATTTATAAAAAATAGCTTCAGTCTTATCTCTTGAATGGTATCCACTAAAAATATTCCATTAATTTTATGATTGCTCATACATGAATGACCTTCTACTTTCTTTTTCCCTATTTCTAATACTATTGCAACTATAAAAATATCCATTATAATACCTCTCATACCTTGATGCATTGGGTTTATTTTAACACACCTTATCTTCTCATATGTCTTGAATATATTCTCCATCTAATCTACTTTGGAACTTGGGCCAATAACCTCCTTATTTCGAGTAGTATCCTCCTGAATCGTGTCTTTACCTTTAAGGTTATCCTTGAAATCTAGACTAGTCATATCTCTTGCAATATTATGTCTCTCCAAGAGGTAATAGAGATCCTTGGATATCTTATCAAATCTCTAAAATTCTCTTTCCTTACCATCTAGTTCAATCAATTATTCCCTTGGAGAGACTCTTCATTTCAAAAAATAATTTCACTCTTCATCCTTGGCATTTAGGTTTGTAGCTATAGTATACATTTGAGTCTTTAGCTACTTGATGATATTTTCATAGTCATTAGTGTGATTCCAATGCTTCTCCTCAAGAACATGGATCTTTTCTTTATACTCCTTAACTTGTGTTGTTAGTTTCTTATTCTTATTCTCTGCATGCTTTAATTCATATGGAATAAAAAATATATCAGTTTCAAGATCAATCTCTTCTTGTTATGGATGTATAAAATAAAATCCATATATAGAACCATCATTGTATAATATCCTAGCTCCTTTGGCCATGAAAAAATCTTCATTTCCAACCTCTTCATGATCAAACTCAAAATTATAATTAAAATCATAAGCATCACTACTTACCTCAAATGAGATACAATATTACTTATACTTCTTCTTTCCATAAAACTTCCTAAACTTCTTATTACTCCTATCTAATATGTGGTACTCATTATCATCACTATAATCATCATAATGCTCATTTCAGTTATTCTTTTGAGGACACTTTTTTGTAAAATTTCCAATCTCTCCATAGTTAAAACAATTGAAGGGAAGCTTACCATTATACTTGCCTTAACTTGTTTTAAAATTCCTATCAAGCATGGGAATCAACTCATCATTATCACTATAAGAAATATCATCATCTAATTTGTTCTTACCTTTTGTATTCTTCTAAAATTTGAAGGTTGATACCTTCTTGGCGGATTATCTACACATTTCTTCATCTAATAAGAAATCAAGATACAATGGAGTTTATCCATCAATATAGTACTTAGATCTGTGGCTTATTATATAGTTGATACTTTAGGATACAAATAATGAGTGAGAGATCTCAGAACCTTCTCCACTACCAAAAATTCTTTCACATCTTCTCGTAATCCTCTAATGGTATTGGAAATTTGATAAAAACTGATAAGATATACACCAATGTTTTCTTCTTCTTTCATCTTCAAACTATTTCCTATAAGTTTGTATCTTATCCAAATTCAGCTAAGAATCACCTTCATAGATCATTTGTAGCTTGTCCCACGTAGCCTTGGTTGTATTACATTGCATCACATTGAGAAACTCTACCTCCTTCAAACCACACAAGCTAACATTCATAACTTTAGAATTGTCATTACTATCCTTCCTACCTACTGCATCAGTTGGAGGGTTCTGAGGAATATTGTAGCCATCTAAAATTTATTTCTATATAACACATCCCAAAGACATGATGTGATCTCTCATCTTTATACTCCAAAATTCATAATTAGTCCCATCAAACATATGATATTTTCTATTGGAGGAACTAGTTTGTTGACTTTTTTTTATTTAGAAGATCACCTCAAAATGGTTAAAATTTCTTCAAAGGACCTACTCTCATGCTAATTTTTGGAATAAGAAACACTGAGATGACAGTTGAATTAGTTTGCAATAAAAAATTTAACCAGTTATAAAATTTCATTCATTAATCATTCAATTAACAATTAAGTGTGCATCAACAAGAAAATAACATAAAAGAGAAATTGAGAGTGAAACAAAAAAATAACACCAAATGTAAGTAGAAAAACCTCAAGGGGAAAAAACCCCACTAAAATATAACATTATTAGAGCTAGGAATCAAATTTATTTGAGCACCAACTCAACACGGAGCACCAACCCCAAAAAGAGCACCAACCCTACAAGGAGGGACCAACTCCCAAGATGATTCAACATAAACCAAAGACACCTGATATATTTTTCACCACTAATTTTTTTTCTATAACAAATAAAGATGACATAATGAAGCTCTCTCTCCTTCTCCCTTCTTCAAATTTTCTCAGTAGGTTAACTCACTTAATATCTTTGTAGCCAATTTGAATTACGTCAAATGAAATATCTTTACAACACTTGAAAAAACTATAGAACATATGTAAACTCTATTTGAACTCTCTTTCATGTCACAAATACCTCTTACACCTTCTTTACTCTTCCTCCTAGCTCACACTTTTTCTTCACTCTCTACTAGCTCAAATGAACTTTCTAATTTTCCTTTATAACTATCTCTTGATTATAACTCACACACGTTAGCCATAATAGATTAAAATCACTCCAAAAATAATAATAAAATCATAAAATATGATCCATAGTACCATGTATCTCACAAACATCACCTAAAACCATGTAGACATCTATTATGACGCAAGAAGCCCTAAAACACCAAAATAATTAACTCACTAAAAAGGGAGTGTTCTAGAGAAACATAATCTTCAAAAAAATATTAAACATACTTATACATGTTTTCTAATCCTTAAGATACATAAAAAAACCATGAAACACTTAAACAATATCCCATGCCATGAAACCTACTTGAGACCATGCACAACCAAGCACCCTCAAAACTAGTCTTTAGAAAACAAGCCATAACTTCATCAAATGACCTCAAATCTGAAATTTTGATATACTAATGGAAATATCATGACATAAGAATCATCATCCTTCTCAATTCAAGCCACAAATTATATGGTAGCACCTCTAAAACATATTTATAATCAGACTACCTAAAATTGCCAAAAAACTCCCCCAAAATCAGCCTTGTAAGATATGGCACAAAACCTCTCCTAGAGCATTAAAAATAATATAAAATTAGTATGGATATGCAAAAAATTATTATAATTAATTAAATTCCAATTTATTCATCATGTACTTTATAAAACTTTGGCACAAACTTAACTTTTCCAAACAATTGCATTTTTTAGTGGGGCCCACATATTATCACAACCTCTAAATACCACCTGGATAAATATGGAGGAGTCCTCTACAACCTCAAATTATAAATTTTTCACAAGAAATAAATTATGGGCCACTACAAATAATATCTCTCAAGTCACTATACACCTAGGGTTTTGAGAGGGTTTAAAACCAATTTACCTTCTTAAGGATTGTTCTTAAAATAATTATGATAAAAAGACCTCATTAGAATTTGAAAATATTCATAATATACCTATTAAAATATTATTATGAGATTAGGTCACCATGAAAATCACACACTCTCCAACAAGCATTAGAAAGTTAACTTTTAGCACAAAATCTCACGTTTAGGAACTCAATTTTAGTAAAAATGTAATATATTTAAAAATATTCAACAAAGAGACCTAAAATTTTGACCTAACCTTAATATCAACATTTGAATACATATCCGGTGGTCAACTTTTCCGAAATGCACCCATAAATGCTAACTTCACCTCATGAGGACATGCTTTTTTAGTGATTAGGTCTATGAACAAACCTAAAATCCAAGTATAACACATGAACCAGCACTATAGGACACTTTTAAGTGTCCCAAAACTTCATAATAATTATTTACATGCTTTCACCATACATATGTAGCTTCTACATGCTTCAATTCTTCATCCATACCTCACTCTACTCTTTAGGCCTCAAGAACAAACACCTTGATCATGTTTGTTTCACTAGGTCTGACCTCAACAACACTTTTACAACCTTGTACACCTGTAAAATCCTTCATCACACTCCATGATATCAATATATAGTCATCCATACACTGCATTACCACTATTATCCACCATACTGATTCAAGACAATGTGAACCATCACAAAGACCAATCAATCTCAATAAGAAACTCAACTTGACTTCACACTAGCAATCAAACTTCATGTCTCTCACTTCTTTTTACATCAATGATACTTCATATAATCAATGTAAAAATTGACAACATCATACATTGATACCAATGAAACCACAATTCCAACACAACCTATTTGTATTTATAATGGTTCTAAATGATGTGGGTGTTTATAAAAATTCAAAAGGAAGGAATGGTAGAAAAAAATAGAATATTAGACTATCCTTTAGCTTAAAAATGTTGTAGACACATTTTATCTCATTCAAATACACAAAAAAAAATATAAAATAGAAATAGTATTAGCCTATTTCTTTTTAAACTCTAGGTAATCAGTTGAAGGAAGTAGAACACAAGAGGAAACACAATTTTGTATTAGGTAAGAAAATAACATAGTTCATATGTAGAGCATATATCATAGGTTAATAACCTTAAAAATTGTCCAAGATAATCAAATTCCTAAAAAAATTGATTAAAAATTAAAGTGTAAACTCGACTCAATAATTTGAAAGAGATTATTGTCTAGGTACTGAAGACATGAACTAAAAATTAAAAAAAAATAGAAAACACAAAAAAATTATAAACATCCAAAATTTCTCTTTATATTAAATTCAACTCCAAATTATTTTATAATGAAATTTTACACATTTATAGAGAAACAAGTCTCTTCATATTAGTTGTATGTTTTGAACTCCCAAAATAGACAGTCTATTACTAAGAAAACTAAATTTATAACTACCTACTAACTAAACACAAAATATACTAAAAGTATATCAACAAAAGAATATGCTCCCATTTTACATTGATTTTATCCCCAAAATAAATCAGTAAACTCCCATAATATATCATTTCCGCTAAACACCTGATTTAAAATAAAGTTGACTGATTTAACATTCATAATAAAATCCATAAATAACCAACTAAAAAAAATTGTATGATTTTTTAAAAATGTAAAAATGATGTTTTATTTCTATTTTTACGATACATGGACCTAAAAATTATAGGTGTTGATGTGTTTAATGAATATAAAATTGAATTATTCTACCTTAGATTTTGTGTTTCCCTATTTTGACTCCAAAATTATCTTTAATTTTTTCTCGAATATCTTCATGAGCAATTTTTCATTTCTTAGAATATTTTTGCCTCATTCCTTTTAATTGGTCCATCAATGAAGTATCTGTCTATTAATATTTTTATCACTTCAAATTTGATGTTTCTATGATCTCCATGTGTAGATCACCTATTTTATTCTATTGAAAAACACCATCTTTATTGTTGATATACACTTGCAACGAATCGGTTCATTCATTCATTTTAAAGTTTGAATTTATGGTTTGTTGTATTCTTCAGCCATGATATTTCACCGAGAATAGGAACATGGAAAATATTTGTTTTTGGTCCCTAAATATTAACCATCTTGATATTTTTCATAATTATTTTACCTCGTAATGATTAAGATGTGGTAGGGATCAATGTCTTCTTGTTAAATGAAACTCCTAAGCTTCTCATTATGTTCGTACATCAACTAATGATTGACATGTGGAAAATATTGGTTCCTTTTTGTCTAGCGAATCCCGTGTGGGATATCCTTCATGGATGGATGTAATTTGTAAATAATAAATTATTTTCCAATTTACTTTTGAAATTCATGACCATGGTGTTTCACTGATGATAAAAATGCATCCAACATTGGTGTTTTTTCCCGTTTAAAATTCTTGGACTCCCTCCTTTGAGTTCATAACATCTAAGTCCCTGATGAATGGCATGTGTATCATATCAGTGGCTTTAATTTCCATAAGGAAAATAAATGTGAGAATAATTTGACAATCCTTGGTGCTTAGTAATTTTGAAATCAAACTGTCATTTGCACATTCTACAATTATGTTTTCTTCAAAATAATTATTAAATTACCATTATTTTTGAGTCCATGACCTACACAATATAAAATACTAAAATATTTCTATGAAAGCACATTTTTATTGATAAAAATTTTCATGTTTTTTTGTAAGGGAACAATTTAGGGATGAAACATAACAACTATACCCTAGTGTCAAATTTTGTGTGTAAACCCTCTAGAGAAATCCCTTGGGAAATGTGAAATCAAGCCGATGATGTTCTCCCAATCTAGTGATTCTCAAGGTAATTTTATCAGTGAACCTAGGAAGGCTATTTTTAAAATTTCTTGGACAATTGTTTCAGTCTCTAGGATAGACTTCAGTGCTAAAAATCATCAGGAAGTGGTATGAAGGAGTTAATAGTATATTGAAAGTTATATATGGATGTTTAGGAAAGAGTTGGAGGTTTAGGAACATTTTTAGGGAAATTGGGTTTTTTAAGGTAAAGGATCTTGCGCTTCGAAAAATAACCTAAGCTTCAGAAGAATATTTTGAGAACTCCAAAATGAGTTGTAGATCACAAAACATACAATTGGAAATATAATTAAATGATATAAATGATGTTTCTTTCATATTTTTAGCAAGGCAAAGGAACGTCTTTCCACAACCCCTTTTTTTGCAGGCACACCTTACAGTCCCAAGATAAAGGATATTTATTAGGGGATGTCATGCAGAATTTGAGCATGAGATCCATCTTATTATTCTAAAACTTATATTTCTAGTCGAATTCATAAAAAAAAGTTCCCAAAAAGACCTCCTGGAGCTCCGACAACTTCATCTTCAAGCCCACTCTCTCAAGTACGCTCCCACAGTTAGAAGAATTTTCCAGTGCCATGTGTTAGCATGAGGCTAAGATGTAATTTTGTGTCCTTATTATCCATTTTCCAAGGAGAAAAATGGGAAAAAAATTATGCCCATTTCTCATTTGAGCTCTTGGACTCATCATATGACCCTGAGAAGCCTCCGTAAGTACTTTTCACATGTTTTTATAGCCCTCACCTTGTGAAATGCATATCTGCCACTTGTTTACATGAGGATAAGGAAAATTTAATATCCCTTTCATCCCTTTTTTAATCGGATAAGGGGGATAAAAAAATATTCCCTCCCCCTTGCTTCCACATGGTTCCTCACGTGACCCGAACTCGGCTCCTAGGAGTTAAAAACAAGCTCCTCTCCCTCATTCGTCAACGAATGCATGTTCGCCACTTGTCCTCATAGTGATAAGGCACATTTTTATTTTAATTTCATACCTTTTCTAAGGTTACAAGTGGGAAAAAAAATTCTCCCTCCCCAAGAGGGTGATAAAAAAATGGCTAAGTCCCTCATTCTCATGTGCTTCCACCTTCCATCCCTCACTCCATCAACACATTCAATCATGCTCACCATCACTCACCACTTATAAGAAAAACCTAAAAAAATAAATTAACCTCATTGGTTGACATTAAAGAACTTTTTATAGATGGTTCATAGCATTCAAACATAGAAAAAATCCTCTTGTGCCCTAGATGTCAAAATATTGATTTGCTCATACCTCATGTTCCTGAACTCCAATTACCATGAGATCTGAACTGATGGATTCCTTGGGTGAAAAACTTAAATTATATTATTTGCATACTATCAATTATTTTTATATCCATATGAATTTTCCAGTTAAAAATCACCTTTTCTCATATTCATAGTAACCTGACGAGTGAAATCTCTCGAAAATTAGAGCAGAGCTTCAGAATGAATTATGTAAACTTATGAAAGTTGTTTGATTTGAATTGAAAATTGGTAAGACAAATTTATACTATTTATTAAGTCTCTATGGTAACATCTAATAAAAATAGTAATTTTGATAAAATTGAGTATTCACACTCCTCATTTCATTCCCTCATGAACGAGAGATTCAAAATTGGAAAAATTAAATAGAATGATAAAAACTGGGTAAAAAGGGCCATAATGGTGGATATTATAAAAATATTAAATGGGTAAATTGAGAAAAGAGTTGTAAAATTTTGTTCCTTCACCCATCTTACAATGGTATTGGTAATCAAGGGAGTTACCCTCTCTGTTTTTGAGTAAACTTCCGCATTCCCCTATGCGGTGAGTGAAGAGTGTCTAAATGAGAAAATTGTCAATAAAGTATCAAATATAATTGAAATTCATTTCACATTGGGTGCATGATAAAAATGTGGAGGGAATTGCTTTCTATTTCATTCCTCCCTCCTTGCTCCATGATCGGAAGGTTTTTATGCTCCACTCATCATGAGTGTTCTAAAAGTGGAAGAATCGATATCATGGCAGAGTGAAAAAAGTGCATCCAATATCTCTCATGTGAATGATCGATCATGAAGTTGCAAAAGTGTCTCAAGGATAAGAAGGATTTTCTTAGTAAGGGGAGTCATCTTACTATATGTTCGGTGGTCTACTTCTCAAGTGTTCATCACTCCTCCTCTCAAGGTATTCAAGTAGCGTGGTGAAGTCTCATCATTTCAAGGGTTTTCAAAAGGGGGAAAGGTGTTCAAAGTAATCTTCATCAAATATTTTCATTAGTGCATTAGTGTGGAGGATCATCAAGGTCCATATTTCCATCTTCAATACCAAAGAAGCTGATCTCCATTGAAATTCATGCTTTTGGAGAATTCCTTTTCTTCCCTCCTCATTCTCCTCTTCTCTATCTCCTTTCTAATTCTTTCATTGAGAAAAATTGTTGTATTTTCCCCTATTCAATTAAGTGACATAGTTTGTAAATTGAAAAAGTATTTTATCAAAATTATAAGATAAATAATTAATTTATCTATTCTAGTGGAGAATGAAAGGTCACAAATGGAATAAGAACACGAAGAGTTATGTGGGGGGAGATGAAAGGTCAATTCATATTGCTATAAATTGAAATGACTTCTCCATTTCAAAGGATCCTGAAAGTTAGATTTTTTAGTATCAATCATGAATTCTTGTAGATTGATTACTGTGTCGTACTCATCACTGCACAAGAAATGAAAGTTACTTTTCTTCTATTTCCCTTTCTCATTTTTCATCTTTTCCCTCTTGTATGAACTTTGTAAGCATAGTGATCATGAAATATATTTGCATCTTTGATACATGAATCCAATAAATTTATGTTTGGGGTTTTTAAAATCACTAAATAACATCACTTTTTCTTTCCTTTGTATTGAATGATTAAGTACTCTAGTTATTGGGTGGGAAATCTGCAATTGGCCTACTCATGACAACAACCCCTTGTCTAATTTTTCTCCTTCACCCCTCATCATTTCAATTTCCTCCCTTGTACTTTATACAAGAAATTTTCAACATGTTCGATGGAGTTTTTCATGTGTGATCCCTAACCTATTTGACCAATCCACAACTGTTAGATAATATTAGGATTAGTTTACATTCAAGAATGGGAGGTGCACCAATAATTGTAGAGGGGCATATCCACATGAGCATTGATGGAAACACCTAATTTTCCATATCAAAAAATTTTCTCAGCAAGAGTTTTTTAAAACTCGATTGGGGAATTATATTCCCAAGTGTACCGGAATAGATCTATGGAAAATACAAAAAATATAAAAAGAAATTATATATAAATACATACACACATACAGATATATATATATATATATATATATAATTGAATAACCAAAATTCGTTTTCCAAGCCTCCCGAGAAAACATAACTTAAAGGAGATATATAATAATTAATAGGTTGAGAGGACTCATCGATCTTAATTTTGAAGCTTTAAAAAATCAAGAGTGAGTAAGAGATAATCCATACCACTTCTAGAAAATTTCTTACCCATTTGATTCATCGAATGGTACCCCTGGTAACCCTATACAAACTCCTACTGAAAATCCTAAAAATTGTCCTATTTTTCACCCACACTTGAATTTTGAAGTTCCAAGAGAAGAAGAAGCACAAAAAGAACTTGAAGAAGAAATAGAGAAGGAAGAGATGGTGGAAAAATCACATGTACCATGGGGATAAAACACTGGTCTGTTGGCTTTGACTTCACCACTTCATGAGGTTTTAAAAGGGTCAAGAAAGAATTTTCTAAAGTTCTTTAGAGTCAAAAAACAATGTCCTAGTGATCACATCATACCCTTTTTCACAACATGTAGAATCCTTGGATTTCAACATGAATATTTTTCTATGTGGTTTTTCCTGGAAACATTGCAGGATGATGTGGTAGACTAGTTCCACTACTTTTCATCAAGCTTGATCTCCAATTGGGGTGATATTGAGAAGAATTTTTAAAAGAGGTTCAGAACCACTGAATATTCTTGTGCCCACATTACTCAACTCAATTTGATGAGGAAAGACCCAAAAGAGTCTAGGAAAGACTTCATGGAAAATATATTCAAGTTGATCAACAAAATTAGTTCCATTACTCTTCCCACTATGGATAACCTGAAGATGTTATTTATCAATTCTCAATTTCCTAAAGTGAGTTTCTTTCTATAGAGAGTTCAATGAAGATATTTTAACACTACTCAAAAAAAAATTGTCGAGGTAGAATATTACCTCATCTTGTAAGGTAAGATAGGGAATCCTTCAGTGAAAGATAAAACCAAAAGTTCCCAAGATAGCTGATCCAATGTTGTAGAATTTGGAAAATGAACTGATCATGATGAAAGTGGAAGCCAGTCAATGAACATAAAAAACATCTCTTCCAAACCAAATATCAAGAGTGCCTCTAAGGCTCATCTTGGAGGCCCCACAAGTCAATTCAATGTGAGAGAGCAATAAAGATGAAGAATAAAATAATTTTGAATTAGAAGTTGATAATGAAGGAGAAAGTGAATGTAAATAGATCAGGTTTTGTGAATGCACACTTGATGATGAAGAATCCATAGATAGTTATGCATATGCATTTTTCACTCGATTGAATGAAAGGAGAAATAAGGACCCTCTTTTGTTGCCCAAGACAAGAGATTGAATCCTCAAATGGTGACTTTAGGAAAATAACAATAAAATGAGGATCATTGAAGTCCACTTTAATAGGGAAAACTGAGAAGAAACATGAGATCACTCCAACCAAAAATCCTTCATCCTCTCCAAGTAAGTATCCTTTAAGTTATCTCAAAAAATCAATTTATGTAAATCCTAAGAATATCCATGTTAGATCTTCCACAACTCTTTATTTTTATACCACCTCTTCATTTTTTGATATCATTGATCATTTAGAAAAATGAAAGTTTAAATTTCCAAATTTGAGTACTTGAGAACTCATCACAAGTAACTTGAGAAATGTGTTCAACATATCAAAGGAAGTAGCCATAGTTCTAAATATGCCATCACTAAAGAATCACCTCATGCATACCAATCCAGTCCATCTCTAAAGTATCTTTCCTCTACACACTCCACCTCTTGGAAGGTATAAACTTTCTAAATATCCTTTCTTGTTAACATATATAAGATAAATAATTAAATCATTGACTTCAGTGCCTCAGACATAGTTGGGCCTACAATTTTTTTTAAATATGTTGGCATCTCCCTTTCCCTTACCTCTGTTCAGTGTCTCTTCATGGAAATGAAACAATTTCCTCTCGTTGGACAAATGAAATATTATGAGGTAACATTGGTGGATTTTACTGATAAGAAAATCATAAAGAGAATCCTTATTGCAAAGGTTCCTGCCTCATACAACATGTTGTTAGGCTGAATATTTTCTAAGATGTTGGAGGAGATATGAAAATGAAATGGTTGCACGCCACCATCTTGGTTAATGGTAAGACAAAGAAGCTATTTCCCATAAGAAAAATGAAGTATATTGTTTAAAGGCCAAATGACCTAACGACAGACATCTCATGCTAAAAGTCCAAATATGGAAACTTCTTCATGAGCTTTAAGGAGGATCTTGAGATACCCTAGTTAGCATAGGAATGTCTGGACATCACTGAACTGATCAAAAACCATAATGATGAGTTGATGAAATCAAAGATTGAAAAGGTGTATTTCTCATGGGATGAGAGTATAAATGAAGTTGTTTAATTAGATGTTGATGATGGTGATGAGGACCTTGATTTTCAAAAAATCAATATCGAAGTGATGAATGATGTAGATGAAGAATTTATTCTTAACAACTTCCTCACAAGTAAATTTGATGTTTTCGATAATTCTCTCGAGGATTAGTATGATTTTCCATGTTATGACTATGTTGATGCACTTGAAAGATTCTCATTCTCATTAGAGGAAGATAATAATAAACACAAGAATGATAGCATGTTTTCACCTCTAGAAATAAAACATACTCAAGGAGAGGACAATTTCAATGAGGAAATGGATTTTTTGGTTCTTAGTGATCAAGAATGGGATGATGGTGATGATGACATTTCATATCCAATGTTGTGATTACTTCCCTCTCACGAGTATGGAAACATAGTCAACAAAAAAAATGGAGATACATATTGTTTATTAGTCCTAGAGTATATTTTGTTTAAAATGGAAACTTTCTCAATAGACTTCAACCTTTCATGGCTCACTCCACTCAAGAGATACATTATTTCAACATAAAAATAGAGGAAACATCCTAAAATGGACAAGGAAAATAAGATGAAAATTTCCATTTTGTTCTCCCAATCTCAAGTTCATTCTCTTTCCAAGAGGATGATGCAATTTATGTGACACACTATATAGGAAAATGTATGGCGAAATACCTAGATCATGAGAGAGATGACTTCTTGGAACAATTGAAAAGCATACAAAATCCAGAAGTGGATAATGATGCCAAATTTTTTGAGACATATGTCGTGAATTAAGATATGAAATAGGTGTTGATTAAGAAGATGCATAATGAAGAACAAATGTCTTGTTATGAAAATGATAAGTCAAACATAGTTAATAACTATCTTTATGATGGTGGTGAAGAATCGACAAATGAAATGAACCTAAAAAATAAGGAGAGGCCAGAAAGAATGTGTTACAGAAAAAAATGAGAGGTAATGAACAAATTGATCATAAATTACAATAGTAGACATGCTATATTTCTCAATAAGTTAATAAGAGGTTCATACTTTAGTGAACCTATCAATGGACTCATAGAAGAAAGTAATCGAGTGATACCTATTCATGGGTAAGCCCTCAGTTCAAGTTCTTGCTTCAATGAAAGCGAGTTGTCCCTGACATGTACATAGGTGATTTAAGTTGCTTCCATTTTTTATTTTTTGTGTTTCCATCATGTTGTACATGTTTCCTTCCTTATCTCATGTGTTTAACTCTTATCGTGTGTGTGTTCAATAAAGGAAGTTGTGTAGTATATATTTCTAGTGACACTGTAAAGCCAAAAGGATAAGGCACTAGTCTACGTATTGTATTGAGATGTTGGGGTTCTTACATGCTCTACCCTAGCCCCACTTTATCTAGAGCATGTCACCAAGATATATCTAACTGTTTCCGTGTATTTTTGCAAGGGAAAAATTTAGTGATGATACATGAAAACTACACTCTAGTGTTAATGTTTTTGTGTTTAAGCCCTCCTGAGCACTCCCCTAGGTCAGTTTCCCTAGACATATCCCCATCATTCATGTTCACATGTGTTTTCTATTACCCTTTCCCAAGTGTTTGAAATGTGAAATCAGCCTCACAAGGTTCTCCTAATGCAGTTCTTCTTAAAAAAAAATTCTCAGTTAACCTAGAAAGGTTATTTTTAGCCTTTTTTGGGATAGGTGTGCACTCTTTGGGAAATATTTGAAGGATAAATATCATAAGGAAGTGGTATTGAGGATCTAAAAGAATATTTCAAGATATTTAGGGAAGTTTAGGAAAGATATAAAGGTTTAGGAACAATTTCAGTGAAAGCGAGTTTTTGAAGGTAAAGCAGCTTGTGCTTCAAAAAAGCACCTAAGATTCGCAAAATGATTCTAGGAGATATAGAATAATTTGGAGGTCAAAAAAGATATAATTGGAAAAATAATTTAATTCTCTACATTATGGTTCTTTCATAATTTTCACAATACTAAGACACTTCTGTCCACAACCCCTTTTTGGCAGGTAAACCTTGAGGTCCTCAGAAAAAAGTATTTTGTGACGGGTCTGCATGTGTAATAAGAGCATGATAACCATACAATTCTTATAAAATGATTTTTCTAGTAAAATTCATATAAATAAGTTCCCAAAAACACCTCATGGAGCTTCAGAAACTTCATCTTCAAGCTCTCTCTCAAGGACACTCTCGTAGTTAGAATTATTTTCTAGTGCCACATGTTAGCATGAGGCTGATTTTTTTTTTTTGTTCCACTTGTCCCTTTTCCAAGGGGAAAAAGGGGACAAAAAATATTGCCCCTCCCCCATTTGAGCTCTTGGACCCATAAAATGACCCTGGGAAGCTTTCATAAGCACTTTTAGTAAGTTTTCTAGCCCCCACCTCGTGGAACGCATGCATACTACTTATCACCATGAATTTAAGGTAATTTTTTCTGTCAAAATTTTCCCTTTTATAAGGGAAAAAGGGTAAAAATGTGGCCTCCACCCTTTCTTCCACATGGTTCGTTGCATGACCCAAATTGGGCTCCTAGGTGTTAAAAATAAGCTCTTCTCCCTCATCCGTTAATGAATGCATGCTCACCACTTGTACTCATAGGGCTAAGGAAATTTTTTATTTCCCTTTCATACCTTTTCCAAGGAGACAAGGGGTAAAAAATGTTCCCCCTCCCAAATAGGGTGAAAAACCTAAAATTTGTTAAGCCCCTGACTCTCATGTTCTTCTTCCTTCCATCCCTGACTCCATCAACGCATTCATTCATGCTCACCGTCACTCAACACTCATAAGAAAAACATAAAACATAAATTAACCTAATTTTTGGCCACTAAATCACTTTTAAATTTGTTTTCCTATTATTCAAACATAGAAAAATTCCTCACATGCCCTAGCTGCCAAAATCTTATTTTCCTCATAACTCATGTTCCCGAACTCTGATTACTATGAGATATGAACTGATGGATTCCTTGTGTGAATGCATTTAAGAAGATTATTTTAATTCCAAAATTCATTCCCTTGTGTTTTTTTTATATCCACATTAATTTTCTAGCGAAAAATTCCCAATTCTCTTCATCACAACAACCTAGTGAGTGAAATCTCTCAAAAATTGGAGCAAAGCTTCAAAATGAATTATGTAAACTTTTGCAAGTGGTTTCATTCGAATCTGACACCAGGAAGACATATTTATATTTTTATCAATTCTCTATGGTAACTTATACTAAAAATACTAAGTCCGAGGAATTTTGCATTCACACTCTTCATTCTATTCCCCCATGACCGAGACACTTAGAATTAGCAAAATTGACAAAAACAACAAAAATTGGATAAATGGGACCATAGTAGTGGATATTATAAAATATTAAATGGGTAAAATGAGCCCATGGAAAATATTATTTGCTAATTTTTTTATTTAGTTAATAGTAAGAATTATAGAATTTGAATTTGGCTATTTTTATGACCATAGCAGTTCTCACGTTTTGCCCAAATTTTCCACAAAAATTAATTTATCGCATGCAAATAGCAAATGCATTTCTAATCCAAAATTATATTTTTTATTAAATATCAACATGATCAATAGGAAATATTTTAAAATATTCTTGGATCGTCGAGAAATCTCTAGAACCTTCTCAATCATTTGGTCTCATTTGAAGACATGTTTAAGAATGTTTTTTAAATTTGATTGAATTTTTCATATATATATATATATATATATATATATATACACATAGATCTAGATTGTATAAAATAATCACTAAGTGAAACCCAATCACTTTTAAGAGGGATAATATCCCGACACATGTCCCTATTGATGCTCTTTATTTGCACCATGTGTCTCCTTCGTTGGATGTCGTGTGTCCTCCATTGATCATTGACCCAAGATGTGACCCTCGCTCTGGACCTAAAAATTATATTAATTATGGATTATATTGTTGGATTTAATTCTATTAGAAGCCTTTATTTGTGATATCTCCAGAATGGTGACATGTTTCATGCCTTTGGTGGGATTTTGTATGTTTGGTTGAGTCTCTATAACTAGTGTTCTTTTAAATTTGGCGGCCTTTCACATGTAAAGTGGTCCTCTACTTGCAAGTAATGATTAAGTATATAGTATGATAAGTTATCCTTCACTCACCACTCCATAAAAAAATTCCTTTAAAAAATATATTATGTTTCACCAATGTGACAAATGCTGATTTTAGATAATTCACCAACACAACAAATCTGGTTCTGGCCATATTCATCATGATTTCCATAAGTTTTTTTAGGAAGGTTTCTACAAAGTTTCCATCAGTGAGCCAATATTGGTCACGTTTAGTTCCTTCACCCATTCTATAATGGTATCAACACTCACTGGAGCTCCCATCTCTATTTTTGAGTCAACTCCCACATTCCATGATGCGGTGAGTGAAGAGTTTCAAAATGAGAAAATTGCCAATTTTGCATTAAAGATCATTCCATCTCATTTCACATTGGGTACATGATAAAAATGTGGAATTCATTGGTTTTGATTTCATTCCTCTCTCTTCACTCCATCATTGGAAGGTTTTTAAGCTTCACTCATCATCAATTTTCATAGTGGTAGAATCAATATCATGGTTGGGTGAACAAAGTGCATCCAATATCTCTCATGTGAATGATTAATCATGAAGCTATGACAATGTCTCAAGTATCATAAGGATTTTATCAATAAGGGGATTCATCTTCCAATATTCTTAGTGGTCTATTTCTCAAGTGTTCAATGCTCCCCCTCTCGGTGTGTTCAAGAAGTGTGGTAAAGATTCATCATTTCAAGGGTTTTCAAAAGGGGGCAACTTGTTCGAAGTGATCTTCATTGTATCTTTTCATCAGTGTATCAGTATGGAGGATCTGTTGTTGCAAATCAGCAACACCCCTGGATGCAAATCAAGGTTCTAAATTGATGTTTTAGGCATCCAGTGTGATTACACAACATGGAAACCTCTCTCCAAGTGTGGGACTTGTGAAACTGAGAGAGGAATCTCCAGATTAGAGGCTGGTTCCTCAAACTCCTCTGATTAAATCTAGTATTTGCACAACTACAGAGGTTTAGATCCTAATCCTACTCTAAACTACAAGGAGACAGGGATAGAAATGCAAAAATTGAAACTAACTAATGATGGTGATGCACCAAAAGGAGTGGTGTAACATTTTTTGCCATGTAAATAGACACAAATTCATGAAATGCAACAAGGGAAAGCATACACAAGTTGATAGATGCAATTAGAGGTCTTAAAATGAAGTAAAACAATACAAACAGAGGACTAAAAGGCATTCACAGAGTTTGCACTATCATTTCCATGTAAAATCTCTTGCATTCCACCATCAAAGAGGTATAAACCTGTTATAATACTTGAAAAAGGCCTAATTCTTACAACAATCACTTGCTGGAGGTGAAAGAAGAAGTTTTCTATGCCAAAAAGTGTTCAAACCTAAAGAAATGGGCCAAATCTGGCTTTTACAGTGCATGGGTCGAGCCCAGGAGAGAGAAAATGTAAAAACCGTGGGAGCCCATTCCTCATTGACTATAAATGCATTAAAACATCATGGGGGTCCTTGCCAAATTTCCAAAGTCCTCCCCTGGTTCCAAACTCCCCTGCCCCATAGAACACGTGTCCTATTCCTATTGGCTCAGGCCAACCCTATGGAGTTTGCCCATTGGAAACTTGGCAAAAGCACTAAGTGAAAATTTCACCCTCTCCTCCGCTGCTCTGATCCATGAAGACATGTGGAGGGATGCCATTGGACGAGGGCCACGCGGGCCAAAATTTCCTTTTGAACCTTTTGGCAAGACTTAGCCAAAATTTCAATTTTAACCCCAACGCCCACACCCCTACTTTGGACACGTGTTGTGCTCCTATTGGCTGCAGGCCAAAATTCAAAAAAATTCCTTCTCAAACACTTAGCCAATTTTTTATTGTGCCTCCCCTGGTGACACGTGTCACAACCTGATTGGTCCGCGGGCCCCACGGGCAAAATTTTTCATTTTGAACCTTTGACCAAAACACTTGGAAAAATTTCAAACTTGCCTCCAACCTCCGAACTCCTCTGCCACGTGTCAGCTTCCTACTAGCTGCGGGCCTCCAATGGGAAAATTTCCCACAAAAACTCCACCGAGCCATAACTTGAAAAATATGAGGAGTTAGGAGGAAAACTTTACCTTTCTGGAAATCTGAGAGAGAGCTCTATCTGATGGTTCCATTTCCAGAAATTCTTGAGTGCCTAAAAATAAAAAAATGTAGACTGAGGCACAAGAGAGGCAAGAACACAAGGAGTTAGCCACAAAAATGAGCATGGGGCACATTTTGGATAACAATTTTGGCAACTCAGAGGGGTCATCTGCCTGCTAGATGAAAGTACCAGTTGCCTCAGGTAGTCCATTGGGCATGGAGTCAAAAAAATTTCTTCTTAGAATCCCAACTGACTTAGAATGTTGCAAGGAGGAAGATATAATATCACCTGATGGAAGCAAGGACTGCAAAACATCTCCATGGACAACAAGCTATGCCAAAGCACTTAGGGAAAACAAAACTAACCTACAGAAGGACAATGTGCACAAACACTTGGAGGAATGAAAATCTAATCTAATATTTACAAGGTGGTGAATTTCCCTCTAGAAGTAATGCTTGAGATAGATTCCATTAACTGGAATCTGCAGTTCTTCGCCATCCAATGAGGCCAATTGGAAAGCATTGTTGTTCTTGCACTTCATGACCATGTATGGGCCACTCCAAATGGCATCAAATTTTGAATGCCTTCCCGGTTTTGCTCTATCCACATCCCATTTCAACACTAGATCTCCAACTTGAAAAGATCTATCCTTGGCCTTCCTATCAAAGGTCTTTTTGATCAAAGCTTGATCCTTTTCCATTGCTTGGGATGCCTGATCTCTGACCTCCTGCAGCTCCATCAACTCTGCATATCTCATCTCCATAGGCTCAAACTCTAGCAACTCTAACTGCTTCATGAGTTCCATTTTTGGAAACTCAAGTGACATGGGCAAGATTTCCTCTCTTCCATAGACAAGCCTGAATGGAGAGTTACCTATGGCTCTCTTGGGAGTTATCCTATCAGCCCATAAGGCTGATTTCAGTTTGATATGCCAAGACCTCTGATTCTCATCAAGAGTCCTAATGATCCTCAAAAAGTTCTTGTTTGTAGACTCGGCCTGGCCATTACCTTGAGGGTAATAGTTTGATGAAGTTCTTAGGTAGATCCCGTTCTTGACAGCCCACTCAGTCACCTTGGATCCGATGAATGCAAATGCATTATCTGAGATTATTGTAGTAGGTATACCAAATCTGTTTGCTATCTCCTCATAAAAATCTAAGATGGTGGACTCATTTGCTTCTTTGAGTGCTACTGCTTCAGTCCACTTGGTGAAGTAGTTCGTGGCTGTCAAAATCCATTTGTGCGCTTGACTTGAATTGGGATTAATGACTCCAATGAAGTCCAAACCCCATTGCATGAATGGCTGGTCAACTAAAATTGGATGCAATGGAAGGGCAACAACTCTTTCTTTTCCTGTGAAGAATGCACAATTCTTACACCTCTTGATCCATGTATAGAAATCACTGAAAATTTTAGGCCAATAATAACCAGCCTTCATGATTTTTAGAGCTGTCACTCTTGGTACAAAATGACAACAAGTTGGTCCACCATGGAACTCTTCCAATACCATATGAATCTGATTTGTGCTAATGCATCTCAGCAACACTCCATTCACATCTTTCTTGAACAAAACTCCATCAACAATGTCATATGAGACAGCCTGCAATCTGAAGTGTCTTCTTTGGGTCTTGTTCATGTCTGGAGGGCATAGGCCTGTGCTTAGGAAGTGTATAATACCTTGGGTCTAACAAGGAGTGGGGGAAGCATTGTTTTCTTCTTGAGTGCTGCCTTGCACATGGCTGTCTTGAACTGTCAAAACAACCTCTTCTTCGTTGCATACCTCTTTTTGCTTCCCCAAAATCAGCTGCTCACACAATCCTTTTCCTCTTACCAGCTTGGTGATCTTGATCTCAATGTCATACTCCATGACACGGGTGATCCAACCTGCCCTTTTCTCATTCAAATCCTTGTTGAGGAAGAATTCTTTAACCCCAGCATGAGAGACCAGCAACTGGACGTTGTTGTTTGAGACTAAATGCTTGAATTTCTTTAAGCTTCTTATTACTGCCAGCACATGCCTCTCAATAAAAGAATATCTCACCTCATAGTCATCTAGGCTCTGGCTGAAGAAGGCAATTGGTTGTTCATCATTATCCTTGTTCTGCTATACCAAGATGGCAGAAATAGTGTCATTACCTCCAAATGCATAGAGGATGAAATCCTTGGAGAAGTCTGGGTTGATGAGAGTTGGTGCTTGAGAGATGGCTTCTTTTATTGCTTCAAAACTCTCCTTACCTTTTGTTGTCCACTTGAAAGCCATGCTTTTCTTTAACATTTTGGTGATGGGCTTGACAAGGGCTGAAAAATCTGGGACAAACCTCTGAACAAAGTTTATCCTTCCCAAGCAACTCTGAAGGGCTTTCTTGTGGCTTGGCAATGGTAGTGCTCTTATGGCTTCAACCCTCTCTGGATCAATTATTAATCCTTCTTTGGAGACAATATGGCCAAGGAGATTTCCTTCATGTGTAAGAAAGATACACTTCTTAGGACTTAAAGACACTCCAAATCTCCTGCACCTCGTGAAGACTTGTCTCAAATGAGAGAGGTGGTCTGCTGCATTTTTGGAAAAAATAGTGATATCATCAAGGTAAATCAACACCACATTGTTAATCAAACCTTTGAATGCCATGTCCATTTCCCTTTGGAAGGTAGCACCACCGTTTGACAGCCCAAATGGCATTTTCCTGTATGCAAAAGTTCCCCATTTGGTTGTGAAGGCTGTCTTGAACTGGTCTTCTTCCTTCACCATAATCTGATTGTAGCCTGAGTAGCCATCAAGTAGTGAAAACCTCTCGGAGCCAGCCACAACTTGTAAGATTTTCTCCATGGAAGGGAGTGGGTAATGGTCCTTGAGAGATGCTCTATTCAAGTCTCTGAAGTCAACACACAATCTGATCTCTCCACTCTTCTTTCTGACTGGAACCAAGTTGGCAACCCAACTAGAATGCTTGATTGGGAATATGATCCTTGACTCAATCAGCTTTTCCAATTCTTTCCTCATGAGAGGCTCCATGTGTGGATTGAATGGTCTTTGTTTCTTCCTGACAGGCTTAGTATTTGGATCTAATTCAATGGTATGCTGAGCTAAGTTGGGATTGAAACCTTTCAAGTCTTCATAGCTCCTAGGAAAAACGTCAGGGAACTCTTGACACAGCTGTACGAACTCATACCTTTCTTGTTTAGTTGCCATCTTTCCAATTTGCAATGGTTTGTTCTCTTCCACCAAGATGGATACTGAATCCTCTCTCTTGACCTGAATGTTTGCTTTCTCCTTCCTAAACTGATCATTGGGATTAAAAATGGACTCCAAATTGATAAGTCCCTTGGGCAGCTTGTTAGTTTTCAGTTGTACCACTTGGTCACCATACTGTTGTTCCAAATTTTCTTGATTCTTAGCTGAGAACTCAGCTTCTTCTTGCAAGAAATGGATGATTTACTGGTCATTTTCAAACATTTGCCAACTAACATTGTTATCCGGCACTGAAGGCCTCACAATCACGTGGATGTTTGGCTATACCTTGTCTTGTTGAATGCTTTCCACAATGTCAAAGGCTGCCCCTACTACTGCAAGCCTATCAGCATCTTGATTCTCTTTCCTAGGAATGGATTTGATGCCAAAACCCTCAAAATATTCCATGAGGTCCCACACCTTGTTCTTGTAGCACTTGAGTAGATCATTCTTGGCAGCATGCTGTCCCTTGACCTGATTTACAATCAATTCACTGTCACCAAAGACTTGCAAGTTTTTTATTCCTCTCTTTATTGCCCAATGCATCCCTTGCACCAAGGCTTCATATTCAACAGTGTTATTGGAGCATGCAAACTGAAATCTAAAAGTTGAATAGTACTTTACTCCTTGAGGTGAAATAAGCATAGCTCTACCTCCTGCACCTTCTCTACTCCTTGACCCATCGAAAAACAACTGCCATACCTCATTTTCATCTTCATGGTTCGGCTTGGTGATGCTAGGAATAGGCTGATTTTCTTCGTGTATGCAATAGACCCCTAGATCAGATTCTTATACTTCTTGATAAGGATAAAAAACATGTACCTTGTTTGCCCATTTATCAAGAGTTAGATCCGGGATACTTCCAACCTTGGTGTCAGCTTCATCAGTGCTTGGGTGATCTTCTTGATCAAATGCTGAGCAATTGGCGTTACTCTGACTTGGAGTGTAAGGCTCAATATGGAAGTTTGCAATAGGTTCATACCTGATTGTAGCTTTGGTTCGATACCTTGTTCTGAACAACATGTGTGACTAATCAGCAGACAAATATCCTCCAATCTTGGCTGTGAAGTCCCTTGACAAGCATAGGGCGAAGAGTGGTGGAAGGTCTATGACTGATACATCTTGTAAAACAACAACATTTGGACATGCATGCAAGGTAAGACTCAAGTTTCTAATCACCCCAACTATTGTTACTATTGTCCCATCCAGCCGTACTACCCCTTTGGATATGGTTTCATACTAGAGCCATAGCTGATTAGCTATTTGTTTAGGCATCACTGAGCTGCTTGCTCCAGAGTCTATCATGCAATTGTGCACTAGCTGATTTCCAATGATTAACGAAACATAGAAAGGAGGGGGCTTCAACATTTTACCTTGCTGTCCTCTATGATTCCCCTCAAGCTGGGAAGCATTTGTGAGCACTTTCTCTTGCATATGAACTTGCTGATTTGAATTTGGTCAGTCCTTCATGGCAGCTTGTAGCAAATCTCTTTGGCCTGGGACAGATAGGGATTCCCACATTGATATATTAAAATTTGTCTTCTTCATCTGATCAATGATACTGAATGTTGATGAACGATCTCTTTGCTATCCCTTTGTTTGCACATTCACTCCTTGCACGTGGGCAGCAACAACTGGTATTTGAGTTGGCCTAGGAGTTGTTCTTGGTTGTCCTTGTGCATGTACAACTGGATTTTGTTTTCCAACCACTTGTGGAACCATAGAAGGTCATGGATTGGTTAGAGCCAATGGCTGTTCTTCACCCAAATTTCTCCTTTTTGACCTTGTGTTGGCTGCAACACCTTGAGAAACTGCCTGATTCATGCCACAAAAATCCTTTGCTTGCCAATTTACTAATGTGGTGTCATTTGGGGCTGATTGTTGTTGGAATGTTTCTTGTTGTTGGTTGTTTCATTGACTGCCCTCACCCTCCACACCAGTAGTTGTCACCATTAATGCTTGATTCAAAGCACCATTGAAGCACATGGATTGGTTATGAGGTTCATTGCATGGAAAACACCAATCATACTCCTAGAAAATGTTGTTTTGTGTTGGCACCAATGCCTTAGAGGCAGATATGGCATTTGGATTATAGGGCTGAAATGGTTTATTAGCAGGAGGCCTTGTTTGATTTATATTTGTAGCTGGATTAGGATGCCTTTGTGGTTGGTATGGCTGACTATTAGGTTGAGCTTGGGGCTGATAAGAAGGTCTAAAACCTTGGGCCTGCTGCCTTTTGAGAGTAACCAGCTCATTGCCTAGGTTTTGCAATTGCTTCATGACTTCTTGAAGCTCATTTGGGGCACTTGGAGATGAAGTAGAAGCTTCATTTGAACTCTGATTTCTAGGAGTGGGAGAAGGATCCAAATTAGGTGATTGATTAGTGTTTGGGTTCTCTAAACTTGGAAACAATGGCATGGGAGGTCTAGGGGCAAGTTTTCCAGCTTGAATCAAACAATTTTCAGCGCTAATGGAAATGCTATAAGCCATAGGGATAGTTATGCCTCCCATGGACTTAATCAACATAGAAATATCAGAATTTAGAGCTTTGAGATAGTAGAGAAAAGCACCTTTTGTTATTGGCCTAACTACCACTGGAATTCTCTCCCAAGTCTTTTGAAATCTAAAGTTGAAATCAGTCAGCTGCTCATTGGGAGCTCTCTTGATAGTTGTCAGCTGTTCCAAAAGAGACAAGTTGTCTCCCTTCTCTCCAAATTTCTCATGAAGTGCTATACATAGCTGATTCCAATTTGTGATATAACTAGCTCCAAGGCTTCTAAACCATTGCAATGCTTTCCCCTTGAATGAAGATGCCAGCAATTTGATAACCACTTGCATCTCATTAATTTCATGAATTACACAAAGATTGGCAATGTCTTTAACATGATCACCTGGAGTAGTCTGATTTTCTCCAGTAAAGTAGGGAATGTTCTTCAAGGTTGCAATTGGAATTGGATGTTGTGCATTGAGGGCAAGTGGGTTGCTTCCTATGAAATTAACATAGGGGTTGTTTTGTGCCATTCTAATTGGTCTTAAAACCCTTGTTGACTGAATGAAAGGCCTACCAGGTGGAGGAGTTGAGAGAGTTCTGTTTGGTGGAGATGGAGACCTTTGAATCCTTCTTCCTCTTTTCCTTCTTCTTAGAGATAACTTCAGGTATTCAAACATCACTTCTTCTTCTCCAACACTTGACCTTGTGGTGATTCTTCTCATGAGTTTTTTAGGCCTACACTGCTAAAACCAGTTGATTCTTCCCCTTGGAGTCACCAGATATGCAAATTATAGCTCTTTTGGAGCAAGAAAATTGTAGAAGATGCACATCAACTTTGCTACGATAAAAATGAGACCTCTAAGGTCCCACCGGGCATGCCAAAACTGTTGTTGCAAATCAGCAGCACCCCTGGATGCAAATCAAGGTTCTAAATTGATGTTTTAGGCATCCAGTGTGATTGCACAACATGGAAACCTCTCTCCAAGTGTGGGACTTGTGAAACTGAGAGAGGAATATCCATATTAGAGGTTGTTTCCTCAAACTCCTCTGATTAGATCTAGTATTTGCACAACTACAAGGGTTCAGATCATAATCCTACTCTAAACTGCAAGGAGACAGGGATAGAAATGCAAAAATTGAAACTAACTAATGATGGTGATGCACCAAAAGGAGTGGTGTAACATTTTTTGCCATGTAAATAGACACAAATTCATGAAATGCAACAAGGGAAAGCATAGACAAGTTGATAGATGCAATTAGAGGTCTTAAAATGAAGTAAAATAATACAAAAAGAGGACTGAAAGGCATTCACAGAGTTTGTACTGTCATTTCCATGAAAAATCTCTTGCATTCCACCATCAAAGAGGTATAAACCTACTAAAATACTTGAAAAAGGCCTGATTCTTGTAACAATCACTTGCTGGAGGTGAAAGAAGAAGTTTTCTATGCCAAAAAGTGTTCAAACCTGAAGAAATGGGCCAAATTTGGCTTTTACAATGCATGGGTCGAGCCCAGGAGAGAGAAAACATAAAAAACATGGGAGCCCATTCCTCATTGAATGAAAATGCATTAAAACAACATGGGGGTCCTTGTAAACCCATACCCTAACATTTTCGACCATGTTGGAGAAGAATGCGACCCATTTTGTATTAAATTTTGTTGTTGAAATGTCATTTCTGGCCATGGACATGTACCAGAAGTGTTTTTGAATTTTCTCTCTCCAAACTGAATCAAAATTCAAAATTGACCATGGAATCATGTAGATAATTTCAACATATTTCCAATTATATAAAGAACGTGAAAATCCGAGCTCTTGATCAAAAGATATGATCGTTTGAAGATTTAGGGAAAAAACGGCCCAAAAACGGATCGGCGGGAAAAAATTTCAAATTTTACCTCTTTTTTGTCTTTGGAAAAGTTTTCAAAAAATTCCCACGCTCCGCTGGTCTGATTTCCATGTGTCAGGATCTGATTGGCTCTATAATTCTCTCTCCTTCCTCCTCTGCGGGTTTTCCTTTGAAATTCGACCTTTTTATATTTTGGGAAAATTTCCCATTTCTTCTCCGCGCTCCGCCCGGCCGGGACACGTGTCGGATTTTGAGTGGCTGACAGGGGTCACGGGCCCCTCCTTTGCTTTTTAGTTTTTTGGCCGAAAGATTTGCCAAATTTCCAAAGTCCTCCCCTGGTTCCGAACCCCCCTGCCCCATAGGACACGTGTCCTATTCCTATTGGCTTGGGCCAACCCTGCAAAATTTACCCATTGGAAACTCGGCAAAAACACTAAGTGAAAATTTCACCCTCTCCTCCGCCACTCTAATCCACAAAGACACGTGGAGGGATGCCTTTTGAACCTTTTGCTAAGACTTAGCCAAAATTTTAATTTTAACCCCGATGCCTGCGCCCCTACTTTGGACACGTGTCGTGCTCCTATTCACCGTGGGCCAAAATTCAAAAATTTTCCTTCTCAAACACTTAGCCAATTTTTTATTGCTCCTCCCCTGGTGACACATGTCATAACCTGATTGGTCCGCGGGCCCTGCGGGAAAAAATTTTCATTTTGAACCTTCGACCAAAACACTTGGAAAATTTTCAAACTTGCCTCCGACCTCCGAACTCCTCTGCCAGTTGGTGTCAGCTTCCTACTGGCTGCGGGCCTCCAAAATGGGAAAATTTCCCACAAAAAACTCCGTCGAGCCATAACTTGAAAAATATGAGGAGTTAGGAGGCAAACTTTACCTTTCCACGAAATATGAGAGAGAGCTCTATCTGATGGTGCCATTTCTAGAAAGCCTTGAGTGCCTGAAAATCAAAAAATGTAGACTGAGGCACAAGAGAGGCAAGAACACAAGGAGTTAGCCACAAAAATGAGCAGGGGGCACATTTTGGATAACAGGATCATTAGGGGATATATTTTCATCTTCAATACGACCATATCTAATCATTAAAATTCATGCTTTAGAGCATTCCTTCTCTTCCCTCATCATTCTCCTCAATCTCTATCTCCTTTCTAATCGTTCATTGAGCGTAATCATTGTATTTTTCCCTATTCACTTAAGTGACATAAATTGTGAATTGTATAAGTATTTTCTCGAAATTATAAGATGAATATTGAAGTTTTCTATTATAGTTGTAAATTAAAGGTCATCAGTGGAATAGGAATGTGAATATTTATGTGGGGGGAAGATAAGAGGTTAGTTCACCTTGCTATAAATTGAAATGAATTTTCCTTTTCAAAGGATCTTGAAAGTTAGTATTTTTGGTAGCAATTGTGAATTGCTGTAGATTGATTAATGTTTTTTACTCATCACTACAAAATAAATGAAATCTAATTTTTTCCTATTTCCCTTTCTCATGTTTCTTTATTTCCCTCTTTTATGCACTTTGTAAGCATAGTGATCCCGAAAGAGCTTTGTATCTTGATAAATGAATCTAATAACTTATTGTATGGTTTTTTTCTTTTCACCAGATAGCTTCATTTTTTATTTTCTCTACATTTAATGATGAAATACTCTAGTTATTGGGTATGAAATATGCACTTTGTAAGCATAGTGATCCCGAAAGAGCTTTGTATCTTTATAAATGAATCTAATAACTTTTTGTATGGGTTTGTTCTTTTCACCAGATAGCTTCATTTTTTATTTTCTCTACATTTAATGATGAAATACTCTAGTTATTGGGTATGAAATCTTCAATTAGCCTACTCATGACAATAACCCCCTTGTCTAATTTCTCTCCTTCATCATCACTAAAATTTCCTCCCTTGTATCCCATATAAACACTTTTCCATAGGTTTAGTGGAGTGTTCTTATGTGATCCTAGATATATATGGCCAACCCACATTAAATAGATTACATTAGGATTAGTTTGAATTTCTTATCTTATATATCATTTAATTTAAGATCGATATTTCCCAAGACAATATTTCAAAAGTTTTAAGTTGGTCCCCTACTTTGTGTATAGGTGTGTTATGGTCATAAAAATAATCAATAAAATTATCTTATGTTGTATTCTAGACATTGAGTCATAATGATATGATAACTCATTAAATATTAGTGTATGTGGTTTAGTAGCTATATGAATTATGAAGAATGAAATTAATTATGTAAATTAGTGTTCTTCTAATGTTGTTTTGACTCCTTCATCTTAAACTTTGAAAATTATCCCAATGGACAAGACGTGTTTAATTTGGAATGATAAACCCCCCTCATTTACCAAATCCTATTATATATCCCCATATGAGTCATTTTTTAAAATCTTGCATACCTTTAGAGGCCTTTCTACTGTAAAATTATCTTTAAAATTTCTTGAAAATATTTCTTTAAACCTTGGTTAGAAAAACAACATGTTATGAATATTTGTATATTTCTGCATTAAAACAATTCACGTTTTTTTATTTTCCTACAAATGTGTGACTATTTCACAAGTGACTTAATTTGGTATTTATTCATGTAGGTTACATTTCTAGATAGATATAGTGTATGGTTAAACTCATATTGTGATATAATTTCTAGGGTCTCTCCCTTTTTCCTTCAAAACCATAAGAACTAGACAAGTCACCCCCTTTTCATATTTATTGGTCTCAAGTATGACTTAATTTTTTGAAGAGAACCACTTGATATATTATAATCACTTTTTATAGTATATTCACAAAAACCATATGGTATAGATTTGGATCCAACACAACCACCTTACAAATATATCTAATGAGTTTTTTAATACAACTCAAAATAATAATCATACATAAATCTAATATTATAATAAGTTATTTCTCAATAAATTATTATTTACACACATCATAATAAAACACTCATTAATGTAAGCTACTAAATTAAAAAAAAAATACTAATAGAATGGATATGGAAATTATTGTACTTTATAGGTATAATTAATTTTCCTTTTTCAAGAGTTAATGTTACTACCTTGTGAAAATTAAACCCTTACAAACTTAGAATTTTAACACTCATGTAATTAATTTCCATTTTTAAATTTTAAATATTTTTATTCTCTTTTTAATCTCAATCTCGCCCCCATCAAAAATATCCTAAATGGAAGTAAAATTATTCAAGGAGAAAATAATGAAATAAGAAAAACTACATGGTAACATGACCTAGTCAGAGAAGAGATCAAAAGTTCTTCTTTTAGCTCTATCATCAAGAAGAAGGATAAAAATCTTGTTGCAAAGTTAATTGTAAAGGATACAAGGAATATTTTTAAGAATACGAGAAAGAGGTTATAGACTATGAGGGAAAAAAATATGAATAGATGTACAAGGATGAGATAAAATAAAAATATGAGGAAAATTAGCCTCTTACGATGAACACCTACAACTCATCCCATGAGTCTCGAGAGATGGATGAAGAGGATCTTGAGGAACATTATTCCTGAGAGGATGATTCTTTGTTTGAGAACCCAAATTATGATGAAAATGATTGTATATAACATTTAGGATTAATCTCCCACTTTTTAGGTGTGACTCACATTTATATTTTAGCAATACCCCACTATGGGTAACTGAATCTGTTCTAGGTTTACCATTCTATATTTTGTAAAAATGCTATGTGATGGATAGCAATATTGTTTTTCCTTACCCTTGCCCTTTAATTTTCTTTGGTGAATACGAGTTGGTTTCTTATGATGTCTATTCTTTTGGTAATATGATTAATTGACTGAAGTTTATCCTCTTAAACTCTTACTTATTATCATAAAACTAATGTTCAATATCTTCTCAAATTACATCATACCTTGTGAAGAACACCTTTTAATATCTTAAGGTCCCTAGCCACCAAACCCTAATGCCTGGATAAATCCTTCCACAAGATGTTGCTTCTTCAAAAAGACTTCCCCATGGCCCGTGTACTCCTATCCACCCTGGTTTTCAAATTTACCCCAATCACGCACTCTTATGATCTCTCTAGGTATCAAAGTTCACACAAATAACTTTTGGATGCCCTAAAGTTTGTGAGAGCTTTCTTTAATTTGTAATTCGGCATAGGTATAGAATAAGTTCAGTGTCTTGATCATATTTATTGATCTTGTCATATGTTCATTAGGAATCCAACATCAAGAAATGGTATAATATCTACCTACCACCGTACTATTATACATTAAATGTGGATATTTTATATCATTGTCACAAGCCAATTCTAAGCGTCACCTTCCACCTGATTGTGCCACATCTTTCGCGCCATTTTGATTCTTCCTTTACAACCTTCTGGCAAGAATTCTCGATCAATTCACAACCTGGACTGAAAATTCTTACGCAAATGCGTCTGGATAGCGCCAAAGGAGACTGATAACTAAAAAACTTTATCCCGATTTGTACCCTCGCCTACCTCATGTTATTCCAATAATGCTCTTCATCCTATTATTGTGGACGAAAGAGTTTCCGCAAAGCCTTGAAGGTTTGACACCAATAATTCATCGATATTACTATTGGGCCCCTAGAATACTGACCAAGTATGAAGGCACTTAGGTGCGTGGCACTCCTAGTTATAGAATGATGCGCACAAGGCAAAAGCACACAAGAAAAAGGCTTAAGGAAGACAAATAAAGTGCGCGATGCACGAAAGGAGGTCCGGGACTTAGCCAATTTGAGTGCTCAAGGAAGAACACGTGAAAAGTGTGATCAGTTGCATGTGGATAAGATGCTAGCTTGGCAACAGGTCGGCCCGGGAAAGAGCATGCCCCGGATGGAATCTTCTAGAAGATCATCATGAGATGGAATGGAGAGATTGGGCCTGAAGTAACATGCTCGCATGAAGGACCACATTCGACACTTGGTGATGGATCTGAGGGCATGGAAAGGTGAGTTGGCATCCTTGAGGAAGTGATAAATACAATTTCCTACCATGGGAAAAGGGACATATACACATATACATAGAGAGAGATATATCATCTAGATATACATAGGGAATAGTGGGTTAGAGAGTAAGAGAATCTCTGTAGAATTACTGCGAGTGGATATTCTGGTTCATGTACTAAGCATGGAGTTGTATTTTTCTTTTTTGTTAACTTAGCTACATACGTCCAGTGATGTGAATGACTACGGTCTACACTCTGTGACACTCTATAATGAATCAATGAACATATTAAGGTTACATGTTATAAATAGATATGAATATCAATGGGTTTAATGGATATTTCATTCATATGAGTTCTATTTCCTTTCATGATATGAATGAATGGTTATATCTTTCTTTCTGTTATAGTATATGTTCTAGGATCTGTTAAGACACTCAACCTGAAGTGACTGTAAGGATTTGGAGGTCGTCCTAAGCCCTATGGTTATTTTATGTCTCAAATTCTTTCCTAAATACTCTTACACTAATCATAGATAATGCTTCCCACTAGACTCACATAAAAGAGAGACTCGGCACCCGCATGTGACTCAAGTGAGCGCTCAGCTTCTGATGGGCGATTGGTCGGTATGCATGAGGTTCTTCCTTTTGTGATAAGGGTAAAAATGACTACATCTTGGTTACATTTCTGAGACCTCTTTTTGAAGTTGTAGTGGGAAATAGCATGCATCATGATCTGTGTAGAGAGTAATGACAGATCGGTTAACATTGGAAAATGTTGAATCATGGTTCAAAAGCATGGAGGATGAATTTTCTCAAAGATACAGCACTAGACCTGATTTTAATACACATAGATGGGTAGAAGAGAACCTCTACCATGTTCTTTATGAGACATTCTTCTGCTACTTCCCAGTACAGTTATATGGATAGCTTTCAGCCTATGCATCTAGATAAAATTGGCATTATGGATCACGGATATGGACCGAAGAAGACTACTAGAGGTTACAAGATGCAAATTTGATGTGGACCCGTGTTGTAAATCACTAGTGGAAAGGATTACTAGCTAGCTACACTCTGGAATATGCCATTTCTATGTATTATTGCCCATAGATTGCTGAGTTTGAATTTATGTGAGAACCTAGAGGAGCATTTCTATGTGATATTCCTCTAGCTATGAATATATTGATGGTTACCATGAGTTTAGAGGCACTCCCAATGGTCGGCTAAACCATTCTGAGCACTGGGTAAGGAAGCTTAGGTGGAGGAATATGGCAAATGATACGACAAAGAAGGGGAGGGAAGAAATACGGCCCAAGTATAGCGAAGCACATGAAAGGGAGATTTTTAGACGATACAAGACTGCTAGTGTGTTGGATTTATGGAGATAAATGTTGCGGGAGGGAGTTGAGGTTCACGCAGAGGACATGAAACCTGAACAGTCTATACTACCCCATCTTGGCAAGTGCGTAAGGGAGACCCCTTCAGCTTCTGGTGAGATTTCATCACATGGAGAAAGGAAATTCGTTGGCACATATCTGAACCCACCCAGTGACTGAGCCCTAGCGCTTAGTTTTCCCAAACCAAGAAGAAGTATTGATACAGTTGAAACTAGTGAAAGAGACAAATCCGTGCCTAGGAGATACAATTTTACATTCCCTTCTTCTATGGCTGCATATATTCTAGTATTCAAAGGAGTTTTTGGACAAAGGGCAAGTGTACAATCTTTCAGGCTTACATTAGGAAGTGGCGCAGGACAAACTAGTGGTAGTGGGGCACTATCACAGACCATTAGCACACAGTTCAGTGGTACCATGGGGGCACTTGGCACAACTCCTACAGGCCCTATCGGACCCAGTGGTTCTAGTGGATCTAGTGGCTCTAGAGGTACAGGGCCCGATGGACCTGGTGGATCAGATGGAGGAAAAAATACTGGAGCGAACCAAGGATCTGGTTCAGGACAAGGACCCCAACCACCCCCTTAAGTATTTTTTAAAATGTCTCTGTATTTGTCCAGATTACATGTGCATTGAGGATGCTAAAGAACATGTTCACAAATGTGAACTAGTATGGCGCACAAAGGGTATCACAACCCCAAAACGAAAGGCTAGTCAATTTATGAAACCACTATTGCAAGGGCACGCGCGTAACTGGTATAGAAAGTATGACCGTCATCAAATGGTGGTGGACTACAATGCTTTAAAGAATGCATTCTTGGTAGAGTTCCACATTCCTAAGTTATGATCAGAAGAGCATTAGCGCTTTGAAGGAGATTCAGCAAGGAATGGTAGAGAGTGTACAGGAGTATGATGTGCATTTTTAAAACTCTTTTGTCTAAATTATCATATGATATCCATCCTTCTTAGCATGCACAAGTGGTTTTTTGGGGGATTGATCACCCCTTTTAGAAGGGCCTTGTCTCACAATTTTTTTAATACAGATCTACGTAAAGCATTGGAAGTTACCTTGCGCGTCGAGGTTATTGGTAGTATTGATACTGGCGTTAGCCCATTCCTAGAGGCCCAGATTGTTGTTATGGCCAAACAATTGGAAAAATTACCTATAAACTCATTCCATGAGACTCACAGTGGTTTGTGGTGCACAGATTGTGAAATAGAGGGGCACGTTAAGGATAATTGCCTCCTAAGGATGGTACGCGCTGTGATAGTAGATTGTGAGATTTGTCATGGGGACCACAATGCAAGTAGATGTCCCTTACCGTAGTGTGCAATCAGGAAGAATGTATCTTGTTATTGTAATATTTGTAACTCCATAACCCATGATACTAAGGAATGTAGGGTCATTGACCAGATCCATGAGGCCATTGATCATGGGGTATGCAAAACCAACATTTCCAGTGGTTCTTAAAATGATGATCGCCGTTATGAGGAGCGTGCAGATGGAGGCGCATGTCGAAGAGGATTTTGAGGAAGATTCCATGGTCGAGGTAACCATGGAGGAAGGAGTGAGTTCCTGCGTGGAACATGTTTTAACTATGGATCTACAGAAAATTACAAGTGTTAGTGCTTGGACTTGTTGCAGTGATCATGGTGTAGAAAGAAGCATAAGTATGAGGAGTGTCCAGAATTATTTGAGCATATGAATCAACATCACCAGAAGGACAAGGGCACTACAATGGTTAGCATCAAGAAGGCAGACATATAGTGGATGCCTTGAGTAACATGGGATGAAGGTTTGGATCCTTCCTTGGCAACAATGACGGAAGAAGCCACGTGTGCAAGATAGGTACCAAAATAGAAGACCATGGTTATAAGGGAGGAGGTTGTTCATGGAAAATACCTAGACATCGCAAATCAGAAGGAGATATATCAGGACACCATGGATGTTATTCAAAGCTTGCAAGGGGAGATCCAATGTCTAAAGGAGTAATCTAGAAAGGAGGAACAAGGAAGGAGAGTTGAGGAAAAAAAGGGTGACTTAGATGAGGTCAAGGAGGTGTTTAAAATGCTAAGGTAGGAGAACATCATTCCTTTGCTAGGATCCTGGTTGAGAGAGAAGGTACCACATGTTGGAGAAGAGCACGAGAGATAGGTCTTACACGTGAACCTTCCCCCTCATAGCCTCGACTATGAAAAGGAGATTACATTGAATGCAGTTGTAGATGGATGGATCCTCAGTAATATACTCATTGACACTGGTGTGGAGGTTAATGTTCTAACTTTGGATGCATGACATCAGATGGGGAGACCTGCATTACAACTATCTTCAAATGTTTTGTGTATGGCAAAAAAAACTAAGCAATGCCCATTGGGGTCTTGAAGGATGCATCTATTACTACCCAGGGAGCCAAGTTTATTGGGGAATTTAAAGTCTTGGCGCTCGCCAAGGAAGATAAATTCCCAACACTACTTGGGTGCCCTTGGTGTTACGAAAATAATGCAGACCTTTGGTTCAAAAAAGGGTACATCAACTTCGAGAACAAAGAGAAACAAGTCATCATACCCCTGGTTGATGGGAAGTCGACACCCTATATTGAACCATTGGGAGAAGAAGTTCTAGACAAGATTTATGTGTGCTCAATCAGAGACCCTGAGATAGTACACCCTTCTAACAAAGTTATCCAGTTTGAAGATGCTCATTCAGTAAGTGATACCACCAATCTAGATTATGACAATTGGGTGCATGGAACTTATAAATTAATGGGAGGGTAGTTGAGAGGGTTGGTGACCAAGGTAATAAAGGCACACACTATTAGGCACCTTGAAGGAAAAGAACTACCCAAGTGTTCAGGAGGATCCTTCCCTGAGATATTTCTATAGGAGGTAGAATCTTAGTGGAAGAATGAGAAGAAATAGAGGGAGATGTTAAGTTATGTCTTGCTTAGCACAAAAACTCGTTGGTGGGCCACACATCAAGAGAGCCTTTTAGAGTGGCGTGAGGTAATAATTTCTCTCTCTATCAAATTTTTTAGGAGTAATGTACCCACCATCATCAAGGACTACCATGGGAAGGAGCCCACCTCTTTCCATGTCCAGGAGTGTAAATGAGTCTGGAGAGAAGGCGCAGAAGCTTTTCCACCATCCCTTGGGGTGCAAAAGTTGTATTCTACACTATAGGGTTATGCACGCGCATGGTACATTTGTTCATAGACACGCCGCCAGATGAGGAATTGACAGAAGCTCGTGGCTAACCTTATTCAAACCTTTGAGTATCAGAGTACCAAGCCATTGATTGATAAGGCCTTGTAGGGTATCAAGTTCCTTACCATGGGGGATATTTCCAGAATGGAAGATAGGTTGTTCAAATTATTAGGTGAACCAGGTATAGGGGCACGCTTTGAAGAAGTTGAGGAAAAAATAGAGTTATAGCTTGAGCGTGTGTGCTTGGAAAAGGAGAAGGGAAATTTGGTATATGTGATTGATGGAGAGGAATCAAAAATCTTAGATGTTAGCCATTCTTTAGGGATACACGAGGTAGTGGACAATGCAGATGCTCGCACGTGTGCCTACCATGATCCTTTAAAGACAAAGAAAGTTAACATCAGTTCAGAAGAAGAACTTGAGGAAGCTATTATTGGGGATTAGTGGAAAGAGAAGGAAGTATCAAAGATCATTGATCTGCTATGTGAATTTGATGATTTATTCCCACGCAGTTACCATGAGCTCTAAGGCGTTCACCATTCCTTGGGGGAGATGAAGATAAAATTGAAGGACGGTGCACGCTCAGTTAGAAAAAGGCCCTACTAGATGAATCCCAATTTACACGTCAAGGTTAAGGAGGATATAGACAAGATGATAGCTTCTGGGATCATTAAGGTAGTGGAAGAATCATAATGGATAAGTCCAATGGTAATCAGCATCAAGAAGGATGGGTGGATTAGGATTTTTGTGGACTATAGGGAATTGAATTTAGTTTGTGTCATTGATCCATTTTTGACCCCCTTCACTGAAGAAATTTTAGGAGTCGCTAGGTATGAAATCTATTCCTTTACGGATGGATTTTTAGGGTACCACCAAGTCCGGATTGCAAAGGAGGACCAAAAGAAGACAAATTTTTCCATTGAATGGGGAAGTTTTACATATATGGTCATGCCCTTTGGGTTGAAGAATGTGCCTGCTGTTTTTTCGCGCATAGTGGTTCAAGCATTCCAGGAATTCATCCATAAATTTCTTCAGGTCTATTTGGATGATTGGATGGTATATGGTCTGGTTAAGGACCATTGTGGGAACTTGAGATTAATTTTTGAGAGGTGTAGGCAGTTGAGGATATCCCTCAACATTAGGAAGTGTGTGTTTGGTACACCCTTTAGGACCTTATTGGGGCATATCATATGTAAGGAGGGCTTGTTGGTAGATCCCACCAAGGTTATAAGTATTGTGGGGTTAAGGGAGCCTACTAGCCAGAGTGCAGTGCACATATTCCTTGGGCATATGGGGTATTACAGAAAATTCATTAAGGGATATGCCAAGATTGTTGTACCTTTAGAGGAACTTCTTAGACACAAAAGTTCCTTCCATTAGGGAGAGGCACAACAGGGAGCATTTGATGCATTAAAAGATAGGCTTATTACCATGCCTATTTTATGTTTTCCCTCTTGGGACAATCCCTTCCATGTCCATGTAGATGCCTCAAGGACCACCATTGGAGCAGTACTTGCACAACTAGGTGAAGGGGTTGTTGATCATCCTCTTAGTTTTATAAGCTGGAAGCTAACACATGCAGAGCATAATTATACCACAACCAAGTGCGAGGCATTGTCGATGATCTATGCAATCTTCAAGTTTAGACAATATCTTCTAGAAACACCTTTTGTATTCTACACCAACCACATGGCATTAAAGTATTTAGTAAATAAGCCCATTCTTTGAGGGCGCATATG